>VDFB02281492.1:813486613-814086613 GCA_007258455.2 Sequoia sempervirens
CTTCAAGGAAGCCATTGAAGGGTGGTGAATTGCAACACTTTGTGATTTCATCATTCCTTCCTTTCATTTATTCATTTATCATTGAAATTGTCATTGTGGAAGTGGAAACACTAACACGGGGTTTGACCAAGGAAAGCCCCTAAAATGGCATAATATTTCCTCTCTTTGTGAATGCACAGGTTCCAAGTATTTTGAAGATAAGAGGAAGTTTGAGTACACTCTATTCATTGTTACATTTGAAACCCTAGGCTTTGGCAACTCATAGAAACTCAATTACAAAAATATCTAACAATGATCTGACATTAGAGGACTGTGAAAATAGATCCAAAAAATACCTACTAGGACAATGGTGCCCCCAGAGGAAACGTCCTTGGAAATTCAACTGAAAATTATATCATAGGTGCACACTATCCTTCTCAGCCTAGATCTAGTGTTGAAATTTTTGTTACCTAGTTTTCGAAATCTTGCATTTTCAGATTAGGCCATGTAGTTTAATTGGGTTAATACAAGCAATTCAATTCCAATCCATTCCTAAGATCCTAAAGGATCAAATCTAGGTCTGATTGACTCACTTTTATAGTTGAAAGTCAATCTAATCACCTTGATTTGCATCCTAAAGTTCTTTTGAAAAAGGAATTGATCCTAGTGTTCTATGTGTTGGACCTAAGATCCCTTTTTCATCAAAACATCATTATTATTTGACAATATAATAATTCAAGTTTTGTTGCATCTCTCTTGTGCAAAGTATTTGGTCTTGCTCTTTCAAGTTCTTTCATTTCTCCAATATTGTATTAGTCATAAATTAACAAAGTTCTCATTTTTGGGGGTTAATTATAGGAAATTTTATAGGTGCCTCTTGGAGCGAAATGGACTTCATAATTGTGCTCAAAAGGCTAAAAATCTTAACATATACCATTATAATACACTAAAATGATATTTTGAACCCTTTTCCAAAACGATTAACATAAACCTAACTAGTTAGCTATTATATCCATTATGAAGAGTGCAAGGAGTGTGGAAGAATATAATTCTATACTTAACAACAAACAACAATGAAATCAACATCAACAAATAAAGAAATAGGATTATTGCCTTAGTGAAGACAAAATCACCTTCCTTGAGTAGTGAAAATGTGAGTCCATCAACCAAGCATCCACTTGTATCCTTCATAGAAAGGTCAAATATGCTTGAGTTAAAGTGCAAAAAAGCTACTACAACTAAATCTAAATAGAAGAAATAAAAAATGTAATGAAGCAACTTGCACAATAGAAGAATACGAGAGTAAATATGTTGTAAATACTTGATAATAATATGCAATTTCCAAGGGGATACCTCCAATAGTATTCAGTAAGAATACAATACTCAATATGATAATAATAACTAATCTCTACCTCATATGTGTGTGTGTACATACATGTATATGTATATGTATATGTATATGTCTATGTATATGTATATGTATATGTATATATATACATATGTATGTATATGTATATATATGCACAAATATGTATATATATGTATATATGTATATATATGTATACTTATGCCTTGGAAACACACACACATGTAATGAATGAGCTTATTTAATAAAATATCATTGATATATTTTATTTTTTATATAGGAGCATACATATATATTTAATATTTCATTATTAAATATGGAATGGTTGTACAACACGTGACAAGAACAAATGTAGATTCTCTTTCTCTAAATTATACTTGAAATTTGGAGTACTCGATGCAATAATTAAAGTCCAAATAAAGACATTTTCATAGTGAAAAACTAAAAAAAAGTCTTTCACTAAGTACAATCCACTTCATCAAACTATAATTTAATTTTAATAAACTTAAGCTTCTTGGAATTGGTGGATTTTTTTTTATAGACTTGTGCAAGTGATTTGTAATATGCAACAAAACAAACATATCCATTGTAAGCTTTTTTTCAAATTACAATCTCATACCCTTATAAGATTGCCCACTCATAAGAAGACTACATTTCATGGGCTAATAATTCCTTAGGGTCCTTATAAGAAAAAATTAGTAAGAAATGGTGTGGTGCAAAACATGAATGGGATTTACACATAACCACCATTGGTCACTACTCCAAAATTGGTGGTAAGAAGTGTTGACAACTAAACTTCAAGGCCAAGTTAGTCTATATATCATCTCAATTTTTACCCTTAATGAGCATACCTAACTTAATTGTATAGGTATAATATTGACCAAACTATTAACTAATAGTCTTATAAGACCATTGATATATTATATACAACTTAGCATGGAACCTCTTATAAATACTAGATCATTTTACCCATATCTAAGTGAAACTACAAAGTTAATTGAAACCATTAAAGAATGTAAGTAATCATAAGTCTTTTCAAAAGTTAGACATGCTTCTAAAAGAAATACAAAACTTATTGTAAGGTCTATTGTATGTATAAAATGATTACAATTGTGAATTTGACTCTTGAATACCATTCCAAATTATATGCACAAAAACAATGTGTTCATGTATAAGCTTGGAAATAAAATATAATGTTGACATCTCTCATATACATAGATATATATGACGTTTTTATGTGAATATTTTTTTAAGACATCCTCCATAATTCATATATACTTGTTTTTATATAGAAGGTCATCCTGAACTTCATGCACTTGTACATATGATAATATAAGTATGTTTCTATGTAAAAACAACAAATATATGGATGATATTTTTTACATAAGTTCATCCTTGTACATATAATGTATTTTGAATGATATTCATTAGTTAGATTTGCACTTGTGTGTAAAAATATATATATATATATATATATAAAGAGTTAAATTGAGAGGAGGTGGTTATCTTCATGTGATTTGAAAATGTTGACATCTTGGTACTATGGAGGACTTTTGGATCTTTGGTTGAAGTGTCTATTATGATTTCATGGTTTGAAAAATAATCCTTGTTTATAGGATAAATGTTATTATGTCATGGTGGATGAGCTTGATCATGTGTTAGAATTTTGACATGATACAAGTGCTCTTGGAAGAACATATGTTCATTTGGGAAATATGATCTGTTGAGGAGATGTAAATCACATCACAAAGACTTCTTAATTCTAGAGTTGAAAATTTTGGTAGTCATATGGGATAATCATTTTTCTTGTGAGCTTTTGGTTATTATAAACTTGTATTTTAGTTTGGTTCACATGAGATGATCAATTGTACACCTATTTTAGAGTAGGGTGAGGCTAGAGATCTCTTGATTGTATACATCATGTGTGTAATCATTGATAAGGTTTCAATAGGAAGACCAAGGAGCTTACACTTGGTTCAAATATGAGTTCAAAATGGACTTGTTGAAGACGTTATCTTGGTAAGAGTTATTATGGCTTGGTGTATCCTAGAGGAGCAATCTCATTCACCACTTTGGTCCTCTCAATAATGAATCATCTAATAGTTATTGCCACCCTATTTTCATATGTGTTTTGTTTCATGCTTTGTTTTCCCATAGGAATGAGTCTTGAGCTATGAATGGCAACTTTGGAGGGTTTATTTGAGGATTACTTGGGAATAGTTTTTTTTCCTTCATCTCCTCGTGTATATGAGCTTTTTATGAAGATAATTTTAAGGAGTCTAGAGGATGGTTTTGGGTTTATTCCCTAGTTTTGAGAATGATCTTGTTGTAATTTGAGAGGCTTGCCTCCTAGTTGATTTATTGATTCATGTTATATGTTTCATCTTTGAGTTGAACAATTGGATGTTGTTACATATTTTCTATTTGGGGTTTTATAAAAGATATCTTGTCACAACTTGAGCACTTAGAGGTGTTGGTAGAAGAACATGTTGGTTTTGAATTTTAGGTTCTCTTTGGTCTTGTGTTTCCTCCTAGAGTTTCATGTTCACGTGACATTGGGGTTGAGGTTTCTGTGGAGGTATTGTGGTCACTATGTTTGTGGTCTTGTGTTGTTATTGTACATTAGTTTTTAGTAACAACATGGAGGCTTGTTGATCTCTTTTAGTTGTTGAGTGTGGAGAGCATGGAAGACCTATAGAGACTAACAATGAGGGAGTTATGTTGTGGTATTTTAGTTTGCAAGTTTCCATATTATTGTGGATATTCCTTGATACTACATGATATTGATCATATTTTCTACACCTTCTATGTGAGTGTTGTTGGTGGACTTTTAGATTCCTTGATGGATTTTATATTTGACATTACCTATGCATTGGGATTTTTATTTGGTATATGTGTCCTTTGTTTGATGTTCTCATTATATTGCAGTGCTCAAGGTCTTGAGGTTTTTTACATGTTTATGTGTTGTTACCTTAGAGGATTTCTTTGTATAGGATGGTGTATATTCGAGGACTTGATGAAAATTTGCATTGGGTTGAATATGTCAATGGCATAAGGTCTACATGTTATGATAAGTGTACCTTTGTTTGGAGGTATGGTTAGTTGGATATGTTAGCAACTAGTTGTGGTTGCTATTCTAGCCATGGTTATTGATTCTTGGTAGCTAATTAGGCATATTTGTTACCATTGGATTTATTTTTTCTTTTTTAATATTGATTTGAGTAAGTATTTATACTTCTATTTGACAATTTATTGTGGAATTTCTCTTTTGATTGGAACTTATCTTTTGTACATTGTCATGACAAAGGATGAGATGGTTCATATTTGAGATGATGGTTATCTTGGATATTTTTGTAGGTATCTTGATGGTGCTCTTGGATCTTTTGATGATACATGTTAGCTATATGGATTACTCCCTTGATATTTGATTTTACTTTTGACCCCTTATGCAATATATAAAACAAGTGGGAGAATGTTGGGAAAGGTGTGCCATACACTTTGCATAATGTTTATGAAGTAAAATTAATATTTATTTGTGGTGCACCTAAAAAATCTATGGATGTGTGTATCACATGGGTTGGGCATTCTTGGGGCTACTTTATATCTTGTAACATTGGAATAATTAATAATGTAGGTTGCACATTTGGAAATATTTAATATGGAGAAAACTTAGTACCAATCAAAAAAACTTAGTACCAAAAGGGAAAAGTTAAAACCAAAAAGTAAATGAGGGGCATGGTTTTGTAAGCTTGTCATTTAGAGACACATTGATATTTTGGTTTGATCTTGCTTTAATTTGAGAGACTTACCTATTAGTTTATTTATTGATTCATGTTATATGTTTTGTCTTAGAGTTGAATAATTGAATGTTGTTAAGGATTTTTCTAGTTGGGGTTTTATAAGGGATATCTTACTTGTCACAACTTAAGCACTAAACTAACTAGCACATGGGTAGTTGTTGAGCTTGGCTATCATAACCTTTGACTTGTTGGCTAGGATTGATTGAGCATATCTTGTAAGTTGCATATATGAGGAGGAAGCATGGGCTAAGATGTTTGGTTGAATGACTTCTCATTTGCTTGTTCACATGGAGTGCAATTAGGGAGCTTGATGTTTAAGGAGTGTTGCATGGAGACTTTGCAAGTGTATTGTAATCTTTGTTCATGAGATAATACATTGGGCATTTGAGTGCTTTTGTGGGTTGGATTTTTCCCTTTGAGGATTCTCCCAAGGTACATCTTGTGTTACCTTGATGGTATGCTTGTCTATTCTTTTTCATTGTGAATTCTAAATACTTGTTTTCATATTTTTATCTCTTTGGGTTATTGTTGAAATGGTATATTAATGCTACAAATTTCTTTTCAATAACCACTATATCCAACTCTACCTCCTTCATGAATGCATATAACAATTGATGTCAAGATAATTGAGAAGTATTAATTATAACTATTTATCAATTACACCCTAGGCACCCAAGGACACTTTCCAACAATGTTGGAGATACATAGAATTGCAAGGTAAATGACACATTAATCCTAACACTTGAGGGACCCTACTCTGTTTGCTTCTATTTTTAAATAGCTACTCCCATGGAATTTCAAAGTCATATTTTGGTTCTTAGTAACTTTTCTTGTAATGCCATTATGGCCTATGATTTCCCTATAGCGGTAGCTCATCCTACCCTAGGTACCATTCAATGTTTGCTACCAAATCCCTAGGTTCATTAGATCCCTAGCATCATCATCCCACATAATAGATATGAACTTGAGGTATACATTAAACTATGGATCCATTCTTTCCATGCGTTCTTGCATTCATGTTCATTGTGCACTCTTTGTATTACTTCATTGACGTCTTCAACACATCCTTTGTTGCACCCCTCTATTTGGGTATTATCCTCCTAATGCATTTCTTCTCATTCCTTGGCCTCATCATCTTCCTTAGCACAATATCCTCAACCTTTCACACTACCAATTCACTCATACACTCTATCTTTCCCTAGTGGGTGCCAATTTATGCTTGTTCCTTCATGGTCATCCTCCTTGCATGTTCCTTCTTTCCTACACTACTCTTATAGTCTCCTTATCCCTTTAGAGTTTAATTGATTTACCTTCTACCCTTGGTTTGGCTATCAACCCATGTACCTCTAATTTGGCACCTCTATCTAACTACCTCATGAGCCGTGCATCTATCAAACTACTTTGATTCAACAATTTGTGAAGTTGTCTCTTGGTTTAGTGTTTTCTAGTCCTTGTGCTAGAATTATCCTTACTCCCTATCCTCTGTTGTGCCTTCCATCCTTCCACATGCCCTCCATGCGTAACTTCTTACCTTAGCCATCTTCTTCCAACTATTTTTGCTTTTCCCTACACTCACACCTTCCTTCATCATAGCTCCACTTAAACTATCTTTTGGGTCCTAGACTTGGCTTTCCCCCAATTTGATTCAAAATGCTCTTATATCACTTTTTTTAGTAACAAAAGGCTTTAAATCATACCACATTGTTGT
Source organism: Sequoia sempervirens (assembly GCA_007258455.2). Lineage (NCBI taxonomy): Eukaryota > Viridiplantae > Streptophyta > Pinopsida > Cupressales > Cupressaceae > Sequoia > Sequoia sempervirens. The sequence goes on from VDFB02281492.1 coordinate 813,493,467, forward strand.
TTCATGGTACTTTTAGTACCCTCTGCTAGTCTTTATCGTTGATTGTTATTTCATGGATGTTCAAATCAAACTTTTCTAATGGTGCCCTTGCAATTTTTCACCATAAACCTCTATCAAGGTGTCATCTAAAGTTTTAAATGTAACAAGGAAACAATCAAGATGCCCAAAGGGCTTTCAACCTAATTCATTAATCCACTCCATTTCCTTCGAACAAGAGCATTCAAAAAGTTGGAGGCATTGACTGATGAGGAATGGAAAACATGTCAAGCGGTTCTAGAGACTTATAAGTAATGTTTATACATTTTGAAGTATAAATTTTTGAAATTTTAGCTAAGGGTCCTTTCACCCAATGAATTATTTTTCTTTTAGGTTCCTTATTCTCAAATAAAAGAACCCCTACGAGCCTCCAAAAATGTAGTGAAATTTTCTTACAATGGAAAAAATCTAATTTGCCTCATGATTTTCCATAATTTTGTCACATTGTTAATTGTTTTTTGAATCTTTTAGAAGCTTGGAGAAACCTACACCATTAATCTCCTAAATTTAATAGCACCTAGGTTTTTACCAATGAATAAACAATAATTGCTAGAGTAGTAAGAGTTTCCCAATGATCCATGTTAGTTTTGGTTTTACAACACACACTACTTTTTATTCTAGCATGGCAAAGTTATCCATGTGAAGTCCTAATGTGATACCACATCATTCCTACTATGGTTAACTTTCCTTTTTATATTTTCTCCATGACCATTGCACACCTTGCCAAACGTCATGTGCATAAGTTTTTGAGAAAGAAAAGTACTAGGAAAGCATTATTCACTAGGAGCCATCCATCTTGCCACATTAGCCCAAATCTAATAACGTATAAACGATAAAGGCAAATATTTCAACAAATTTTGAATGAGGCAAGACCCATGAATAAGATTTTAATCTTGGAAGGTTCTAACAAAATATTAGAGGTAGTTATATTTGTGACAAATCTTCACACACTGACCTAACTATCGTAGGTTGTGTGCTTTGGGATTTTTATGGTGAAATTTAGTTAGTTGTTAAGGGTATATTTAATAAATAAAGATTACGGAACTCATTTGTAATCAGAGTTGGCCTTGTAAACTCAGTTTTTTTAGCCTTGGTATGCAATTTTATGTCTCAAATTCCCTACTTTTAAACCCTGGATGAACCTCAATTTATGTGTCCAAGAATGTATTAAGTTTTAGTATATATAACTATATAAACACTTTCAGATATTCAATATATGAAATTGAGATTCTTCTTACCCCACTTCTATAGATGTTTATGGATGTCACATTTTTATCATCATGATTCAAATTAGTTTTTGCTGACTATTATTTGTTGTGTTAAAAGCTTTATGTGAGATTAACAAGGGAATGTTTGTTCTAATGCATCACCTCATTTATGTTTAGTCATTTACTTTCTAAGTGTTTTCCCCCTTTATAAATGACTAAACAAACGCCTGTGGCAGGGCTGTGCCTTCCTGTCAAGGGACACCCCTCAGAAAGGAGAAAAAGAAGAACAACATTTCAGTTTTGTAGTATACTTTATTTACCTGTCTCTCTCTCTCTCTCACACACACACACATCTATATATATATATATATATATATATATATATATATATATATATAAATGACTAAACAAACGCCTGTGGCAGGGCTGTGCCTTCCTGTCAAGGGACACCCCTCAGAAAGGAGAAAAAGAAGAACAACATTTCAGTTTTGTAGTATACTTTATTTACCTGTCTCTCTCTCTCTCACACACACACACACATCTACATATATATATATATATATATATCTCTGATTTTTCACTCGTTAAGGGGTTTGGGAGCCTCCAATACCCTTCCCCTAATCGCAGGTGATTGCAGGTGAAGCATTCCACTGTAATATTTGAACACCTATTATTTATTTATTTGTTTGCATTGTTGCTGTGCATGTATACGTTGAAACTTTTACAGGAAATAAAATAACAAAACAAACTAAAAGGATTCTACCTGTAAGGGTTATGCCAGCTCTGGAAAGAAGGGAAGAGAACTACAAAAACAATTACAAATATAATTGCATTTATAGAGGCCAGACCAGAGCTGTTAATTAATCTTTCAACGAGGAAGACAATCTGCAACTTTATTATTACAGAATATTTTCAAATGCTTCTTCTCCTTTACTTATCTAATTTTCTTTTTTTCTTTTAGTTCGTACCCTCTTCTGGATTCATATACTACCACATTCTGTAAGTGATTCGCCAACATCCAAGATAGTTGAGTTTATTTAAATACTACCCATATTAATAATCCTTTGTTTATTTTATTCTACAATTTTCAAATTGTTACGATAGGAAGGAATGCTAATACCCATTGTCTTCCAGTGCAGCTCTATAACTTAGTGTTCAACTTTAGTTTCACTGATTTACAACACAACTTTTTCCACTACAATAATCAGCTACAATACAATGAAGTTGAAATGCAGAGGTACACTTCATAAGGGACTTCCAGCCACCTTTCGATCCTGCATCCTTTCCAAGGAGAAGGCTATAACTCCATTCCAAGAAGAACAAGCCACTTTCCATTAATGTCTTTTTGATCTAGCAATCGAAAACAAGTCAATGGTCTCCACCCATCCTTCTTGGCATCATCAAGTCAAGAGTGGCTCTAGCCAACCCCCGACCCAAAAGGATCCACAGAGCCCTGGGTAAAAGAGACATAGATGTAACAAATACATAAACAAGCTTATTCACACACACCCACCCAGAAATGGTAACCCAAATATTTTGTCTCAACACAAGAAGAGCAAACAGCACATTAAAATAGGGCTCTATCAATTCAAGAAGGTAATCACCAAAAAAAAAAGCAGCAACTCTCCCAAATTTTTCACTATCTTAAGAAGATTTACATAAATGAAACCATGTAGCAACAACAAGAGGATTTGAGACAAGGTGACTCACCTTTCAAGGAACACAAGCAGCCATAGAATGATGCACAGGACCTCTCCTTTTTCCCATAAAAAATCAGCCCAGCAAAAAGAACTCCCTTCCTCCTCCCTCTCTTTTATTTTCACTTTCAAAGCCTATATCCCCCAAAAACAAAACCTAACCACATTCCAACCCCCTCCTCAAGTACCCTAACCATAGGTAATTGAGTTGGGGCTTCAAAATTGACCAAATAACACAATTTTTTTCATCATCTAAAATTAAAAACCAAATCTAAAGCTATATCTTTCTTAAACTATAGATTCTCTAGGACTATCAATCACCGACTGGAAACTGCATTTCCCCTGAATCTGAAGAACTGCTGAAACTGAACCACTAAACGTAAATAGCATCTGAATATGGATCTTGTAATGAAATACTTGTTGAATCATAAATTTGGAAGTTGAAGCTCTCTGAAATTTTAGATATATGATTTGGATCTTGAGTGGTCTAAGGGACAATCTTGTCCTTGTGTAGGATTATGGTTATAGATTACGCATGGGAAAACAAAAACAAAGTAGTCCAATACACAATCAAAAGCATGGAAGTCTTTTAGCAATTTAATGTGCTACTTCTATTCAAATGCAGAAAGGACTAGGATATATAGGATGTTACAAATATCAAAGAGATGAATTAACATTCAAGTGACTAGAAAGGGGTAGACACCTCAAACTGGTTTTCCTAAACTATACAGTTATGCCATCATCCTCTAATGTGAAGGACTGAGTGAATAATATGTAGAATATTGTTACAAGACAAGAGGAGGAGATGAAACACTTAAAGTCTCTAAACTGTTTAACCTTCCAATTGCTTGGTTCTTGAGATTCCTGATGATTGGCATTCCATTCCTACAACTAAAGAAGTCTGCAGAAGATGTCACATATAACAAACTGTTGATTGTACCAGGTGATACATGGAGCTATGGTGAGACGTGCAGTGGTGTGTGATGACATAGTGACTGTTGGCACAAATGCTGGTGAGAAGTATACTTGAGAGAAGAAGGTTGTTAACATGCACTAAAGGTTCCTTGTGGCTTGTGCGGTTGCACATTGATCATTCATCGTTTCTTGAGAATAAATGGCCTCTATTGCATCTTTGATGAGCTGGGGAAACTGAACAGTGAGTTGTTGAAGATTGTTCCACTTTGTTGGATCGTTGTAATGCCCTACTGTAACCACTCCAAACAGATAATGTGAACCCTGATGGATGCACATTGTGTTTGTCTAAATGATCTCATCTCGCACAACTCTACTTAAGTGCCTAGGATCCAAGTTTGAATGATGTTGAGTTGACACTAGCTCAAGGAGAGAAGGAAAGTGCTGAAGGAGCTCCACATTGAATACTAGATGCAATCCCAAGTATTGCAAAGATAGAGAACAAAGGCATTCTCACCAACTATGTGCAAGATGATGTATGAACCATGGTGCAAAGGCTTCATCTTTTGATGTGGACCCTTGAAGCATTCAGTTTGAAGATGCAACTAGACTTTATCACTAACAATTAATCAATGAGGTGTGTGGTGCTTGTCAAGGCACTCTTTTTGCTTCTGTTGTCTGCATGAAAGAATTTGTTAAGACTCACTTAAACCTTTTGGCAAACATTTTAAATGTTTTGTAGAATTTTTTTTCACTTTATTCATTACTTGTTCTTGTTGTTGAAGATTGTACCACTTTGCCGCATCATTGTAATGCCCTACTATAACCACTCTAAACAGATAATGTGAACCTTGATGGATGCACATTGTGTTTGTCTAAATAATCTCATCTCACACAACTCTACGTAAGTGCCTAGGATCCAAGTTTGAATGATGTTGAGTTGACACTAGCTCAAGGAGAGGAGGAAAGTATACCTTAAGGAGTTCCACATTGAATACTAGATGCAATCTCAAGTATACCTGAAGGAGCTCCACATTGAGCACCAGATGCAATCTCAAGTATTGCAAAGATAGAGAACAAAGGCATTCTCACCAACTATGTGCAAGATGGTGTATGGACCATAGTGCAAAGGCTTCATCTTTTGGTGTGGACACTTGAAGCATTCAGTTTGAAGATGCAACAAGACATTATCACTAACAATGAATTAATGAGGTGTGCGGTGCTTGTCAAGGTATCCTTTGTACTTCTGTTGTTGGCATGAAAGAATTTGAACATTTTGGCAAACATTTTAAATGTTTGGTATAAGTTTTTCCACTGTATCCATTTCCCATTCTTGTGTGTGCACTTCCACATGAGGTGATGTGTAGTAGGATATGTCCAAAGGTATCGTACGCTGGATGGGCATGGTTGTAGATTCTCAAAAGATGCTAATGTTTATTATTGACCCCCTGATGCAAGGCATCTCATGATTTTTTTATCTACAGTAACCATAGAAACATACTTGAGATTTATATAATTAAATTTTGGTATTTTGATTCCTTCCTACTCCATTTTGACCACATTTTCTTAGCTCAAAATATCCTGCCAGCATTTAATACATTCCTCCTCAGCACCTGGCCGCATCATTCAAGAATTCAAATTCATGGGTGGGATTTTGGTCAAATTTTGGAATTGTTTTGACCATATGCAGCAGAGGCACATAGCAGAAAGGGAGAAGGGTACGTGAGGATATAGAGAGAGCCAACAAAACAAAGAAAGCAGAGAGCATTTGGTAGGAAAGAACAAGGCAGAGAATGTTAAGAAAAAGAAGAAGATAGAGTGCAGGGATGCAGAACAAGGGTGGTGAGCAGTCACCCTGAAAAGTTACATTTTGTCTTTTTGTATAGAACAGACAGGAAAAGGCCCTTTAGAAGAGACAAAAGGGAATATTTGACTTTGTTTTCAGTGCTGCCCATACTAGGGTATCATAGGTAGTTGTGTATAAGGTACCCCATATGAGAGAGAGCTGAAGGGGTTTTTACATTTAGAACGGGGGGGCTACAAGTTTGAAGGGAACGTGTATTTGTTTTGCCCCCACAAAGTTGAAAACAACTCCACAGCCAGTCCATCGGTTAAAGAAGTCTGAAATTTTTAATTTATAGCACAGAAATCAAACAATAGATGTTTGATTTCTTCATAAACTGTCATATGTGCTTTTTCTGTGGGTGTGTGCATGATAAAAAGAATCCTTTTGTGTTAATTTCACTTGCAGCAACTATAAAAGGGCTTGTAAGATCATGCTGAGTTCTCTTGCAGCAATTGTAATTTTTGTTCTTTGCCTTGGTAATCAGTATCAGTGTATGCTGCAGGTGGTGACTGGCATTATATGTGTGGACTTCTGCAAGTGACCTGCTATATAAGTGGTCTGGCATCACCTTGCTGAGTGCTCTTCCATCCATCAGGTTGCTTGTTTTGGACTATGGTAGTGACTATTTTGATCAAGGCTTCCTCGTGTGGGATCCTTGCTCAGTTGGGTCTCCCACCAGGTCTACACCACCACCCCTGTCTGGCTGTTTGTTCGCAGATGAAATGTTATAGGCCAATCTAGTTATGTATCCAAACTCTCTCACAAGGATTGCTGAAATATGCCGAAGAATCTTGGATTACAATTAGACTAAATGGATGTGGGTAGCCAAATGCACCCAAACATGGCTGAAGAAGAGGCATGATGTTTCTTGCACTATAATACTTTTCTTGCAAGCAACCATGGTGGTCATTTTTTTAAATCTATCCACCACAACAATTTCTGATGCTTTGTCATAGGGATTCTAGTCACAAAATCCATGTTAATAATGAGGCCTTTCTGGAACTAGAGGTGTGTAAAGCTCGAGCTTGCTGTTAGTGGGCATTGTGCTGTCACAGGGAATGCAAGACTTGATATTGCACTCGATGTCTGCATGCATGTGAGGCCAATAGAAGTGTTGTTTTAGTTCTGCTAGAGTCTTGGTAACACTTAAGTGTCTAGTTGTCTTGCATAGTGCACCTTCCAAATAGCCTTTGGCAAGGTGTACCTTACAATAATAAAACATAAAGATTTTCAAGCTTGAAGAGGAGAATGTCACTAAGATGAAATTTTTCATCCTGTTTAACTTGCACGAATGTGGCATAGGTTTATGCAAAGTCTGAATTTGTAGAGTAGAGGTTCTCCAAGTTAATGAAGTTGTGGTCATGGGAGTCCAATAGTGTGATGAGTGCATGAATTGACAATTGGTTGAGGCAATATTCTTCTCTGATATCTTTCCCCTTCTTTTGCTTGATCACTAGATAGAACTGATGCAGTTACATCATCCACTTCATGTGGCACATATTCTCCAGCTTGCTCTGTGCAGAAATTGAACTGGCTTATGATTAGAATGAACAACTATCTCCTTATTGAGAATTTAGTGGCACCACTACTTAATAGCTCGAACAATGATAGTTCTTTTTCATGGATGGAGTAGCCTCGAACCATGTTGCAAAATGTTTCTCAATTTTAGGTAATCAAATTCCCATGTTGAGTGAGTATTGTGTTGAGTGCATAGTTAAATGCATTGGTCTGAATCTAAAAGGAGTGTGTGTCCAAGGGGTTGAGCTTAATTGGTTAAAATGTTGGGGTTTCATTGTGGAGACCCAAGATCAAATCCCCATAGGGACATCTAAAAGTGGAATTTGAAGTTGTGACTCTTGGTCTTCCATGGTTGGCTTCTAATGCGGATGTGGTTTCTACATAAAGTGGATTTATTTGTAGTGACCCTTGGCCTTCCATAGGTGATTTCTAGTGTGTTTGCTTGTACAGAGCTTGTGTTGGTCTCATGTTGATGCTCATATGAGCAAAATATTTGTAATCAATATGCAATAGAAACAAAAAGAGGAGTGTGTATTGTCAAGCATTGCCAAAATAGGTGTCTTGCAAAGATGCTTCTTGAACTTCTTGAAATAATTTTGTTGCACAAGCATCCAAATGAATGTTGCCTTGGTGTGCATGATATGACTGAGTGACCAAGTGATGTGCAATAATCCAAGAAAAAGCACGTGGTTGAAGTTGGTTAACTTTGAGAAAGCTATGTGATTTGGTGATGTTGCATGAAATTTGCTAGTCTTGAATCGCCTTGATTTGATCTAGATCTACATGGACACCTACATGATTGATGATGTAGTCTAGATAGTGAATTTGTGCAAGCCCAAACACGTACGTAGTGAAGTTATACAAGACACACTCCATGTGCTCCTCACAAGTCTTGATGAAGATGATGATTTTATCCAAGTAGTCAATGACAAAGGAGTTGCTAAAGGGTCACAAGATGTAATTTATTATGCACATGGATGACCTTGGCTCATTAGTCAGGTCAAAAGGCATAACCATCCATTTATACAATTGCTCCTTGGTTTTGAATGTTGTTTTCTAGTCGTCACGATAAATTACCTAGTGATATGCTAGCTTGAGGTTGATCTTAGTGAAGTATTGTGCATTGTAGAGCTAGTCCAAGAGGTAGTCGATGCATGGCAAGGGATACCTATATTTCACTATGAGCTTGTTGAGTGCACAATAGTCAATGTAGAGATGCAACATCCCATCTTTCCTAGGTGCAAGAACTATTGGGGTATTGCAGGAAAAGAATTGGATCTAATCATTCCTTGATCAATTAGCTCTTGAATTTGGCCTTGAAATTCATAATTCTCCTAAACGGATTTGTGGTACAAAGGCCCATTTAAAAGAGGGGATTTGAGATTCAATTCAATCATGTATTGTGCTAGATAGTATGTAGGGAGATCCTTGCACTTCTCAAAGACATCCTTGTAGCATTTCAGTAGCATGTCAAATCGATGCTGCTGCGATGATGTTTGCGCATCCTTGTGTGCTACCAACACACACTTTCTCACACAAGTGCCTTTGGACAAACCATGAAGCACAAATTTTTTCTTGTGTGAAATGGTCTTCCAACATTGTTTGATAGATACCAAGGTTATCTTGGTCTTTAATGAGGACTTGTGAAGATTGAAGTAGCAGTTGCAAATGTAAACTGGCCATTGCTGCAGCTCCATTTCTTAGACGCCATCCTTGTCACAGATATATGGCCTTAGTAGAATGTCATACACTTTAAGTTGTGTGATGTCAAAAGTGACTATGCACCATGTGTTTGACTACATATTTGAAAGTACATTGGCATTTTACCAAAATATCTTTACCTTGCTGCAATCGTCCTAGAGAGTATGAATTCATATGCCCTTTAGTGGAAAAACCTAGGCTCTTGACTACTTATTGCACATGATGCTCTTTTGGCTGCTACTATCAATGATGACATGTGCTTGGCCTTGCTTGGCACAAAGGATATTGAGGCTTTGGAGTTTTGCATGAATGACTTGGTTTTTTGTGTCTTCTCTTGGGTAGTGGAATTTTGCTTTTGTGTGAAGGGTTTGAGTTTAGTTCATGTGCTGGCTTGTTCTTGCATGAGCAAGGCTTCTATTTGAGCTTGTTACATGAATGCAAAGCGATAACCTACTTAGGTACTTTGACACCTTGTGTTGTGTAGTCGTGTTTGCATGTAGGCTCAAGTAGTCATGGAACTTATTAGTGTGGACTTTAAGTTATTACTCCTTACAATGATGTGCGCATCCTCATAATGTCAAATGGGGTAGTAGTCCTCTTGGAAAATGTTGACAAAGGAATCTAATGTCCAAATTGGATCATGGTCCCTTTCATGCTACACACTGAGTGTTTGCCACCAATGGGGGATTGAAATAGACACTTTCAGTGCTACAAAAGAAATCTTCTTAACATCATGTCCCTAAACTATTCACCTTCCAATTGCCTAGTGTGAGATTCTAATGATTGGAATTCCATTCCCATAGTTGAAGGAGATGTCAACAGAAGATGTAATGCGTAATGGTATGCTGACTATACTAGGTGACATGTGAAACTATGTTGAATTGTGTGCAATTGCATACAATGGAACAATGACTTGCATGAGGTCATGTGTGGTGGCTGTGATGCCACAGTGGCTTGCATGCAAGGTGCACATGCTTGTGATGAGTGTGCGTGATTGAGGCTTGTACTGTTGCGGACTTATTAATACATCCCAAATCTGAACTATTTGCCCATTTCAAACTAGAATTCTTGAAAAATAAGAGTCTTTGAATCTTTATATCCACTACATATTTATGTTAATTGAATTGACTACCAAAAAGTGTCCATTAATAAATGATGTCATCGTGAAATGCCTTTTAAGTATAAAGTTAATGCTGCATGCCTTTGATGATTGGATAACTTATTCATTTTTTACTAAGGCAAAACTTGGAAATTCTTACAGAGAGTTAATCTGGTTGATCTACAGCCAGCAAAGGTACTTTCATGGCATATTTTTCAAAGAAACCAGTCAATTCAAACCTCTGGGTTAGTTATATCCTGTGACTAGTGCTAAACTTGAAACCCTCCATGTTCAATCCCTCCACATTCACAAGACTCTACACAATATGCTTATCTCCGAAGGGAAATAACACATTTGTGCCTCCATGCATAGGTTCAAGGGAAAAATTGTCTGAACATGCAATAACACAAACACCTATGCAGGTGAGTCCTTGCTACAATAGGTTGAACCCTCACTACAATATAAAAGCATTGACTAGTGCTAAACTTGAATCCCTCCATGTTCAATCCCTCCACATTCACGGGACACTACACAATATGCTTATCTCCGAAGGGAAATAACACATTTGTGCTTCCATGCATAGGTTCAAGGGAAAAATTGTCTGAACATGCAATAACACAAACACCTATGCAGGGGAGTCCTTGCTACAATAGGTTGAACCCTCACTACAATATAAAAACATACACATAAACACATATTATTATCATTTGGGGACTTAAGCTTTAAAACTCATTTCACTATAATAAAATTTATCTTGTAGCACTTAAATGCACATTCATAAGTTAATTTAAAGCATACATTTCATTTATAAAATCTTCCCATGGGATACAAACTTTCATAGGCCAAATGATTAGCCTATTGAGTGACTTGCACATTATGCCTAATATCTCAAGCATAATCATTAGATATTCACATATTATTTCATGTTTTATCCACTTCTTATTATTTATGTGCAACATCACTATTGGCTAATTTAACATACAAGGTCAAACATTTCCAAGGGCGTAGCTAGGACAAGGACCAAGAAGGAACCTGAGGTGCCCAAATAGTACACTAGGCATACTCAAGACATACCCAATTGAATCCAAGGGTACCCGTGACACCTAGGCCCCAAAAGTCAGTGTTTTTTTTTAATTTTTTTTATAGACTATTGGGGCCCAAGCGCTATAAGTACCCCTAAATTCGCCAAGTACATCCCAAGTACACCCAAGTACCCCCGGGCACCCTGAATTCCCTATGGGTCCTTCAAGGAATTTGAGGTGCTCGAGGGTACCCTAGGCATACCCAAATAGTACACTAGGCATACTCAAGACATACCCAATTGAATCCAAGGGTACCTGTGACACCTAGGCCCCAAAAGTCAAGTGTTTTTTTTTATAGACTATTGGGGCCCAAGCGCTATAAGTACCCCTAAATTCGCCAAGTACATCCCAAGTACACCCAAGATACCCCCGGGCACCCTGAATTCCCTATGGGTCCTTCAAGGAATTTGAGGTGCTCGAGGGTACCCTAGGCATACCCAAACACATACTAGTACCAAACCAGCCCTGAACCAAACCCATACGAGGACAGGTGGCAATCCGACAATACCCAATAACTCAACTATTAAGTTTTATGTCTATGCTTACATGCTTGTATCTCCTATGACTCTTGCATATGCTTACACAATTTATCTAGCATTTTGGCTATTGCTTCTTTGTTTTCATCTTGTGGGGCAACATTGGATACATCTTATTGCCCTTATAAATATATTCTCTTATACTATGAATTTCAAAACATAATATTTATGACATTTATTTCATGATTATTGTTCTTTACATGATCATATGTTTTACATATCACTTTTCTTTCCTTATCTCCAATTCCTTGCATCCTTCATATGTAATCAATTGGAGGGGGCATATAATATCACTGATGCTCTTTGATGACCATCTCTATAAGTATTATTTCATGGTTATAATGATTCATGCAAAACCAAACATTGTTTCATCGTGCAAGCTCTTTCACAACCATACATCACTTTTTTCTTAAGCTCCTCTGCAGCCATATTAATTATTTTTTGTTGCAGGCTCCCACATAGTCACATCCTCTTACAGGCTCTCGCACAGCCATATCCATTTTCAAGCTCCTGTGCAGTCATATCCTTTTGCAAGCTCCCATGCAACCATATCCTTTTGCAAGCTCCCATAAATTCTTATCTCTTGCAGGATCCTACACAATCATATATCTCTTTTTACTTTTTACTTTTTAAGTTTGTTGACAATGTCAAGTTACTGTCGTTATTGATTATTTAAAATAATAGTTAGATGTTGCCCATAGGACTTTGTGCTTGCAGGAATTGAGAAGGAGCATTCATTACAAAGAGCATGCATGGAATCATCATCCAGATCTATATCCTTCATATGAGTGCATGCTATTTACTGTTATGTTGATTACTTGTCTTACTTTGGCATGTGTATTCATAGCAGTTCATGTGCAAGTCAAAGTGGGAGTAAATATAAGGGTGAAATATGCATACCTAAAATTATATATAATTTTCCCTTCCTTTTTCAGTCATTTTCACTCGTTTGTCCCAATATGCAATGAGTGTACAAGCAGCATGTTTCTATATAAAAGTCAGCAAAATAATTTGAACCTCAAAGCATCCCAAGAGTCCTGACTCGGCCCTCATTATTAAGAAATTTATCATCACCACCATAAGGCAAAGCACAAAAGTCATGAAGATTATTAACATTACAATTGACAGTGAAATTCCTGCAATTTTACATCTGACTGCATCCATGACCATGTGAAATTTTAAAACTCTTACATTACCACTACAGAAAAACAAAAAACTTAAAACTCTAATGATGCCTATAGAAGAAATAAAATCTGTACATATAATTATAGTTCAGGTTTATGCAAATAGTTCTGGCACAAGCATTGCCACAAGCATCTAAATATGAGACTTCTTAGAGAGTAACACATATATCCATGGTTGGTTTGAAGCATCAATGGTTGGGAAACATGTGAGGCATTAGTTTGCTCCTGTACAGAAAGTTCCAGCTACGCAACCAAACATGAAGAGTGAATTTTCAGGGTTTATAAATTATAAACCAGTCTCCCATCATCATCCACATAAACAAGCTCCAATACCTAACCTTACATCCTTATTAATTTATCCCCTCAAACCCTTGATAAAAAGTGTTATAACCCTTATGATTTTTGAGTGATTATTAAATTTCCTTTATGAATGGACGTGGAATGGTACACATTAGTTAGTGAATCGATCGTCTAGTCACATTGAATTGACTCCAATGGTTTGACTAGGGAGAAGATCCCTTGCACAACAATATACCCAGGTATTTATAGATACCATCCAGTTTCACGTTGCAAGCTACAATATCAAAGACGAGTGAAATTTGAAGACCAGAGACTCCCATATCAAATTAACAGAACAATATCAAATCCATGGATTCAATATAATTTTGTAGTGAAAAAGATAATTTGCACTAGTGTGGAAATAACCCCCAAGTGTAATGTCCCCTTCTAGACTAGATCCACAGCTCTGAGTTAATCAGCAGTCAGACAAGAGCAAGCATTGACTAAGTCCTGGTCAAATTAGAAGGGAGTGGATATTTCAATTAGTTTGGTGCCAGTTGTAGTTAGTCAACAAAATCGGGTCTATACTTTTGTTATGTTAACTCATTAACAGACATACGTACCGTTATCCTCAGTAAAGGGAGATTGAGATGAGTCAGTTGGATGTCAGTTGTTTGTGGGAGTTGTTTGTTAGTTGGTCACCTCCAATTATGGAATTGATTGCCATAACTTTAGAATCGCATGAGAGGGAGAATATAGGCAGTGCTAGGAAGAAAGGGAGATTATCTTTCGAAATCAAAAACCAAAAACCTTCTTCTGAGAGTGACACAACTTCAAACATTGGTGCCTACGACAAAAACCCGCTGGTGCAGTTTACAGCAGGTTCTAAGGACAAAAACCTTCAGCAGCTATGTTTGTTACACAGCAGCAGCAGTAGTGAGAGCAGGACGTGGGAAGTTACTCATGATCTTCTAACACGTTGGTATATTTCTGAAAGCTCAAGGAGTCAATCAAGTGTGCTGGGTACGCCGAGTAATTAATTAAATTTGTTGTTGCCCCTATTATATGTGTGCATTCATAAGTCTAATCCAAAAAAAAGCGAAGGGTATTTTTGTATCTGTTTTTGGGCACATTCTGAGTACCTAGATAAGATTACTTCAGATTTCAGTGTGATAATTGCTAGAGTTATTTCAGAGTAGAACACATCGAATTTATCAATCTGATAGCAGTTATCTGATTAAAGTGAGAAATCATAAAGTACCATCTATCAAAGTCTATTCAGCATCGAACTCAAAACTATGTATATTGATTAATTTCAGAAATTATTTATTGTAATATTACTCTCTCAAGTCTAAGGTCTAGGAGTATTTAATTGGTATTTCTCATTGCATTTTAATTAATTCTTAGATATTTATATGGGGTGGGTTTATTTAGGTCCATGTAGTGCAATGTTAATCTACATTATGAAAGTTTGCTGTCTGCCATTGTGATGCAGGAGCATCATTTTGTAATTTTATTTCATGCTAATTAAAAGTGGAGATATACACTTACGCTAGCAAGAAAGAGAGAATGTAAAAACAGTTATGGTCGTTGGTTTTTGAATAGCCAAGTAGAGCAAAGGAAGGCATCATGGGCAGCATAAAAACAGGAAGAAAGGGAGGTCGATTGGTGATTAAAAGAAAATAAAAGGTAGTTACAAATTTAGTTAACAGAGCAGATTTCCACATGAATGCAAGGGAGAAAATTGGGCGTGTGGGGGTAATGGAGGAAGTAGTTATTAAAAACAGAAGGGAGCTGATGCAGGTCGCTGTACATTGAGTGGCTGCATTTGAATAAACATGGACTAAGAAAGACCTTTAAGGAAAACAACTAAATAAGTGAAGGCTGTTAGTTTTATGATCAGAAATGTAAATAAGCAGATATGCAACACAACAAACAATAGAACACAGCAAATTACCCTGGGAAAACCCTCCTTCTCAAGGGAGAAAAACCCAGCAAAATATATCTTTTATATACAACAAATAAGAGCAGAAATCTGCTTTACAAATCAAACCCTTCTCAAGGGCGAACTTGACACAATAAATGATAAGAATCTCTTCTTGATACAATCGAATATGAATCTCCTTGAAGTTGATCTACTGCTACAAAATTATGATCTGCTGCTAGGGTGCGAACTTCTCCTTGAGAGTGCAAATTGAATGAAGAATGAATTGATGATTTGATGAAACAACTTCACCTTGTATATATACAAAACAAGGCGTCTCTTCATATAAATCAGCCTCCTTTAAGAAATAAAATATAAAATATAATTTGTAATTAAGGCCGACTTGCCTTATTAATTATTTATTATTTAATTTTGAGAGAAAGATATCTCCTGCCGCTATAACATCAACACTCCCTCTTAGTTAGGGAGGTATCTTCCCAGATATCCATGTCATGGAGTCTCTCAACATGACACCCACAATGGTTACACCCATTTGTGGAAAAGAGTTCATCACGGAGTCTCTTGACGTCCACAATGGCTACTCCCATGTGTGAAAAGAAACACATCTCCATCTCAAAGATGAACAAGGGCTCACACCTCATATTTCTCCATCTCAGAGAAATATACACTACAAGGGCTTTCACCTTATATTTCTCCGTCTTAGAGAAATATACACTACAAAGGCTTTCACCTCATATTTCTCCTTCTCAAAGAAATATACATTACAACAAGTCTTCATGATGATGTGACTCCCTCTGAAACTCCAAGTACCGACATCAACCTCCTAACCTCCTCGTCCAAGGTTGCCTCTGTTGGTATGTCAGACTCCCTTTGAATGTTAATTCCTCCTCTTCGAAGAAACTGATCGACTTTAAAACAAGAAACCTTCTAAATCAACTTTAGAGCTTGGCTCCTTCTGAGATGTCCCTATGTCAATTTCCGCAGTAGAAACATGTTGTGTAGACCTTAATTTGCAATCTCAAGCAAAGTGACCATACTTGTCACACCTGAAACATTGAATGTGAGAGAGATCCTTCTTCTTCTTCGGTTCTGGAGCAGAATCTGATTCTCTATCTCTATTCCTCTTTCTTCCTTTGCCTCTATCTCTAGAAGTATGTGTAGCAAGAACTTGATTTTCTACATCATGATAGTTTCACCCAATTCCTCTTGCTGCCAACCTGGACTCTTCTTGAATACAATCAACTCGAAGACAATCAAACTTGGGCAACTTAGATCTCCCACTGATGCTTTGAATAAAGGGTTCCCAAGACTGAGGAAGACCATTTAGTGCCAACATAACAAGATCTCTGTCTGCAATTATATCCCCAATAGTGCTCAACTAATCTCTCAAATCAGCAATCTTCATGAAAAATGAGATGACTAAATCTTCTTTATCCATTTTTACATGGTGAAGCTGTTGTCTCAAAGCAAGGGCTCTGCTGGTATTGTTGATCTCATATAATCCTTTTAGAGTATCAAACATTTCTTTAGCTGTCTTCAACTTGGAGGATGATTGGTACTAGGTGATTCATCACAGAGTCTATCATGATCTTTCTAGCCTTCGTGCTATTTTTCTTCCACTGGATTTTCTCAGTATCATCGGAAGGCTCGGGCATATCACTTTCCACGAAATCAAGAAGATCATTCTCCTCTAATACAATACGTACCCTAGGTTTCCAAGAGTTGAAGTTTGAGGCTCCATCAAGCCTATCTTCTACCTTGACACCATTCACCATTTTCTTTTTCCACACAAATTCACCTTCAAGGATCTGTCCTTAAGTCTGAATAAATTGCAACCTTAGATCTGCAATATTTTTCCTTCAAGGTCTGCCCTAGATGAAAAGTTGACTTCTTACACAAATCTGATTAGATCTTTTCTTAGACCCGCTCTGATACCATGTTAGTTTTATGATAAAAAATGTAAATAAGCAGATATGCAACACAACAAACAATAGAACACAGCAAATTACCCTGGGAAAACCCTCCTTCTCGAGGGAGAAAAACCCAGCAAAATATATCTCTTATATAGAACAAATAAGAGCAGAAATCTGCTTTACAAATCAGACCCTTCTCAAGGGCGAGCTTGACACAATAAATGATAAGAATCTCTTCTTGATACAATCAAATATGAATCTCCTTGAAGTTGATCTGCTGCTACAAAATTATGATCTGCTGCTAGGGTGCGAACTTCTCCTTGAGAGTGCAAATTGAATGAAGAATGAATTGATGATTTGATGAAACAACTTCACCTTGTATATATACAAAACAAGGCGTCTCTTCATATAGGTCGGCCTCCTTTAAGAAATAAAATATAAAATATAATTTGTAATTAAGGCCGACTTGCCTTATTAATTATTTATTATTTGATTTTGAGAGAAACATATCTCCCACCACTATAACATCAACAAAGGCTGAATTGAATGGAAGAACCCGTTAAAGTTTTGCATTCAAACAAAGTGGAACGTGGAGTTTTGGAGGGTTCACCCAAAGGGATGCGTAGCCATACTTTGAATTGGGCAGAAGAGGTCGCACCAGGCAGTGTATGAGAACAAACAATGTCTGAAATATAAAGTAATGAAGGCAGCGACCAAACAATGAGTTTGGTATTCAAAATAAAATTAAAATCAAAGCAGGATGAAGCCTATGGATGGTGCGCAGGAGGGTTGAAAGAGTGAGCAAGGAGAATGGCCAATATAAGAGGACGTGTGGCCAAGAGAATAGTGGACTGGTTAGAACGTAGCAGGTTGCACAAAGAGGGAAAGTATAGCGGCCAAGACAGAGTATAAAGCCAGATTCATTAAGGCAGCAGAGAGGAATTCGATTGGGTTAGAGGCACATTTGTTTGCAGATTGGTAATGTTGGAGGAGTGAAAAGATAGAGGTTGCAGGAAGAGAGAATGCAGAGCACCAATGGAGTTGTAAGTATTTGCAATGTATGTTCAATGAAATTTGAATAAATAAAATACCTTTGATTTGTTTTCAATATTGAATGTAATGTGTGCAATCGGGAGTAGATTTCAGATAGGAAATGGTTATCAGGAAATGTTGGATTGAAATAAATCGACAAATGCAATTATCAGATTAATGAATCGAGTGGTTGTGTGGTGTGAAATCGAATGGAGCTAGTGATGTATGAAATTATGCAAGTTGTGTGCATGTAAACAGGAAGAGTGTTACTCGTCTTTCCATCATTTTTGGTATTAGAGCGTATGAGTGTGTAAGTTGAGTCATCACATCGACTCCCTTTAAGGATAAATTAGATTATATTGGATTGCAAATAGAATAGGTATGCTGTATGATCCAATTTATGTTTGAGGAAGGATGTTAAAAATACATATGATAATATATCAATAAAGTAAACTAGGCTGAATAGCATAGAATGATATCTAAATGGTTTAGTTCATGGCGGCCTACTGAAAATTCAAGGGACCTAATGAAATTTTGTTGGTAGCTCGGATAAAATTGAAATTTGATAGTAGATCCATTAATAAAAAATTTAAAAATCTAAAGCAAATACACTAAATCTTTTACATTTACCTGTTTAATGCGGATAGATCGTCTGATGTGTTATGGAAAGATGACTGGGTATCTGCCACGTGAAACTGGTCGACAAAAGATTTGGATAATGCTTGTGTAATTTTATCGAAAGACTGCTGAAAGTTTCACAGTTAAGCGAGGTTTGGATAAAGCTGCAATATAAAAATAAATAAATGATTACTAGTCCCTTCATAACATCTACGTATATTTCAAACTTGCAACCAATTTATGTATAGTAAAATAATTGAACATGAGCTTGAAACCGCACATAAACGAACTGGAAGTCACATAATTGTTCTAATCTTAAATACTTCTCAGCCTTTGAGAGGCGCAGGCGCAGATTATTGAACGTTCAAAAAACAATTGAAAGGCATATATGATTTTTTCGTCCTCTTTCGAAATCGTATTCTTCAGACTTTTAAAATCCTGAGAAAGAATAATCATATCTCCAAAAGTTCTAACACATTCAAATCGCATGGGTTGGAGAAAACGCTATCCACTGCGGAAGGGTTGTCAACAATCGCATATTTGTTATCTCCAATTTAATTTTCTATCATTTTATAGATTTGAGATAACAAATATACGATCATTGGCAACCCTCCCGCGGTCGGAAGCATTTACACCGACACATGCGATAGTAAACCTCAAAAAGGTGTTTAAAAGCCTTACAGAGTGGCTCATTTCTCCAACAGAGGGTTCCTGTAAGGAAAGAATCGCAAACGGTCAATTGTCAATGTAAATGAACAAGCACAAGTTACAGATAAATAAACAAACATGTCTAAGAAAGATCTAGAAGCCTCAAAGAGGATCCAAAATTATTAACAATTAATTACCTTTCAACTGAATTACTTTAAAAAAATAGGAATTTGGACCCCAGTAATGGTAGAGAATGTCCACAAGGTACTTTCTTCATTTATTTTCTGAGAAACTTGAGAACTGATGCTGGCTATTAAACTTTCCATGTGCTCTTACATTGACCTGACCGATTTTCTTTCGTTTTGAGTGTGGCTTATTTGCCTAAACCCTAGGAGCTCATGTATGTTGTTGAGGTCCTCTGCAATTGAGTTATCGGCTCATTCTGTGACATATCTTTTTAAAATTCCAGTGCAAATAATTTATCTAACACTAACATTGTCTAGATTATTTTTTTGCTGGGACTGCAAATGATAAAAATAAATCGAGGTTTAAGATACATCCCAAGCTTTTAAATGGTGAAGTTTATACCGACCTTTTCGGTTTGGAGTTTTTTAATCCTACGAATCAAATAATCAATGTCGCTTGGACCTTTGAAGGCTGTGAATATGATAATGCGCTCCCGGATCCCCTCCTCGATGTTTCGCCTTTAGTGAATTTGCCCTTAAGTTCGTGACTGTGGGAGTCGCCCTTTGCCACGCCGGCACTCATGGTACATTCAAAGATTAATAATATTCAGATACGAGAGAAAGGATCGAACCTGCACAGATGCAGACCTACGAAGATACAACCCTGTGAACCTGAAGGCATTTAAGCAAAAAGAGAAGGTGCGGGATAGTGAACCTTAAGGCATTTAAGCAAAAAGAGAAGGTGCGGGATAGTGAAGGTGAAGGGCACAGAATATATGGAGGCTGGGGTTAGAATCACTATATTTAAAACTCTTTAATTCAAAATTTTCATTAATAACTTTTTCAAGCATGAATCAATCGCACCTTGTGTAGGCCGAAGATTTGTGGGAGGTATCAAGGGATAAATGTTGTATAGCAGTGAGAATTTTAACATTCAATTAAATGTACGTTGCAATTTGCAAGTGAATGGAAAACATAATATGTGTAGTTAAAAGGTAATGGAGATGGTGTATTGTTTAATAATTTTTTCTAGAAATAACAAAATTGATCGAAATCTTGTATAGATTGGGTATGTCAACTGCATTTTATGGAGCACCTATCCCATCTAAATAGATCTTGTAGTCCTAAACAGATTGTCTTTCACCTAATTTTTTTTGCAGCATAATTACTTGTGTTGGTGATTTTTAAGGAACCAAACTTGATCTTACCACTTACCTACGAATTTGTCAAAATTTGATGGTTAGTAAGGGTAAGGATTGGCCAACAAATGAGTAAGGATTATGATTCCCTTACTCCTACTCTTCGAGCTCTGTGAAACCCAAGAGGGTAATCCTTGACATGTCCATATGATACTTATTCAATCAAGAATGCATCCACATACAGATAAGTTCCTATAAACTGCAAGTAGATAACATTCATCAAAGATTTGGTTGACCTTTAAACAAACTACTATCTATTGCAAGGAATGGAATGATACTTCAGATTGATACATTATAATTGAAGGTGTTTTAAATGATTTTTGTTCCAAGCCCTTGGTCAGGTGCATGACTAACTCATTTATCCTCAAGATAACCTGATGAAAAGGCCAGTGCTTCATCTTGGGCTAATGGAGTCACATCAGTGATAACCAATAATACCTCAACAATTTAACTCAATATTGGTGGACTATTGATATACTACTTTGCAGTATTCAACTCACTATGCCTAAAACACAACTACTTATCAAATCCTATGTTCTTTCCTCACAAACATATGACCTTATTTTAGCATTTAATCAATTCTTTGAATTGAATCAGAAATAAACTCACTCATTCAATTAAAACAATTGAAGACAAATGAAAAGATCATTAACCATTTCATTCATAATCTAAAAGAAAGTTACATAGGAGAGCATATGCTTTAGAACTGACCCTTTCTTTTATTATTGTTGCTACTGTAAAACTATTTTAAGATCATTACATAATAACTCATACCCTAGACTCCTTCCCGATCCATTCATCAGTTTATATATTTACAATTTTATCCTTCATGCACTTAGTTTTCTCCACCTAGACCATTTTAAGACCTAAAACTCAAACCTTTGTAACCGGCCTTGAAATCCCTTTTATAGAATAAGGGAGCAACAAGCAACAGGTCGAATTACAATTACATTTCATTTGCATTTGAAAGCTAATTTCATTTGAATTCAAGACATTCCCCAAATAGTTACATGTAATCATTTGCAAAACAAGGGAAAGCAAAAAACAAAATTTCACATGATTTGTCGAAGAAGACCATCCAAACCACCAAAAGGTACTATTAGTCATTGCAACAGTCTCCAGATTCCACGTCCACGTCAAGCAAAAAGATTCTCCATCATACCAACCAGAAGGCCTCCAAGTTTGCACAAAAGACAAAAACCAAACATATGTTGAGAAGGGAAAAAATGCCACCAAGGAAATGTTATCATCAAAAACAAAAACTAGGACCAAGATGCCATCCTGCTCAGTCAACACCAGAGTAAGCACGTCCACTCCGTGTCTTTGTAGAAATCATAGAAACCACCACTTCATCCTCATCATAGTCCATCAAATTAGCCATGGTGAGCAAGTACTAGCGGTAACCTAAATCATTTTTAGCCTCACTACCTAAGGGATTATCCGAGATTTCAATGGGAGAGTTATGTTGTCCCATGCAAGCTCGATGATACTTATACCTCCTCTTTGCTTCCCTCATAGATTTCACAGACTCCTTCTCTTTAAACTTAGTTGATTCTCCCAAAACAACTCTTCTCCTCAGATGATAAGTGCTCTTGACACCTTCCTGCACAGATTTCTTACCATAGGCACTCCTCTTACCCTTTTCCTTTGGAGTTATAAGAACTCCAAGTGTGCCTTGTTCATTTTCAGGGATATCATCATGGGATTCAAGCAAATTGAGTCTCCTCTACCTTCTAACTGGGGGGTAAGATACATTGGGTTTACTCATCTTTAGTAAAGAAACTTCACAAACTTTGCAGAACAGAGACAACCCCAACAACATGCATTATCGACTTATGTGAAATTCAAGCAAGAATTCTCGTGCAAACCCTAGGTAACAAACTTACAAAGCCTATGATAAATTTTCCAAACTAACCAACTGATAATCAATCAACCTGTAAGAATGCAGACATCAACTTACTTGGGAGAGAAAAACTTACTACCCCTGCAATTCCTTAACACAGTCACTCACATCATCATCATCATCTCGGACTTAAGCATAATTCCTCAGGTTTCAATTGCAATTATGCAGAAAATATGACTGCCAACTCCCATTTATCGAGCAACTTGAGCATTTTGACCATTAATGCTCAAAGAAGGCCAACATGAGTGAGAAAACGATCAACCACTGGATTTTGAATCACAATCGTTGATCTCCCAGATGCCTTAAAACTTATTTGTCATCTTCAATCATTGCAGAAAAGTAATCATTTGTGCAACCTCAAGATCAAATTTAGGTAACCTTACATGTGTCATATGCCATTACTGCTAACTCGCATGAAGAAAAATGACTATCATGTCCATATCTTGATTTTAAATATCAGTCGTCGATCTCTTTCTGAGATGGCACATTAGACGACTTAGATTGAGTCAACCAAGTTTGAATTTCCATCGCCATCATTCACCAGTCCATCAGCCAATGAAATTGTGCCAGTCAGATGCCAACTCATCGGTTCTATGGGCTCTGCCATCCTTCTTTCTAAGCAAGGAAAAAATCCACGTGTCGTTCGCCCACTAACCCCGTTGCTTTTTTATAAAGCATTATTTTAATCCTGTGGGGTCAACGGGGACTGACTGAGATCTAACCTCAACTTTGCATTAGGTAGTTGATTTACAACCTTAAAGCATCGAGTATGATAGTGGAGATCGAGCCCCACACCTGCAATGGAACACGTGTCAGCAACCTACTGACCCCGCTACTTTTTGGAAACTATTATTTTAATCCCGTGGGGTTGATGGGGAGCAGCTAGGATTGAATCCTGAGATCAAACGATTGGCAAATCTGCATGTGCAACAAAGTTAGTTTTAAAAAGGGAACCCGACTAGGTCGATGGGACTTAGACCCTCAGGAAGAAAGACTTAAGACTTAAGTCATTTAATATGAAATATTTTGTCAACTTAGGAAATATTAAAATGATGGAAATGTATTTGGTGAAAGACAGACCTAGACCAAAGGGTCGGTAATATCAACGATTTTGATGGCTCAAGTGATAACTTAAGGGACCGGTAACTAGGTATAACAAGTCAATGAAGAAATAGAACGCCCAGGGTTTAAGACCATAAAATTTGAAACAAGGGCTTTTGAACTAAAACCCTAAACCCTACCCTTGGGCACAGAGGCAATAAATCATGATAAGGAAAGAACCAGATTAAAATTCTTAGAATTTTAGAAGCTCTACCAATGGATCATGCTCGGGGACACATACCCCTAGTGGGTATGGCGAGAATTCAGATCTCATGGTGAAGCATACCAACATAGAGAAACAAAAAAAATGAGGAGCTTTCCAGGACAAGGCAAGCAGACGCAACCATAAGCAAACACACCACACCTATATACAATATTTACATACCTTACAATATGTCTTCTTTTTCAAAGTTTCTAGAAGCCTCTTTTGGTGTAAAAACCCTTAAGCCTGCCTCATGCAATTCCATAGGCTTCAATCCTCAAATTGGTGGTCCCAGGTCCCCAAAACCTAAAGCCCACTCTTACCTATATCAAAGACTTTATTCTCTGTTGTCTGTAGTGGATTAAAGGTTCTACCAAGAATTTCCCAACAATAAACTCCATTGTGATTAACACAATCACCCATACATGCCATGTTTCCAAAACTGCCCTCATCATCATAAAATGTGCATGGTTGAAAGATATAATCAAACAACATTTGGAACCCATACATTATGTAATGTATATAACCAATCTACTCATTAGCCTGCTCCAATACAAGCTTATATGATTGAATTGAAAAAGTAAAACATTTGTAGTCCACTTGATCATTGACATCATATTCAATTTGCACATCAAACTGAAAATGTTCATAAACACCTTGTTGTGCACTATGCAAACAATCCCCAAGTGCATCAGAAAGAAAAGATGCATATTCAAGAGCCTCCTTGAATTGGGCATCGTGACATTAGCACATATCTATGCATTTTGATCTAGCTACATCAAAACACTCCTTGGTGTCATGGAAATGGAGATCATATGCATCATCAACATCCTAGAACTGAGTAAATGCATTCATCTCAGGTTCAGTAACATATTTTGATTCATTTTTCAAATCATCATTCAACTCAATGCAAAATACTTCAAAAGTAGGCTCAAACAATTCAGAACCAACAGGTTCAACAAAAAGACACTCATGTGCACTATCAGTTGATAGGTGTGCTGACCCAAATGTGAAAGACTCGTTGTAATCTAAAAAAATTTCATCAACAATTGAGCAAGAATCATCATTCTCTTTCACATAAATGCTTTTCTCATTAGATGAAAACAGGTCCATATTCATACTGTAAAGATCAAGAACATCAACAAAGAAACAATTGTACTCAATTTCACATTCACTAACATAAGATCCACAATTATTTTCGTCTTTTGGCTGCTCTACACATGGATCAAGAAGTTCTGCAATATCAACACAATCTAAAATTTTATTGTCATATAAATCAACATTTTTTTCAATATTATCAATGGATAATAATGTTGATTCAAGACCCATATGCTTATCACAATGTACAACTTGATCATTCAAAATTAAACCCCTTCTTTCATCAATGTGCACATCATCATCTTCTTCATATATCACAGATATTTCTATCTCTGCTTCATATAAACAATCATGAGCAACAGGGACATAAACACATTCATTAGCATCTTTATCAATTCTAACATTTTCCTCAGGATCAAAATACTGAAAACATACATTCTTATCTTCAAATTATTCATCCTTCATAGAGTTAACATGCTCCATTGATGGAAAACTCGAATTACATTCCAGGTATGCATCAAAAGGGATTTGTTCATTCACTTGTGGACAAGTGACTTCATGAGCATCTCACCAGGATCCCAAATGCAAAAGGGTTGATTGTAATGATCAACAGGAAAGAGATCTTCATGCTCCTCTTGGATTGTTGACTCATTGAATGAGTCACTCCTCATTTCATTCAAACTGAAATCTTCATCAGTAACTTCCTCCAAGAGCTTAGTTTGATGATCAAGCTCAATACCACCTTTTCCACCATCATCATATTGGAAATAAGAGTCATCAAAGCTGGTTGCTTTGATTAATTTATCATTTTTATCTTCAACAAACCCATCATGAATAGATGTGTTGCTAATTTTGTCTTTAGCATCCACATACATACCAAAGAAATCTTCTTGGTCACGTGTCATAAATTCTTCATTTGTATTCAAAATTGATGTTGCCTCCTTGCACTCACCCTCAACATGTGTGAACAATTGCATATCAATAGGAACTTCTTGAGAAACCGCCTTAGAATCATTGAGAAACAACATTTTATTCCCATCCTTTGCACTAATAACTACCTCATTTTTCTACTCTGTCTTCTTCAAGTGTGGCTTCAATTTTCTCTCACACTGAATGAACAAATCTCTGATCAACAAACCAGCCGTAGAGGAATTCTTTCCTTCTTGTTCATGAATGTTTAATAGAAAAGTTAGGACGGATTTTGGAATGTCATCCATCTCATTGATAGTCAAAACTAAAATGCTTCTCATTGCTGCCACTACAACCTCCTCCTGTTCACTCCAAGTCGAAATGAATAGGTAATGGATCAAATAATATATTCAATCTTGCATACCTAATTCAACCAGCAACATACTTGTTTTGAGTTCAGAAAATATCTTCAGTATAGCAACTCTTCTTGGAAACAAACTACTTCTAGTTTCATCCAAATCTTGAAAACTCTCCACTATCATATTTAATATGATCTTCATCATTTCAACATCATAGGGCAAATGGGGATTTACAATTCTTATTATTTACACGAAACAAGAAGAAATCAGCAGCTTGGTTTCTTCATCAGGATGCCCCAACCAATAGGGATGATTCAAAGAATTCACTGCAGGAGCTAGTGCCAACTCCATTTTCTCTGAAGGTGATGGCTTCACTTGTCTCAAACATTGTTCTAACAAATGAAGAATGTTCTCTTCATTTTCTCTTGACTGAAATTCTTTACCAAGTCTCTTTCCAGCCATAAAGAGAGTCTCTACCAACTTCATCTCTTCTTCATTAGCCATTCCTAACTGCCAATCTTCTGGATACCACAAGGAGTTAAACTAGAATATGCTCTGACTTTCGATGTAGTACTAGAGATCTCTATCACTGATCTGCCTAAACATGAAGCACTTATCCACAGGATGGCAGGATCTTCTGCTCTGATACCATTGAAATATTCCCCTTAATTTTTTCCCAAAATTTAACACACAAATCAACAACCAATCACTGATTAACGTTAGCTCCAAATGCAAATCAACATGGAAAGCAACTCTAACCAAGAATGTTCACGAAGATCCCAATGTGGGCGAGGTGATAGCCTATGGTCAGAGGATCATTAGGAATAAACTGAACTGAAATTACAATTCATCTACTGATGCAGGCATCCACAAGCAGTGGGGATACTCCACTTATTCAATGGGTAAGATTATTACATTATTAAAGGCGGCAAGCCAGCCATTTAAATCCTCACTTCCACTTATTAACATGGGGGAATATAGTCCACACAACCACTTATTTAGTGGGGGGAAACTTACAATTAAAGAAAGATGATTATTTAAGCTCAACCACTCAATTGTGGGAGTATGAAATTTAAACTAATTGCAGCAAATAAAATAAATAGATGTTAGTACTACTAATCAGCTTTACAATGAATTAAACAGCTGCAAATAAGAAATATATGCTTCGAAATCAATCAATGGTTAGAGTAACACTTCCTCTAACTCTTACAATACAATAATGATATAAAAATGAAGCTCAAACCAGCATTATATCAAAAACTAACAAGTCTGATATAAATCTGCAATTATGGAAATGAATAACTAGCAACTATAAGAATCAATGAAATGCTCATAACTCTTTCAATATACCTTCGAATTGAATGAAACGAAATGCAAAGGCTCTTTGGATGATAGGCGCCCAAACTCAAACCATAAAATTGCATCAAAACTCAAAATATTATTTTGCACGAATCCCAATGCACTCTCAAGATGGTACGGCCCTCAAGAGGGGCAATTTCTCTTGCTAAAATCAAATACTTGGAATTAAATTATGAAATTCTCCAAATATGGTCGCCATTAGCATAGAATTGCAAGGATCAAATACCCATAACCAAAATATATTCACATCAAAAGCTGTAAATGAAAAACACCTTCAGCTGTGTATACACTAGCAACATTAAAACTGAAATTCTCACCAAAATTCACCAACTTTGAAGCACAATCTGCTAGTCTGATTGAGAAGCAGCAATAAGACCAACTAGGTGTTGTCTTTCAAACACGAAATTGGATTGGAACTAGGAGGTAAGCATCCCTCGAAGTATTAAACAAGTTGTCATTTTGACAACATAACATTAGCATAAAACATTGGATGATAAATGCTGGAGCAAACTATCTCTTTTATAGAATTGAAAGTGACTTTTCAAATTCCATAACTCCTCCAAGAAAGGGACACCAAAAGCTCCTTTTTGAAATATTTTACTTTTCAAAATATTTAATTCTCCCTTAATATGGCATCCAAAAGCCAAGGCATATTAAAACAATATAAAATATCAATTATTCCCTCCATGAGGCGTCCACCCTTTATGACCACCTTTTAAAACAACTTCAAGTCATTAAACTAGGCCAAGGGGCCCAAATATGAAATATAACATTAATGACTTAAAATAACTCATTTCTCCTTTTTACACCTCAATAGCCAAATTCAACAATATTCAACTGCTCCAACTGAAATGGAAAACTTACTGAAGAGCTGCCAACTGGACCACTGCCAAAATTAGAACTTACTAAAAATAGTAAATTCTGAGAAATGCCAAAAAGCCTTCAAAGAAGGAAACCCTGATTTTACCTCAGACAAGCCTACGGATTTCTGGAAATAGGCTAAAACCAAATGAAGAGCTAATGGCCAAAATGGGGACATTACATATATCACTATTTTTCTATGACTATGGGATCTCCTTATCATATTTGATAGATTATATTCCCCAAGGGAATGACCAGAATGAGTCCAGTCATAAAAACTTGGTAAGTATCATAAGGAAGATGTTGAATGAGAATCAAAAGGATTGGCATAAGAAGCTCTATGAAGCTTTATGGGCAGACAAGACCACCCCTAAGAAGGTAATCAGGATGACCCCTTTTGAGTTAGTTTATGGAGTGGGGTGTGCGTTGCCCCTTCCATTGGAGCTATCTACCTGTAAACTGTAGACTGTGATTGAAGACCAATAATTCTATGATGCCTTGGAAAGAGAATCCTATACTTGGCCAATATTGAAGAGCAACACAATGAGATGGTAGAAAAGACAACTATGCATTAGGCTAAGGTCAAGAAGCTCTTTGATAAAAGAGCTAGACTGAGGAAGTTTATGATTGGATACTTAGTGCTATTATGGGACAAACGTAGGGAACATAAGGGTGCTCACATGAAATTTGATCCTCTCTAGACTGGTCCATTCAAAATCACTCAAGAATGTGGACCTAATACCTTCCATCTGGCTTATCCTAATGATACTCCCCTACCTATTCCTTACAATGGGTAGGATATCAAGCTCTATCAGATGTGAGTCCCCTTTGGGGTTTTCTCTTTGTATATAGTTAGTCTAGGGCTTTGCTTGTAGTTTTGGTTGTGCCTTTGTGTCTGAGAGTCTCAGTTTTGATAATTTCTTGACTCTGTTGGCCATTAGATAAGACATTGATTATGCAAGCTTGTTTTAAGGTTCTTTGCTTCATCCTTATTAGTCTTTTTCCCTAGCCAGAGCCATTTGTTACCTAATTTTTTCCCCCCCCCAAAAAAAAATGCTTATCTTTCAAAATTTTGGCTAAGTCATGTACTAGCGTTGTTTTGAGTGTTTGGTATAGCTTGGGCAGTGTTTTGTTAAGTTACTCTAACTCTCCCTTTACCCAACATGTAGTGCTTCCTACTTGTTTTAAAATCTTTGGTGGTGTTTTTCCCAGTTATGTGAACTTATGAAGTTTCCTCTTGGTCTATTTCTGAGCTAAGGTAGTGTTGGTAGTGTGTTGTTAAGTTTGTCGAACTCTCCAATTTACCACCTAGAGAGAAACAATCAACTCCATTAAGTGGGTGGTATTTTGTAGCTAAAGTATGAACATGGGCAGTGATTTACAAGGTTAGTTGAACTACCCACTTCCCTGCCCGCATAGTTGTTTCTTTTCAAATTTTTGAAAAGCGGTTATATTGAGATAGTGATGTGAGAGCTGACACGTGTCGACATGATGGAGAATTGTATTTAGTGTTTATCTACTTACATATTTCTTGCGAGGATTAAAAGGGAAATTCATGCCAAGAATAGACATTCTTCAACTATGACATTCACTCCGGGATACAAGAAGAAAGGGAGCACACCAATTAGATGTTTTCCCTTAGATTTTGGGGTCATTCTAAGGTATTCTTGTCCTTATCTCTTTGTTATGAGTATATGATTTTCAGTCTGGTCTTTCCTTCCATTTTAGACTACCTGGTGAAAATCTGTTTGAACCCTATTAGTCCAGAAATGGCCACAATTAAGTGTCAAGGGTATGAGTACATCATAGGGTTAACATGCTACATGACTGAGATAGGAGATACTAAGCTAGGGCTAGTAAATATGAGTGAGTGTAAAGAAAAATTCAATGCTCCTAATTCATGACCCATTACACAAAGAGTAATTGAAAGTGGATTGGTAGAGGTAGCTACCTTTCCCATAGCCATCCAATGCCCTAAATTAATTCTTGAATGCATAAGGCATTATGATGCTTAGACCTGGGAAATAAGAATTGAGGACAACCGACTAGTAGTCAAAATCCAAAGAGCCACTTTTACTTTGTGCCTAGTGCTCTCATATATTCTCAAGTGAAATAACCTTACGGTATATAAGAACCCAATCTAATCCATAACAAATTGCCTTGCATTATGTAATATACTACTTTGATATAGGTAGGACAAACTGACCTTGGAAATATTCCAAGTAGTTCCAAAGGGGAATACAATGTATCAAACTATGATACAAATGCAGATGGGTGATGGAATAAATATGATGAAAGATGAAATAGATGGATGTGATGCAAAGAATGATAGGATAAAGAGCCAAAGAATAGATGGAGGTGCTTTATTTATGCAAGGTGCCTATTTGTTAGGTTTTCACCAAGGTACTTTCCCAAAGTGCCACCGAAGTGGTTTTCACTAGAGGACGATTGCTTTTCTTTACTATTGTCAATCCTTTTTCTCATTTTTTTGATTTTTTTATATTTTCAGATGTACACTATTCAAGCCTAGTTATAAAACATTTTAAGATGCAGACTATTGGTTGGTTCCTACAAGGGTTCACCTTCAGGTGTTGATAATTGATATGCTCTTGGTCCATAGCTTGTTGTGATGACAAATGGGCCTAACCAGTTAGGTTTAAACTTTCCTTTACTATCCTAATCGAGAAGATTTTTTTGATTTTTCTTTAGGACAAGATCCCCTACCTAGAAAGAGAAAATCTTGATATTCTTGTTATAGCTCTATTTTAGTTAGTTTTGATATAATTTCAAGTGATTAAGGGTGTCAAGACAACACTCATCTAGGAATTATAACTCATTTAGTTGAGATTCTCTGCACTCTTCATCAATGATCAGATTCTATAGTGAGACTCACAGTGACAGAAGTTCAACCTCAATAGGTAAGATGGCTTCTGATCCATAGACCAAGGAGAACAGGGTTGCACCTATAGGAATACAAATACTAGTTCAATAGGCCCATAGGGTGGGATTTAACTATAGATGCTAGTCACGACCAACTTCATTGATTATTTTCTTTAGGATTTTTAGAATGGTCTTATTTGTAGCCTCAACTTGACCATTGCCTTGGGGGTAATACGAGGTAGAGAATCAATGTTGGATGTTGAATTGTTGGCATAGATCTTTCACATCCTGATTCTTGAAGGGTGTTTTGTTATCAAAAATAAGGGTTTTTGGAACACCATAACAATAGATAAGGTAATTCTGGATAAATTTGGCAATTTTCTTTCCCATTATGTAGGTCATAGGGATGGCTTTGACCCACTTGGTAAAGTACTTAGTGGTTGTTATGATGAATTTATGGCTATTAGATGAGGTGGGAGTAATTTTTCCTATGAGGTCAAGCCCACACTGCAAGAAAGGCCAAGGTGTGACCATTGGTTGTAACTCCTGCGCTAGAGCATGAATCAGATCTCCATGCTATTGGCATTGGACACACTTCTACATGTACTAATGGGCTTCTCTTTCCATGATTGGTTAGTAGTACCCTGTCCTCAATAGTTTCTTAGCTAAAGTCATACCACTAGAATGGGAACCACATATGCCATCATGAACTTCTGTTAAAGCGGTCAAGGCTTCCTCTTGGTTAAGACATCATAGTAATGTCCCCTTGATGCTTCGGCGGTATAAAGTATCACCTAGGATCACGAATCGAGATGTCTTTTTAACAAAGGTCTTCTTAAGATTGGAGGTGATATCAGATGGGAGGGTTCCTTTGCTAGGGTAGGTGAATATATCATGATACTATGCGGAACCAGGACTAATGATTTCAAACACAAATTCAGATTCTGAGATTTTGAAAGCTAGCACGAGAAGTTGTTTTGCCAAGAATTCAAATTGAAGGACATTGTGTGGCATGTCTAACAATGATCCTATTGTCGCCATGACATTTTTGGCTCGGTTGTTCATGCGATGAATCTTATCAAAATTTATATCTATGAAAAGATCCTTAAGAATTTCTACCATCTTCTTGTAAGGAGTGACTTTACCATCCTTGGTTTGGTAGTCTTCATTGACTTGATTGATAACCAGTTGTGAGTCTCCATATACTTTCAGCTCTTGTATCTGCCATTGAACTATTATCCTTAGACCTGTGATTAGGGCTTTGTATTCCACAATGTTGTTAGTGTGATCAGGAATAAACGTGGTCCCAAAAATGAGTAGCAACACAAAACATGCAAAAAACCACCTAAACACCTAACACCTCAAGATTGGGCTAAAAGTTAAACCTAACAAAATAGATAGAATGATAATACCTTGTTAAGCTGCTCCTTTGGTTGGCCCTTCGATTGTTGACGTGATATATGTCCTCTTGATGGAAAAATATGTATGAATGAGATGCAATATGGATGGAAAATAGATGAGGATGCTATGTTGTATGCAATCAAATGAGAATTCTAGCTAAGTATGGCTCAAATGAAAATTTTGCAAGAGTTTGGTTAGCACAATTATAAACCACTAAATGAGAGAAAAGAGGGGGTATTTATAGAGGAAGTTGAATTCTCTAGAGAATTCAATGGTTGAGTTTAAACCAACAAGGCCAAGATGAAGGGCTATGTTGAGTTGATAACTCACAAGCCCTCACATCTTGACATGTGAAATGTGAGATGGCTTAGAAATGGTGATGTGTAAATAAGGTGGAAGGAGGGTACATGATGTGGAAGAAGGAAATGTACCTTGAAAGTACATTGAGAGATGAGAAGATTCCTTGGAGGAATAAAAAGTGAATTAAAAATTCACATGCTTGGGGAATCTTGTGGATAAGACAAGGTTCCAAAGGGAGAGGTGGAAAGTACCTTGGATAAGACAAGGTCCCTAAAAAGGTAAGCACTTGTCACATGTGACTTGATGTGACAAGTCAAAGATTCCATGGGGAAGAGTTCACATGTGACTTGATGTGACAAGTCAAAGATCACATGGGAAGAGTCCACATGTGACTTGATGTGACAAGTCAAAGATCACATGGGAAAGAGAAAAAATATTTTAATATTCCTTGGAAGGATAAAAAAATTAAAAATTCCTTGGGAAAATGATTAGGCTAGTTAATGAAGGATTAGAGGAGGGATAGGTGGCTAAGAGATATTAGAGGCCAACTTGCAAAAGTTAGAGGATGTGACACATCCTAATCAACGATTAGGTATGTTCACATCTCTAATGATGAGATTAGAAGATGGATTAGGATTAGATGAAAATGATGGAGAATGTGACATGTGAAGAATTAGATAAATTTCATATTTATTTAATTCATTTGATGAAAGGGGTAAGGTATTTAATTATTAACTGAATACCTTAGGGGTTTAGATGATTTAAGGGTATTAATTAAATAATAACAATATTACTTAATTAATGCTAATGAGAGGGTATTTGGACGAAGAGGAAAATTTTGGACAAATACAAGTGTCCAAATCTAGGTGTCTAGATTTTTCCCCTCTTTGAGATGGTGTTACAAAGTAGCATCATTTCAAAGAAGATTAAAACATAAAACCTAGAAGAAGATGGTTAGATCAGAAAAGATGCCCTGGTCATTCAAAGGAGTGACTAGGAAGAAAGATGATGGGAGGGAAGATGAAGATTAGGGATTGAGGATGCCCCCTTGAGAGGACATGTGGGTTCAAGAGAACACGGGTGTGCTCTCAAAATGGATGAGATGATGCAAAGTGATGGGTAAGAAAGGATGAAAAGGCGATAGGAGATTGGGAGGGGAGAGTGATGAAGGATGAATGGATGGGGGGATTTTGATAGATGAGAGGATGGAGATGAAATGCAATCCAAATGCAATTTTCCATCTTTAGGAGCACTAATTGTTGCTATAGTAGAAGACACGATACACCAAGGTATAAAGGACCAAGGCAACTTAGTGTCTAATGCATGAAACAAACACAACAAACAAGAAGGCTATCCCAACACCCCAAAGTCACGATGAACTTGGTCGGGCCAAGTAATGGGATAACCACAAGCAAACAAGGATGCCCCAACATAACACAAGACCTCAGGGATATTGGTGGGTACTACGTGGGACAACCGAGAAGACAACAACAAAGAGAAGATCAATATACACCTCTATGTTGACTAGTCAAAACACACCATGATATGATGGATCAAGGCGACCATGACAAGTGATGATAGGGAGCTCAAATAATAAACAAAATCCAAAAGCATCAAAAGATCACAATCAATTTCAAACGTCCTTTTCCATAGGATCAAGGGGATGGATGGGATTGATGAGGTCTATTAGGAAGGATGCATCCTGTTGAGACCGATGATGGATAGTAAACTGAAAGATTGGTATGACGCAGGATATTTAGAACCAATTGGATTTGATGATACAAGTGGATCTTGTTTGTTAAGAACCAACTAGATAAGGGCATAGCTTGATGACACAACACAAGAGACATGACACAAGATAGGAGACTAACACATCCTAGCAACCTAGGGGCTTGGGGGCCGATCAAAGATTAGCCTTGCCTAAGTGAAAGCACAGAGCCCTCGTAGTTTAATAAAAGGCTGATGATAGACCACGATGGGGACCTCGATGGATGATAAAGATAAGATGGAAAAAAGGAGAAAAGTGGACAATGAAGATTGATGATAGATGATAAAAGAGCCCCGAGGGCAGATCGAATGATCGACCTTGCCAACGTGAAAGTGCAGGGGCTATGTAGTTCGACGAAGGCCAAAGACAAAGGACGGATAAAAGATGATGAGATGACTAGGATAAGTGAATAAAAAGATGGGACTGATACGATGAGACATGATAGACCTGTTAGATTAGATAGGATGATGGTGATCATGAAGCTCAAGGATGGGATAGTTATCCAAATCATCAAAATGAATTGGGAGGATGATAGGATGGATAGATGAATGATGAGAAAGGATAGGAGGTTGAAAAGATGTGCAAAAGAAGCAAAAGTGATGACGATAAGATAGATGACATGGGATTGTGTGCGGAGTAGCCTATAGCTAGATTCCAATGACAAGGGATTATGAGATGGGATGAGGATAGAGATAAACGTATAGGAAGATAAGGATGGGGAGATAAAAGGGATGTTATGATGAATGGATAGGGGGATAAGGATAGGGAGGTTAAAAGGATTGTGTGGAGGGGTTTGGAAGATAAGGATGGGGAGGTGAAAAAGGATTAGTGGATTGAGGGATGAATGATATCTCCAAGGACTATATCACAAAGGAAGAAGATTCCCCCACTCTAGATATGTCATATATAATGAGGCATAAGGGATGGAAGATGGTAAAATGAAGGAGATAACTGGAGGAGGATAGGATGGGTGACTAAGGGATACGATAGAGCATGTATGAAGGGAATGTATACCAAGAGGTGTCCAAAGCATGCAAAGATAGGTGCCCCTATTTTTGATCAAGATCACAAGAAGGATGGAGGGATAGGAGATAAACAGGATATGATGGTAGGCTGTGTAAGATAGGTGGGATGGAGGAAAAGGATGTAGGGGATGTAAAGCAAGAAGATGTGTGCATAGCGGGAAGCATAGCGAATGGAGGGGATGCATATAATAGGAAGTTGCCCCCAAGTGTGAAAAAGGATAGATGGGGATTTACGCATGATGCCTGTTTGTCAGGTTTTCATCATGGTAATTATCCAAGGCGCTTGTTTGCCAAGTTTTCACCATTGGACAAATTATTTCTCTTTACTTTTTTTTTTTTTACTTTTTTGTATTTTTTTTTTTAAATAGCATGCGGAAGGAGATGGATAAGGATAGGGAGGAAGATAAGCAGATTTAGAAGAAATGCGACAAGGAGATGGATGAAGCACTCAACCATCAAGTTCCATACAAGGTGTTAAGAGCCCATGTTCGAAGTGACTGTTATATATTGGTACAACCATATTAGGATAAATGGATTATGCAAGAGGATGAATTAGAGGGATTTGATGGGGGAGATATGTGGGATAATGGATGGGAGGATGGAAATGGTATGGATAGAATGATGGGGTTGGTGTGTGATGGGGTGGTGAGTTCAAGACCAACATTGGCACATACGGTGATGGATGTGAAATGATAAGAGGATTAATGGATGGAGAATGTGAGGATAATAGAGGAGATGGGATAGTGAATTTTGGGACATAAGGACCCAAAATAGATTTAGGAGATGGAGGGGGTGTATGATTAGCTTTGTATTAGCAACTTTGGATGTGGTTATAGATTTCTCATTTGAAGGCATGGCATCTTTTTTCTTTGGGATCCACATGGTTTTGATATTTTCTTTGGTGGGCCTTTGTGGCCGATGGGTTTGATTTTGATTGTGTATTTGATTTTTCTTTTCCTCACCATGTCTTTTAGAGGAGACATGGGGAGCTTTAGATTTATGTGGATGTTTGGATTTATGACTTTTTGCTTTAGTATCCAAAGTGCTTTTAGTAGCAATGGGATGAGTGCGAGGAGATGGATGATGTGGAGCAATAGAGGTAGGAGTATGGGGATTATGTGTAGATGGAGGATGTTTAGGCATGTTCCTTTGTTGATCCTGATTAGGGGACATGCGAGTGGGATGTTTATGATAGATGACATCGATAGGTGATGAATGGATGAAAGGATGAATAGGACAAGATGAAGGAGGTGATTTGGGGATATAAGGGCTCAAAACAGATGTAGTGGGTGGAGGGACATAAGGACCCAAGATGGATGGAGTAGATGAAGGATGGGAGATGGTGGATGGAGGGATGTAAGGACCCAAAATGGATGGAGTAGATGAAGGAGGAATATGGACAGTTGTTTTGAGGTGATACGATGGAGGAGGAGGGATGGCAACATATGGTCTGGTGGAGCAATGGGAGGAGCCTACATTTCTTTTGGAAGAGGCTCGTTGAGGACGTCTAGAGGTTGTACCAACATCTTTAGATTGTGAGTCTTGGGAAATAGGTCCAAGACCTTGCATACATATTTGTTCTTTGACCTGGATGGGCTCTAAAATACATTGCTCATGAAGGCCTAAACCTTTTCTTTGATAGTTCATGTTCTTGAGCATGCGATCCATGATAGGATTTGTGTTATTCTGAAAAAATGATGCGAGTCCATTATTAGGCGGAGGAGGATGGGTGGTATATACACTGTGTTTTTCTTCTACAAGGAGACCACCATGGAAGAATGTGAGAGTACCAAGGGGATATACAAGTGGTGAGGGGATAGTAGGTTTAGGCGACGATGGAGGATCAAGAAATGGAGATGGCAGGATAACAACATCTTGATGGGTGGTATCAAGAGAGTGATTAGATAATATGATAGGATCGAGATTTGTGGCAACAGGAGATAAGGGCTCATGTGATGGAGTGACAAAATCTTGAGTGACAAGGGGATCATGGGATGGAATGGATGGGGGACTATGATCTTGAGGTAGACTAAATGGGATGGTAGGATCTTGATTCAGAGAAAGGGATACGCTGTTATGCTTTGGATCAAGCTCTTGGCATGACTCATCTTGTGTGGATGGCAGGATGCCACAGTGTTGGAGGGACTCTTCAAGTAGGGAAGATGAAAGGATGGAGGATTCGTGAAGGTCATGGGAATGGATTTCAGTGATACTAGGAGTGGGAAGAGTGGATTGGATGTGGGTGTCTTCGATGGATCAGATGGATCTAGGAGTAGGGGGAGTGGATTGGATTTGGTTATCGTCGAAGGGTTCGATGGTTTCTTAGAGTAGAAGATGGGGGTTCGATGGATTCAGTGATGATTTCAATGGTGTCAATGGTTTGAGTGATGCTAGGGGTGGTATCATCAATGATAGGTGTTGGGTGGAGAAGGGTCTCATCACTAATGACCATGGGTGATGGGTTGGGATGGCATGATTCCACGACTTCAAGGTGTGGAGTGGGGGATGTCCTCTTTGTTATAAGTCCTTGGAGAACTTCTGGAGTGAGAAACTTGAATACTCTAGGCTGAGATGGCGAGGTAGGAGTGGATGAAGGATTATGGATTGATGGGGGATTAGGACTATGGATTGGTGGACTAGGATGAGATGGGGGAATGGGATTGGATGTAGGACTGGGAGTAGATGGGGGATTAAGATTAGATGAAGGGTTAAGATAGGGGTATTGGAATGGTGAATTAGGACAAGGGGATGCGGGTGGTGGATTGTAGTAAGGATATTTGGATGATGGATTAGGATGGGAAGATTGAGATGGTGGATTGAGATAGGGAAATGTGGATGTCGGATTAGGGTAAGTTGATGGGTGTGTTGGACTAGGATAGGAAGGTGTGGATGTGGGATTAGGATAGGTTGATTGGTATGGAGGTTTAGGATAAGGGGACATGGATTGGGGATTGTGATAGGGATACTGGGATGGTAGATTAGGATAAGAGGATGCGGGTGTTGGATAAGAGGATGATATAGATGAAGGATATGACAAACATGTAGATGAGGAAGGTAATGAATATCCCTTGTCAAAGGTAGCATAAGGAGCGCGAGTAGGCATGGATGAAGACATAATGGGGTAGCTAGAAGGGGTGATTGGATTTTGGAAAGTGGGTGGAGAAAGTTTACTAGTGATGATAGCATCAAGGGGATATGTGTCACATTCTTCTTGATCGACAAGACTTTCATTATTATCGCCGACGTAATTAGGGTTTCCCTTGACTACTATTGATGGAGGATAAGGATTCATGATGATAAAAGGATAAATATGATGGATCAAAGATTTTGGATGGAAATAGACTAAAGCTCGAGTTGGGATTTAGGTCAAGCTCAGATCGGGATTGGATTAAAGCTCAGATTAGGATGATTGGATGATGTAATTGGATTGATTTTGATGATCAGATTTGATTATCAAAGGATGATTACGATACCGAATCTACTTCGAGATGGAAGCATATTGATTGGGTTGAAGGTGATTGGATAGGGATGTGATTGGATTGGATTGGATAAGATCAATCGATGATTGATAAGATCGACTGATGGATCATATAGGATGATGGAAGGGATTCTAAACCCTATTCAGAGATTATCCTAGGTGACTTAGGATGCTGATTGATCGAATTAAAGGATAAAAGGATGATTGCAGCACCAAATCCACTTTGATATTGAAAATGGATTAATTGGGCCGACGATGATGATAACTTAGGACATATGACAATCCTAAGCAAATGTTGATGATGACAATTAGATCAAACACTTAGGTCTATTTGGATAAAAACTCGAGATGAAGTTCAGGGGATTTGGATGGGGAAAATGATGATTTGATTGGAGAAATAGATGATAGAAATAAACGAATGACTGCTTGGAACAAGGAGACAAAAGTTCAAAATGAGTAAATAGTTGATCGAAATGGATGAACGACTACTTGGAATGAGTAAACGACAGCTTGGAATGGATGAACGACTCTCAGAATGAGAAGATGAAGGTTTGGAATAGATGAAAGATTACTTGAAATGAGTAAATGATTGATTGGGACTATTGAACGAGAGTTTGAAATGATTGAAGGAGGTTCAGAATAGATGAACGTTTACTCGAAATGAGTAAACAAATGATCGAAAAGGGGGAACGATAGTTCAAAATGAGGAGAACGAATGTTTGGAATGGATGAAAGTTTACTCAGAACAAGTAAATGAATGATCGGAATGGCATAACGAGAGTTCAAAATGATAGAAGAAGGTTTGGAAT
Organism: Sequoia sempervirens; assembly: GCA_007258455.2. Lineage (NCBI taxonomy): Eukaryota > Viridiplantae > Streptophyta > Pinopsida > Cupressales > Cupressaceae > Sequoia > Sequoia sempervirens. Next base: position 813,533,558 of record VDFB02281492.1, read on the forward strand.
GGATGAACGTTTACTTGGAACGAGTAAACAAATGATTGGAATGGTGGAACAAGAGTTCAAAATGATAGATGAAGGTTTGAAATGGATGGACATTTACTTGGAACGAGTAAACAAATGATCAGAATGGCAGAACAAGAGTTCAAAATGATAGAAGAAGGTTTGAAATGGATGAATGTTTACTCAGAACGAGTAAACGAATGATCGGAATGGTAGAACGAGAGTTCAAAATGATAGAAGAAGGTTTGAAATGGATGAATGTTTACTCAGAATGAGTAAACGAATGATCGGAATGGCAAAATGAGAGTTCAAAATGATAGAAGAAGGTTTGAAATGGATGAATGTTTACTCGGAACAAGTAAACGAATGATCAGAATGGAAAAATGAGAGTTCAAAATGATAGAAGAAGGTTTGGAATGGATGAACGTTTACTTAGAATGAGTAAACAAATGATAAGAATGGTGGAACGAGAGTTCAAAATGATAGATGAAGGTTCAAAATAGATGAACATTTACTCGAAACGAGTAAATGAATGATTGAAATGTTCAGAATGGATGGATGAAAGGTCAAAACGAGTAAACGATTGATCGGAATGGATGAAGGAATGCTCAGATTGGGAGACTGACTCTTGGAAGGGATGAAAGGATTCTTGTAACGAGGTGATGAATGTTTGAGATGAGAAGAAGGGTGCTTGAAACGACCGAACAAAATGTGAAATCAACTGTTTGAGGGACAAGTCCGCCCAAGTGCAGATTAAGAATTTGGTTAAAGCTAAGATTGGGAGTAGATTAAAGCTCATATTAGGATTGGATTGAAGCTCAAAATAGGATGATTGGACGATGTGATGGGTTTGATTCTACACCAAGTTTTTGGGTTTAAATAACGTAAGGTGCTGACAATCAGATCTTTCCAGATATGGCAATTTTCAAAAATTGTCAAATTTTGTTATTTTAGGAAACTTCACAGGCATACTTTTGAGAGTCCAATTTTTTTCCAAAAAATACCCAAAAATAAGATAGGATGAATTTCCAACTACTATCCCAAATCTGAGACATGCATTCTGAGTTATTAATGAAAACAATTTTTCACAAACTGAAAAAAAACACTAAATTGCGATTTTGAGGGTTAAGATGAAAGTTTGAAGCCCCAAAAATATGGCAACATGGGGTCCAATCGACGTAATGTCAATTGGGAATCCACATGCCACCTCATAATGCAACCACCCGTAAAATTTCAGCTCAAACGAACACTCGAGTCAAAAGTTATGGCCTCTGGAAGTTTCAGCATAAAAATCAAAACCCTCGAAATGAAGTCTAGGTGATTGGGATGGATGATTTGATGATGGATATGGACTCTAATGATGTTCTAAGTAGCACTTATGTGGTTTGGTTGATGAAATTATGACTTATAGAAAATGTGATGATGACGGGCAAACAGGAGCTCGAAACGACTGAACAGAGGGTGAAATTAGCTGTCTGGAGGGAAGGTTTGCCTGTCCGGGAGGGCAGGTTCACCTGTATAGGGGCAGGTTCGCCTGTACAAGAGGGCAGGTTCACCTGTCTGGGGAAAGTTCGCCTATACAGGGGGGCAGGTATGCTTGTCTGGGGAAGGTTCGCCTGTATAGGGGGCAGGTACGCCTGTACAGGAGGGCAGGTTCGCCTATACAAGAGGGTACATTCGCTGGTCTAGGGTAGGTTCGCCTATACAGGAGGGTAGGTATGCCTGTGAAGGTCAAGTTTTCCTGTCTAAGGTAGGTTCGCCTATATAATGGTAGGTTCACCTATATAGGAGGGCAGGTACACCTGTGAAGGTCAAGTTTGCCTGTCTAGGGCAGGTTTCCTGTATAGAGGCAAGTTTGCCTGTACAGGAGGGCAGGTATGCCTGTGAAGGTCAAGTTCGCTTGTGGGCTAGAGATTGATCAAAATTGACTGAAATAGGCTGAAAAGAGGCTGGTTCAGAGGTCAGGTACGCCTGTGCAAGAGGTCAGGTTCACCCCTGGAGGTTAGGTACACCTATGGACAAATTTGAATGTGTTTTTTGGACAAAAGACTAAGGCAAAGGACCCAAAACACAACAAACAACATTCAAAGGATAAGGTCGACTAGACTAAACATAAAATTACTAGTTTCGCACAAAGAAAATAATTCATACAACATGATCCTAAGTCTAGTAGAAATGGGTATGGCCAACAGAGTCTTCTATTCTAGGATGAACATGGTTGCTAGGGAGTCCTCAATATATACCAGGTATGTGAGACCCAAACCGTGAACACCAACCCGTCACAAGCGTGAGTTGGGAACCTTAGCGAGATATTAAAGGTTCAAACCAACTCTTCACGTCATCCCAATGCTTCACCCATTACAACACAGTTGGATTGAGGTACAAATTTTGCTCCCCCCCCTTTATATACCCTGACGGTACGCGTGGTTGGGATCATCCTTTGGGGTGATGAAATCCCCAAGTAGGTCCCGCTAAGAAGAGTAAAAAGGTTAACTCAAAGGACTAGGTAAGCTACGATTTCTCGTCACCTAGGATCGCCAAATGGTGCAAGGGGATTGGATATTTCAATAGCTTACTGAAAATATGACACACAAGGTAAATTGACTTCCCTTAATTAATCTATGTTCCTAAATTACTGAAAAACGATAAACAACAACTAATAAAAGTTTCAAAATATATGATCCTGCAAGAAACTTGTTAGTAATTTTTTTTTCATTTCTCCAAATGCTGATCAAATGCTTGCATAGACACAAACAACACACATTAGGGGGTCAGAAACACTCAAAACAGTAAAAAATAGTGCTTAAATTTCACTTTAACCTTATGGAAAAAGTTGTTTTTGGTCATATTCACCTGTCTGTTGGGTCAAGTACACCCCTAGATGTTAGATACGCCCCTAGATAGGTCAGGTACACCCCTGAATAGGTCAGGTTCACCCCTGGGTAGGTTAGGTACGCCCCTCTGTGAAAATTGCAAACTTTTAGGTCTCTGTGGAGGTCAGGTTTGCTTGTCTACTGGGTCAGGTTCTCCCCTGTAGGTCAAGTACACCCCTGGATAGGTTAGGTTCACCTATCTGATAGGTCGGGTTCACCCCTCTGCAACCTGCACCTGCAAACAATGAAAAAATAAAAAATGTGAAAGAACAGGACCCGTTTGTGGGTCCCACCAGGCGTGCCAAAAATGTGATCAGGAATAAACGTGGTCCCAAAAACAAGTAGCAACACAAAATATGCAAGAAACCACCTAAACACCTAACACCTCAAGATTGGGCTAAAAGTTAAACCTAACAAAATAGATAGAATGATAATACCTTGTTAAGCTACTCCTTTGGTTGCCCCTTTCATTGTTGACGTGATATATGCTCCTCTTGATGGAAAAATATGTATGAATGAGATGTAATATGGATGGAAAATAGATGAGGATGCTATGTTGTATGCAAGCAAATGAGAATTCTAGCTAAGTATGGCTCAAATGAAAATTTTACAAGAGTTTGGTTAGCACAATTATCAACTCCCAAATGAGAGAAAAGAGGGGGTATTTATAAAAGAAGTTGAATTATGAGATTAAACCAACAAGGCCAAGATGAAGGGCTATGTTGAGTTGATAACTCACAAACCCTCACATCTTGACATGTGAAATGTGAGATGGCTTAAAAATGGTGATGTGTAAATAAGGTGGAAGGAGGGTACATGATGTGGAGGAAGGACATGTACCTTGAAAGTACATTAGGAGATGAGAAGATTCCTTGGAGGAATAAAAATTGAATTAAAAATTCACATGCTTGGGGAATCTTGTGGATAAGACAAGGTTCCAAAGGGAGAGGTGGAAAATACCTTGGATAAGACAAGGTGCCTAAAAATGTAAGCACTTGTCACATGTGACTTGATGTGACAAGTCAAAGATTCCATGGGGAAGAGTTCACATGTGACTTGATGTGACAAGTCAAAGATCACATGGGGAAGAGTCCACATGTGACTTGATGTGACAAGTCAAAGATCACATGGGGAAGAAAAAAAATATTTTAATATTCCTTGGAAGGATAAAAGAAATTAAAAATTCCTTGGAAAAATGATTAGGCTAGTTAATGAAGGATTAGAGGAGGGTTAGGTGGCTAAGAGAGATTAAAGGCCAACTTGCAAAAGTTAGAGGATGTGACACATCCTAATCAAGGATTAGATATGTGCACATCTCTAATGATGAGATTAGAAGATGGATTAGGATTAGATGAAAATGATGGAGGATGTGACATGTGAGAAATTAAATAAATGTCATATTTATTTAATTCATTTGATGAAAGGGGTAAGGTATTTAATTATTAACTGAATACCTTAGGGGTTTAGATGATTTAAGGGTATTAATTAAATAATAACAATATTACTTAATTAATGCTAATGAGAGGGTATTTAGACGAAGAGGAAAAATTTGGACAAATACAAGTGTCCAAATTTAGGTGTCTACAGTTAGTATATGAAAATGATAGTTGGTATCAATTTGGAATACAATCACCTTGAGGGGTGATAAAAAGAATACCCACCCTTGATCCATGTTGGGTAAACGATCCATCAATGTACATTTTCCACTGATCTGTTGTATTGACAAGGAATATTGGTTCGTCAAGAAATTCAGATATCAAAGGGTTCTCTACATAGATAGGTGCTTCTGCTAGTTGGTTCGTGATCACTTGTCCTTTGATTACCTTACCTCCACGTACTCTATGTCAAATTTAGTCGAGATCACTACCCATTTGGCCATTCACCCAGTGAGGGTTGCTTTGGATAATAGGTATTTCAATGGGTCGATCTTTACAATAAGCTTGATTTGATGTGACAACATGTAGTGTATAAAATTTTGTGAAGCAAAAAACACCGCTAAGCATGCTTTCTCAATGGATGAATAATTCATTTCATATCTCACCAAGGTCTTGCTAATGTAATAGATGGCTCTTTCCTTTTTGTTTTCATCATGTTGTGCTAGAAGAGCACCTAGTGCTACTGATGTTGCTGAGATATAAGATCAATGGATTGTTTGGTATCGACAAAATGAGCACTAGGCATGTCAATAGTTAGTCCTTGATCTACTAGAATGCTTTATCACACTTCTCATCCCACTTGTGCATTATTCCTTTATAGGGAAGATGTGAGAAAGGATGGATCTTATATGATAGTTGCGCTATAAACCTTCTAATGGATTGCAATATTCCTTGTAGCTATCTCATTTTTTTTGAGTGTTTGTGGAGGTTCCATGTCTAGGATGGCTTTCACTTTTACTGGATCAATTTTTATCCCTCTTTGTGATATGATGTAGCCAAGAAGCTTCCCTGATGTAACCCTAAAGACATACTTTTTTAGGTTTAGTAGCACCTTATATTCTTCAAGCCTATCAAAGATGGGTCCCAATACCTCTATGTGCTCACTTATTTTCTTTTATTTCGCCAAGATATCATCCAAATATTCTTTAACTATTTTTTGGATCATTTCATGAAAGATGAGGGTCATTACTCTTTGATAGGTCACTCCTGTGTTCTATAGCCCAAATGACATCATGTTCCAACAATATGTTCCACATGGACAAGTGAATGTTGTTTTGTGTTGATCCTCCTTGGTTTTCATGATTTGATTATAGCCTAAAAAACCATCCATGAGTGATAGCATTGCATGTCCAACTATTAAATCCACAATGATGTCAATGTTAGGAAGAGAGAAATCATCCTTCAGGCATGCCTTGTTCAAGTCTCTAAAATTCATGCATATTTTGATGCCCCCAATGGGTTTGGAGACTCATTCCAAGTTTGAAACCCACTCAGGATAATCAATCAATCAGATAAATCTAACATGAAGAAGCTTTTGTAACTCAAGTTTTACCAAGAGTGCTATTTGAGGGTGCATCTTTCTCAAATTTTTCTTTACCGGTTTAGGTTCAGGATAGACTGCTAAATGATGGACAACTACTTCTAGATCGGCATATCTGTGTATGACCATTCAAAGTTGGTTCTTCGCTCTTTCAAGAATGTTGCTAGGTTCTTTTGTTCTTCATCCAACAACGATTCGACATAAAAAAGTGATCTTTGGTACCTCTTCTATTCCCACAGTTACCGGGGTTTCCTTTTCTGCAAACATTGTTGACTTCTCTGGATGCATTTCACTAAGGGGGAGATTGAATCCCTCATTCTTGGGTGCCTTGGAGTGGTTTTCACCCTTGGATGCGTCCTTTATTTTTACTATTTTAGGATCATAAAGTGCCACGGTGTGGTTTTCACTCAAAGATCTGCATGTTATTTTCATGTTGTCAATTTTGTGACTAAAGGATTCAATTGTCTCCCCATAGTACACCCCTGTGTCTAGCTCTATATAAAAACCAGCTTTGTGATCTGCCCATGGTAAGTTGTCGTGGAGTCCCATGAATTTGAGATTGCTTCATCATTTTTGAATAAATCTAGAATCGATGGTCCTTGTTGGTCCTAGTCAATGAGTTGTGGGTATACTAGGCTTATTTCAGTGGTTTGGTCATTTGGGGTGAAAGATGTTGTGGATATCATGAAGAGAGAGTTATTCTCAAATAGGTTCACAAAATGAAGGGGGAATTCATCTAGGGTACTATCATGTGATATTGGTAACCAAGAGGAAGCCTCAACCCGTTTAGCAGAAGCACCTTTTCCAAGAAGGGTAACCTTGCTAGTAGTACATCCTAGGCCAAGATTCTTTGGACATTTCTCAGGAATGATGGGTTCTAGCAAATCATTGTCATTTTGTCCTAGTTTCTCATTCTTTTTGTATCCCCATCCCTTCATTAGCTGCAAGCCTTTATTGTCATCTTCCATGGGAAGAATGGGCATAGGTCGGTCATCTTGATATAACAGTTTAGAGACATCCTCATTGATAACTTCTTTGTTCAAATCCCCCCACTTGGTGAAGGTATTTGCTGCCATCTTTATTGTTTCAATCACTTTATTGATAGGTGTGGGTTTTCCATGAGATTTGGGAGAAAGAGGTAGTTATCCCAACATAAAAGTGTCCTTATGTAGTTTATAATTTGCACAACCATCATCCTAGATCACTGCTTTGATGTCGGGAATGTTTTGCAAAATGGGTGTTTTTGTTTCTGAGGTAGATGCAAGGGATGATGGGTCAATAAATGAAGAGGATGGTGTAGTCCCTTCATCATTTTTAGGGATTTGGGGTATTTTGTAAAACTTGGCCTCAAGGTTCTTGCAGTAGTAAAAGGGCTCAGGATCTCCATGGATAGTAACTTCTTTGTCCTTAAAAGGAAACTTTACACATTGATGATAGGTTGAAGCTACAAATTTTAGGGCATGGATCCATGGTCAGCTAAGCAAGATGTTGTCGGGGAGATCAAGGTATAACACTTGGCATGTAGTCTCTGCAATGAGGCACTTGGATGAGGCACTTGGATGGGTAGTGTGATGATGCCTTACGATACCCATTCTTATTCATCATATGCTTTGATGGTGGTACTCTTTGCTTTCTCAATAACATCCTCTAAATAGCCCAAGTTCTTGATTAGCTAAAGGGTGCAAATGTTCAGACCAATACCTCCATCTACTAAGACTCTTTTAACCTTTTTCTTATGAACAATAACCTCAAGGTGTAAAACACAGTTATGAGATGGTTGCGATGGTAGGTATTGTTCTGAGAAGGTGAGAAAATGAGGGATAGTGATATGCCCTACCATAGCTTGAAATATTTTTGTATCCATATCCTCAGGGATGGATGATGTTTTATAAGATTTCCCTATGTGCGGGGGATAGTCTTAATAGTTCCAAGATAGAGATCTGTGTGAGGGTCTTCTTAAGCTGATCTAGGAGGCTATATTTGCTAGGGTTTGATGTTGGAAAAGTAGGCTATACCCTAGGCTGGGATGGATCTCCTTGGATGGTGAATTTTCCACATCGCATGGTGACTCCACACTCTGCACTAGGCCCTTTGATGGTGATGATGGTGACGACGGTGATGACGCTATCACAGGAAGTGACTACATTGGAATAAAGATGCTGCACATTTGTGTAATCCTTACCTTTTACATTATTGTTTCCTTTGTTGTGATCTGGCATAGGGTTCTTGTATATCTTGAGATCTTGGTTACCAGATGGTACCTCAATAGATATGTCTCCATTCTCAATAAGATCTTGGATAACATTTTTGAGCCTCATAAAAGTTCGATGTTTTGTGTCCTTTGATTTTATGAAAGTCAGAAAGATCTTTTTCATTGTACTAGGGTGGTTTATCCTATGGTTCTTAGTAGTTTTCAAAATTGGGAAGCATTATCAAGTTTGACTCTACCAATTTCTTCATGATAGTTTTGAGAGGTTATAATAACTGGGTGTATTTGTGTTTTGGATAGTTGTTCCTGTTAGGGGTTTGTCTTTGTTGTGTTTCGGTGTTATTTATCTAATTGTTTTATGGAGATGCAGTTTGTTGTACAATTGGTTGAGCTTTAGCTATCTGATTGGTGTTTTCCTAGGAGCACTTAGGACCACCTTAGCATCTACCACACCATCATTTGTCATGTTCTTGTTCTTAGCCCAAACTCGAGGCTTGTCGTTGGAACTGGTTGATGGAAAATTATCTTTGTAGGCTCGGGTATTCCCTATGAGATTAGAGCTCTCTCAAAGTTAAGGGCTCTAGGGACAAGCTCATCATAAGTGGTAATGCACTACATCTTCAAGTGGATAGATAAATCAGGATTGATATTCACTATAATGATCCCCACTTATTGTTCATTGGGAATCAACCACTTGCTCTTACTATCCCTTTGCCTCCATCGTTGTAAGAAATTGGTGAAAGATTCTCCTTTGTTTTGCTTGAGAGTATATAACTCTTCTAATATTACATCCATGTCAAGATTAAATGAGAAGTGATCTGTGAATCTATCAATGATTTCTTGGAAGGTTTTGATACCTAGAGGCAACTGAGAAAACTAGTTGATGGCTGGGCCTATTAAGATTCGTGGAAAGAGGCACATCAAATAGGACTCATTGTAGGTGACCTCCATACACATGACATTAAACTCTTTGACATGGTCCACAGGACTTCCTCTCCCTTTGTATTTTATCAAATTTAGGGACTTCAAAATTGGGAGGGAAAGGTACCATTGTGATGTTTCGATCGAATGGATATGGACATAAGTTTTGTTGTGTATGGGGCTTCTTCATTTTTCCCATCTGGATATACTACATTTCTTTTGTTAATGCTTTAAGTTGCGAGGCTACATCATCTTGTGGGTTTGGTGGAGGAACATATGTTGCATATTGTTGGATGGTGGATGGATTGTACATGAAATTTTGATATGATGGGGTATTGTATGGTGTGTATGGTGGTGTGGGCTATTATGAAAGTGATTGTGGTGGAGGCGCATATGTTCCTAACATGTTTGGGTTGATGATGTTTTGTTGGGGGTTATAGTAGAAACCTTGTTGTTGTTGGGCATAGTATTGAGATAGTAAGGCTTGATGTTGTTGTTGGGCCATGAGGGTTGCTTGTTGGGCTTGTTGTTGTTGTTGTGCTGCTAAGGCTTCTTGCTAGGCTTGTTGTTGTTGTTGGGCCATTAGGGATTGTTGTTGTTGTTGTTGTGTTGCTAAGGCTTCTTTCCAGGCTTGTTGTTGTTGGGACACTAGGGCTTGCTATTGGGCTTGTTGTTGTTGTTGTGTTGCTAAGGATGCTTGTTGTTGTTGTTGTGCTGCTAGGGCTGCTTGTTATTATTGTTGTGCTACTAAGGCTTCTTGTTGTTGTTGTTGGATGACTTGTTGATAAGCTTGTCATGCTTGTTGTAAGGCTAAGGAATGTGCTTGCAATGTATGATCAACTAGTTGTTGGGACATCTATGATGGGTTTTGGGTGCTCATGTTTTGTGTGGGTTGTGGGTTGTTGATGAGAGGTTGGGGATTCCCTTGGTTTAAAATTTCTTGTAAGATGGTGGATTGGGATGGAGGAATGTAAGTTTGATGTCCCATTTGATTTTGCATGATGAGATGGACTGAGGGGAAATATGACGATGGCACCATTAGGTATTGTGATGGCAATGGAACATTAGGACCTTGAGTCCATTGATTGAAAGGGTTCCCTTGACTGATGTTGAGGGGATTCCCTTGTGTTTGTGATGTGGCCAAGGTATCACCTTGGTTTATGGGATTCGTAACCAAGGGGTTGTTTTTATTTGGATTGGTGATGGATGGGACAAATGTGTTTTGGGAAACTAGTGGGATGGATGAACTCATTGGGGGATTTGATAAAGATGTCCCTTGTGTTGAGGGCTAATTTTGTGTAAGGGTATTAATTTTCCCTTTTGGGTCTATTTGTGACACTTGGTCCACATGTCCTTGTGTGACGTTGGGCACACTTGCGATACTCGTGAGGATGGATGAAAATGGGTTCCCTCAATATGTTGATGTTGTCATGGATTCATGAAGTGTAAGCTGTTTATGTTGATGTAGGGGATGTTTAAGAATGGGAGGAGCACCAAATTTTGGTGTCCAAGTGGTGTTTTGAGAAGGATTGGTGTTTAGGGTACCCACAAGTGTGTTGATTTCCAATGAAAGAGTGTGGCCAAAGTCCTTAGCAAGACTAGGTGCAAGACTAGGAGTTGGTGTGTGACTTAACCCTAGCAATGGAGTTATTTGAATGGTGGATGAATTCAAGCCTTGTGTCAAGGATTGTGCAACAAAAGATGGGGAAATTGGAACTACTCTTTCTAAGGCTTGATGCTCTTGTTTGTACACCATGATTTCTTCCTTAGTAAATCCAAACGGGTTGTTCGTGACATATTCTATCTCATATGGTCCCGATAGAGTCAGGGGTTGTTGTGATGGGATAACATGGCTTCTTGGATCAAATTCTTGAGGATTGGTATCACTTAAGGTGAATGTGACTTTGGATTTTTCCATGATTCTCTTGTGTTGTGATATTTTCTTTACCATAAATTGTGGGTAACCTATGGGAGATTTATGTTGAGTTTTTCAATGTTTAAACTTTCTAGTTGACTCAAATCTTGGTAAAAGGGACACTCTAAGTTGTTTTGGAGCAATGGTGATAATGGGAGATAAAAAAGGTGAATGATGTGCAGAGTGATATTTTCAAATGTTTTGGGACAACACTTTTGACTTAAAGGTTTTGATTGTTTGATGTTGGGATAAAAGATGTTAATGAACTTGTCAATCTTTAAGGTAGACTTGTGACCTTCAAGATAAAATAGTCTAAAAGTGATAACTAACTTAACTAAATGCATGGAAAAGGATTCATTTCACATACAAAGTAGCTAAGTTAGGGTTTGGGTTGATAGATGTCTAAGTCAAAAAACATTGGTGTGTTCAAAAGTTTGCAAAGTTTGGTGAAGTGAGGTTTGAAATTTGATGAGGAATGGATGAAATGTTTGACTCAATGTTGACCTAGAGTGAACCTTTGTTTTGCAAGACCAAGGTAGTGAGAAACATGCTATACCTCTAAAGTGATCAGGCCCTAAGGACTCAATTATTAAGGAGAAGTTCTTGTGAAATGTGTAGATTTGGTTCATCCATGAAATAGTGTACAAAATGTCTCCTTATTGATCTATCTCAGTTGTGATGATTCTTTAAGATACATCTTCTAATATACTTTAAACTATGATGTTTGAGTTTGAAATGATGGAATGTAGACCTTCGCTTAGGGATTTTGATTTGGCCGCAGATCATGAAGATAAGCACAAGATCATAACAAAGAGGATATTTATTGATGGGAGATATAAAATACTTTCATTTAAGGCTTTTTATGTTTAAAAAGACTTGTTGTTATTGTTAATTGACATAAATGGCGATAGACAATAGATTAACATATTTGCTTATTTTACTTTATGTTTAACTAAATTAGCGAATATTTTGGAAGTAATAGCTTATGTTAAATGCGTTTCTTTATGATGAATTTGGATGAGATAATTATGTTGCATTGATCTTTATTACCATGATTGTTGTCCTTTTCTTAAGGGTTTTTAACACAGTATCTTAAAGGTTGATGAGATGGTTAAACTCTCTGTTTAATCATGAGGAATGACTATGCCATAGATGGGCTCTGCTGGATGACGAGTCACTCAAAGTCTAAATTGACTTCTTTATAGTCGGTTGAGGAACTTTTACTTCTAATGCCAATATAGCATAGTTTTGGCATAGTCCTCTTTAGTCCACTTCAACTCTATTTTTAGTTTCATTTTGTAATCTATAGTTGTTCGCCTTAAGTTTTGGAAGTTAACGCCATGTTAGAAGCTAATAAGGATATTTTATAAATATCCATGTTTTGGTCTTAGTTAGGAGTAAGATAATTTGCAATCAAAATTTCTGTAATCACAAGCAATACTTTGTTCTGCATTCTACTTTTGATCAATGAGAAGGGAAGCAAGAAGTTAATCAATTCACTATGTTAAAGGATCTTACCTGAGGAAGAGTAGGGCCCACTCAACCTTTGGAATGATCTTATGGTATTTTTGTTAAAGTGTTATTTTTTGATACATTAAAATTAAATCTGTAGTAGAAACTGATTTTGAATTGTTCAATCATTGAAATCATCTTCTACCTTGGTAAATGTTAAAATCGAATAATTACTTCTATTTACAGTTAAATTTCAAAGTTTCAATTTATTATGGTTAAGATGGAATTGTTAGAATGGTTAGATTTATTTATTAGAAATTTTGAATTGAATCATTAGAATCATTAACAGGTTTCTTAGATAAATTAGAATTAGATGTTGTTCGAATCGGTTAAACTTGATGTTTGTTTGTTGAGTTTCATTAAAGCAATGTTAGGAATTTATGGAAAGATGGAGTTGAAGTCTGTTTAAATCTGTTCATGGAGATTAGTTCTCAATGCTTTCTAGAATAATCGCCATTTTCCTACAATTCATTTTTGCTCTTAAATTAGTGTTTAAATTCCAACAATTAAGTTATGGATTTCTTTTGAAGCAAAATAGAATTAATTTGAATTCTATGTTTTAGATTAGGAATTGAAGTAATCATTAATTGTCTCCATGAATTGGTCTAAATCAAAGTCAATAAAGTTAGAATTTCGTCAACAAGATTTTAAATTAGAAGATAAAATAGATTTAAATCTTAGGAATTAGTCGCTACAGTTTAGCTCCTAAAAGCTCCTGAAGTAGGAAAAATGATACCTGAAGTTGTTGTTTATAGTGCAAACCCCCCAAAAGAATTCCTGACAACTCTCCTTATTGCATATTTCTCTGAGACACACTCGGTTCGATAAAAGAATTAATTAAATGATGCAAGTTGTGACATCAACGACCTTGCCCATCATTTTTGGTGTTGTTGCCGGGGATACTTAAATGATCTAGCTATTTAGTGTGAAGCCTTAATGTTGATAGGGAAGAGAGATCTGAAATTGTGGATGAGATGAAATAGAGACCAACTAGGAAGGTTTCTTCCACGAAACGTTGACATTAGAAGAAATCTTGATTTTGATCAAGAGGATATCCAGCAATACCAGATTGAAAATCAAGAAATTAATTAGGAAAACCCCATTGAAAATCAAGAGGACAACATAAATCCATTTCCAGGAGAAGAAATGGGTGACCAACCAGTACGTCCCCCAACAAATAGGACCTTTTCAAATCCTTTCAATCTTGAAAGACAACTTGATGAACCCCCTATGAAAAACATTTCACCCTCAGTTCTTCCAACATTTAGGGGAAAAAATGTAGAAGACCCTGATCAATTCCTGTTTGAATTCAAAATCTTATGGCAAACCTATGATTATTCAACTGATAATCAGAAGTTGAAGCTATTTCCTTCTACTTTGAAAGAATCAACTTTAAGATGGTTTATGGGTTTAGGATTAGGAATGATTAGGAATTGGAAGCAAATGGAGACTAAATTCTTGGACAAATACCAAGATTAGTGTTGAGTGAGAGATAGAAAGGAGGAACTGTTTCACATAAGGCAACTAGAAGATGAAAGTATAGAAGACTATGCTGATAGATTTCAATTTGTGCATCAACGATGCACTAATGGGCTGGATGATGAAATCAACAAAACAATTTTCCTGAGAGGGATTGAAAATGAGTCTAGAGAGTCCTTGAACCTGATGGGAAAGGGAGACATTAACAAGCTTTCCTTGGATGACATTGTGGAGATCTGTAGAAACTACTCTAGAACTAGAGTGGGGACTCGAAACTCTAGAAGGAACAAGGATCACACCACTGATGTATCAAAAGTAATGGAAGAATTGGCGAACATGAAGACTAATTTGCTTTTGCATCTTAACATGCAAGGAGAAAAGAGAACCACTAAACCCTTGTGAATTTATTGTTCCAAATGTAGGGGAAAACACCTTTTGAGGGAATGTCCATTAAATCAGGTTGAAATCTATGAGATTTGTGAAAAAACACACCCAACCAGTTGCTGCAATCTTTTGGTAGGAATAAAAAGCAATATCAAGAAACCACTAGTGGTCAAATAAGAGCTCAATTATGACGGCCAAAGATCTCAGAACCAAGGGTATAACACAAATCAAAGACAATATGGTTCATAGTCAAACTGGAATCAAAACCTATTGTAGAACCAAAATCAATGGACCCCCCAATATCAGCCACAACCCCCACCTACATATTGGGGACAACTAGAATCGATGAATCCCCAATGGAACCGATCCTAGTGGTAGGCTAACTAGCAACCACAATGGCAAGAAAATCAATCATCATGGGAACAGAATCAAAACTAATTCCAACCATGGAAAAATTAGGGACAAAAATGACCCTGGGGACAAACACCTCCGACCCTTAATGCTCCTAATGCTTCCAATGATCAAGTGAATCAACCTCAAATGCCAGCTCAATTGGTTCCCAATCCAAAAAATGCATGAACTAATACAAACAACCCTAATGTAAATGTAATAGATGCTAATGACATACAGTTGCGAAGTCAAAATGTGCAAACTGCACCAACTGAGAAAATTCCAGAAGGAGAGGAAGAAAAAAAAGAACAAATGTTGGAAGGGAAACAAACTGTCGAACAAGCTCCCTATCCTGAGAGATTGCACGAAGAGAAAACTACTCCTCAAACCTCTTCCCCTAACTACATGAATGTAATTGATTCAAAACTTCTTAGAGAGTTGAAAAAGATTAACATTGAGATACCTCTGTTACAGGAAATCAAAGATATACCTGAGATCAATCAGTTAGTAAAATCCCTTTGCATGAAGATGCCAGGAAGGAAAAATAAAATGCCTTCAACAATTCAAGTAGGGACTAAACTTACTGATGTGTTATTAGGAAGACTGCTTCCACATAAATATAATGATCTTGGTAGCCCTGTCATAACACTGAGTATTAATGGAATTGAAATACCAAATGTCCTAATTGACTTAGGAGCAGCCATAAATGTCATTACATTTGATACAGTTGAAAAGCTAGGAATGACAATAATTCAGCCAACAACAACTGTTTTATAGTTGGCTGATCAATCAACTACAAAACCAAAAGGTATTATAGAAGAAATCATGGTCACAATTGATACATGGGATTACCCAGTCGAATTTTTGGTTCTCAAAGCCAGAAGGAAAGATTCTAGATACCCAATCATATTAGGCAGACCATGGTTGGCTACTGCTACAACCTTAATTGATTGTAGATTAGGAAACATGATAATCACCAATGGACAAAAACAAAAAGAATTGTCACTTTATCCACCTGCAAAACCATCAATTCAAACAAACACTCAAATTTGGGTGGATGAGGATTTAGAATCAGAAGGTGATGGTATTGTGGAATTAGCAATGGTAACCATAAGCGAACATATCCAAGAATGTGAAGAACAAGAGATAACTTTAGAAAATGAGCAAGATAATTGTCAAACAACATTACATGAACAACATTGTTGTCCTTTGAATACTCTTGTTGAGAAATCAATAAATTCTAAAATAGATACAAAGGAGATTACAGTAGCAGGAGATAAATCCCTTAATATCAATTCAACCTTATCCCCAACGCAAGAGGAAAAATTGAAAGAAATTTTAGAAAAACACACCAGAGTGTTTGCTTGGGAATATACTGATATGAGAGGTATCCATCCTTCAATCTATAGTCATCACATCTACATAGAAGATGTCAGACCAATAAGACAAGGACAAAGGAGAATTAATCCTGTTCTTCGTGACATTGTTAAAAAGGAAATTGAGAAGCTGCTTAATGTAGGATTCATATACCCAATATTTGATAGTCAGTGGGTCTCTCCACTAGTTATAGTTCCCAAAAAGAATGGTAAATGGCGAGTCTGCATAGACTATAGAGAATTGAATAAGGCCACGAAAAAAGACCATTTCCCATTGCCATTTATCAACCAAGTATTAGACAACCTAGCAGGCAGCAACTACTCATTTCTTGATGGCTTTAGTGGATATAACCAAATCCAATTATTACCTGAAGATCAAGACAAAACTACATTTACTTATCCTTGGGGTACATATGCATATACAATCTTACCATTTGGACTATGAAATGCACCCGCGACATTTCAAAGAGTAATACTTGCAATATTTGTAGATTTCACCACTTCATGTGTAGAGATCTATATGGATGGCTTTACAGTCCATGCTAAAACATTTGATGAAGCATTACAAAACCTAGAAAAGGTTTTACAACACTGCAAAGATCATAGGTTATCACTCAATCATGAAAAAAGTTCCATTATGATGACAAAGGGAATTGTTCTGGGACATCACATCTCACAAGAGGGGATAAAGGTTGATCCCAAGAAAGTTGAGATCATACAGAACATTGAAATCCCTAAGAAGCAAACTAGAGTACGAAGTTTTCTTGGGCATGCAGGGTATTACAGAAGATTTATAGAAGGATTAATAAAATTGCATCACCATTATTTACCCTGCTCAAGAAAGAAGAAGAATTTGTATGGACAAAGGATTGTTAGAAATTCTTTGAAACAATCAAGATAGCTCTAACAACTTCACCCATTATCAAAGGACCAGTTTGGGGAGATACTTTTCACATACATGTAGATGCATCGAATTTGGCCATTGGTACAGTATTAGGACAACAAGATGAAAATGATGCCATGCATGCAATTTACTATGTTAGCAAAAACTTAAATCCTGTTGAAAAAAACTACACAACAATAGAAAACAAATTTTTAGCTGTAGTCTATGCAATAAATAAATTCAGACATTATATTACAAGCGATAAAATCTACGTACATACATACCATGTTGCAATCAGATATCTAATGAATAAAGCAGTGGTAGGTGGACGCATTATCAGATGGTTACTCTTATTGCAAGAATTTGATGTAACTATCATTGATAAGCCTAGAAAGGACAATGTTGTTGCTGACTTTATTTCCAGAATTTTTTTGCAGGATAACCAAGAACCAGTGGATGATGCATTTCTAGATGAACACTTATTTTCTATATCAATTCATCCACCATGGTTTGCTGATTTGGAAAATTACCCTGTTACAGGAAAATGTTCAAGTCAATTTAGTCATAAGCAAAAAAAGAGGTTAATCCATGAAAGTTCCAGATTTCAATGGATTAATGGTCTTCTATTTAAATTATGTCCTAACCATGTTTTACGTAGATGTGCAATAGAATTGGAAGTTTATGACGTAGTGCATGCTTGCCATCATGAACTTGAAGGGGGACACTTTTCAGTTGTAAGAACAGTTCACAAAATCTTGGGGGTTGGCTACTTTTGGCCAACAATGACAAATGATGCAACATTCTTTGTCAAACATTGTGATGAGTGCCAAAGAATGGGGAGGCCTACAACAACCATGGAGATTCTGTTGCGGCCACAAATAGCTCTTGAACCATTTGAAAAGTGGGGCATCAATTTTGTGGGACCCGTAGATCCACCTTCAAAAGTGTAGTGATATATCCTTGTTTGTATCGATTATGCAACAAAATGGACTGAGGTGAAGGCACTACCAACAACAAAAGAAGATAAAGTTGCAGACTTTCTGTACAAGCAAATTCTCCAAAGGTTTGGTGCACCCAAAGAGATTGTTTCAGATTAGGGACCGCAATTTGTGTCAACAATGATGGAAGCATTTTTATAGAGGTACCAAATAACTCACATAAAATATTCTCCTTATCACCCACAGGTGAATGGACAAGTAGAGAATTAGAGAATATTCTAACACAAATAGTTTCTTTGAGGAAAAAAAATTGGGTAGCTAGGCTAGATGAAGCAGTCTGGGTATATAATACCATGTGGAAAACAACGACTGGGTTCTCCCCATATGAACTTGTGTATGGAAAGAAACGAGTCATGCCAATTGAATTTGAGTTGAAAACATTGAAGACACTAGTAGAGGTTGGGATTGACCTATTAGAAGCAGAGAAAAGTAGAATTTTGCAGCTTAATAGACTTGATGAAATGAGAATGGAGGCACTTCAACATAAAAAAGTGATTCAAAAGCAAAGGAAGGAATGCCACGATAAACATATTGTGTCCAGACAGTTCAGAGAGGGAGATTGGGCGCTTTTATTTTACTCTAGATTTGAAGAGTTTAAAGGAAAGTTCCATACCAGATGGTTAGGACCCTATGAGATACAACAAGTGTTCGAGAATGGAGTTGTCTAGTTAGTTCCAAGTGATGGAGAGAAAAGAGTTATGTTAGTCAATGGTCATCAACTGAAAACTTACCCTAAGCCAGCAACAAAGGAGGAATTTTTGGATGAAGTGCAACACATAATTGAACATTTCTCATGGAAGATATCTCTTCCATGAGAGAAGATCTTTGAAACTTTGAAGAAGGCACAAATAAACAAGGTAAATTGAAAACCAACAAATGGTGGTTTACCTTGAGAAAAATGGAGGTAAATTGAAAACCAACAAATGGTGATTTACTTTCAGGGAAAAAAAAATGTTAACTGAAAACCAGAAATAGCGGTCTATCTAAGTTAACTTCTGAAAGCTCCTAAAGGCTCTTGAAGATCTTGAAGACTGAAGACTCCTGAAATTCCAAGCTCCTAAGAGCTCTTGAAGACTCTTGATGAACTCCTAAAGGCTCTTGAAGAACTCAAAGGCTCAAAATAAATTAAGGTGGGCATTTAATGTGAATATTGTTTTCGAATTTTTTTTCTAAAGTAGTTAGACTAATTTAAAATAGGTAAATATTTATGAATCTAGACATCTTCGCCATAATGTTAATTAATGATAGTAATAAATCCACTTTTAATCATTTCAAAAAGCCATAGATTGTCGGAATAAGGAATGATGTGACATGGATGATGTTAGTCGAGGACAATGGATCTCTTCATGATTCGGTTGTCTTTTCAAAAATCCTCCCAAGTACATGATGACATGTGTGACGAATGCTACCAACCTTGCGAATTGAATTGCAAGTTTCAAGTTATGGCGTGCGAATCGTCCAGAGCAGTAAAGGAAATAAATGCAGGAGATTAATGGCACGTCATGTCATTTTCAAAATTGGCTGCTCCCAAATCAAGAAACAAATCATTCCACATTTTTGGTAAGTAATTTAGACTGCTAGTTGAAGTCCGCCATTTTTGACAGAGAAAGATGGGGAATAAGAGAAATTCTAAACCAAAGAACTTCAATCTTGATTCAAAGACCAGAAGATTGTTAGAAGAAGCTCGGTGGCTAAATTTTGTGATGCAGTATGAAGGCTTCCAGCCAGAAATGGTTTGGGAATTTGTGACAAACTTCAATGTGAATGTCACCAGGGTAAGGGGATAAATATTGAAGTCACACCAAAAATTATAAGTGAAATTTCTAGGATTCCAAATGAAGGAAAATTGGTTAACAAAGGTTGAGTTAAGTTTGAGAAATTGGTGGCTGCATTTCACTAGGAGTCAGAAAGAAGGCTAGAGATACAAATGCACAAAGGAGACCAATGCTACATAGCTCGTAACAGTTTGGATGAGCCATGGAGGACTGTTGCGACTTGGCTTATGAAGTTCTTCACCTGCGATGGGCAGTATGGTATGATATTGGGTCAAGGAATGTGACTTTTAATACTTTTAAGGTATGGTCAGACAAAACCTTCAGCTAGGATAAATTTTCCAGCGTTCTTGTTTTAGAAAATTTCTTCCATGATTTTGAGAGTGAAAGCTAGGGGGGAATCTTCTATGAAATACCAGGGGTTGATACATTTGATAATTAAATACCATTTCTTAAAAAAAGAAACTAGGAAGCAGGGCTGGTTAGAATTTTTTTCTGTGCCTGTAGGAAAGCAAAAAGGGAGACCCACAAGGGGACCCTCAGCTAAAAAGATAAAAATGGAGGAAGGAGAATCTTCCAAGAAAAGGGGAAAAAGAAAATTGTCAGAGATACCTAGGGTAACCCATACTAGGTCAAAAAAGAAGAGACAAGAAATACATGAGGAAAACCCTAGTCATGCTAAAACTGTTGTGTCCACTCCTGAAGAGGCACCTATAAGTCAAACCACTATTTTTGGAAGCCCTGTTAAATCCCCTGAACATGAAGATACCCGTACCCCTGTACAATCTCCTGAGAGACCTCAAAGTCCCCCTGAAAACCCAATGCAAACTCCTGAAGACAACCCTGTTTTTGAAGTCTATGACTCTGCTGAAGAGTTTGGCGCACAATCTGAAAAGCAAGAGGCCTCTGAAGAATTTGAACAAGAAGAGACTATGAAATCCCCTACACCTTCCCCACAACATGAGAAGAGGAAAGGGAAAGAGACTTTAATTGAAGAAGGACCCCATGAAGCATTAAATACAGAGGAATTAGAGACAGAGGAATTATTGAGAACAATGAAAATGTCCTGCTTAGAGGCTAAATTAGAACACGAAAGAAGAAATGTGCAATTATTTGAAGAAAAATTAAGAAGAAAAGAAGAAGAATTGCAACAATTAGTTTGCAAAAATCAAGAAATAGAAAGGCAAGTTGAAAAAAATGACGCAAGGATTAGAGAACAGTTAAGTAAAACAAAGGATGCCCTGCAACAAGCCAGTGTGCAAGCATTAGTAAGTGCTGAGGAAATTTCAAGATTAAAAGAAGAGATGCAACGAAAAGAAGAAGAATTAAAGCATCAATCCATGCGGTTCTATTTGCAAGAAGCCTCTACTTCCACTGCTCCTCCATGCAACCTTGCATTACCTTCCGTTATCCCTCATATTCCTCCCACTCCTCTAGTGCAACCTACTCCAGTTCAACCTAGATACCGTTCTTTGGCAGATTTGAAATATAAGGAAGAAAACAAAGTGTTGGAAGAGCAGATACAAAATTTAGAAAAAGAAAAGGATGAGATTGAGAGAAGACTTAAGCAGGTGGAAAAAGTCAGTTCTGCCATGCTTTCCATGAGAAGATTAGCTGGAATGTATTCTTTGTTTCTTAGAGAAAAGTTTTTAGAATGAAAAATAAATTAGTTAATTTTGGGAAGGATTCTGGATTACAATGAAGATAATGTTTTCCTTAAAGATTACTTTAACAACCACCTTGACATTTAGAATTTAATGTGTGAGTTTTACCAACATGGATTTTTAATGGGGGACAATGATGACTCAATGTTGAATATATATGTTGGTGAGCTTCAGATAAGATCATTTGTTTCTTTAATGCAAAATTAGGTGGATTGGTCAAATAGAATGGATAAGTACAAAGAATCTCAAAGAAAATATGGGTTACCAATGAGACCTGAAACGCCCCATGCTGAATTATATATCAAAGCTATAAGATCAATGGTCAGGTTAAATGATGTTAATCCCCTCTATGTCTCAAATTTGTTTGATAGATTTGTAGCATTCTAGAATGTTGAAGCAACACTCCCACCGTTAGCACTACGGTCTTGTGAGGAAAGGTACTAGCTTATTCTAGAATCAGTCAGGAGAAGGGAGCCAATTAGTTCAAATAATATCAGTTGGAGTTTAGTTAGAGTCAGGCATGTCATCACTCTAATCCAACAACAGAAAGAATTCTGGGTACGCATGAGATTCAGAATGCCGATTATTATTATGCTAGCACCAAAGCTAAAGGAAATAGAAAATATACTAGCTCCAGTAACGAGGGTGTGGTTTGAGAACTTGAGACAAAACTATGGCTATGCACTTAATACCAGATTGTCGAAACAGTACAGGGAAGGTGTATTTGACTGCTGCATTTGGATGGAGGCACCAAACAGAGAGAAAGAGAACACCATAGTTCTGGATGATGAACCATGAGGATATGGTCCAAAGCAAGTTGGGGAGAAATGATGTGAGATATAAAATACTTTCATTTAAGGCTTTTTATGTTTAAAAATAATTTTTGTTATTGTTAATTGACATAACTGGCGATAGACAATAGATTAACATATTTGCTTATTTTACTTTATGTTTAACTAAATTAGCGAATATTTTGGAAGTAATAGCTTATGTTAAATGCTTTGCTTTATGATGAATTTGGATGAGATAATTATGCTGCATTGATCTTTATTACCATGATTGTTGTCCTTTTCTTAAGGGTTTTTAATAGGATATCTTAAAGGTTGATGAGATGGTTAAACTCTCTATTTAATCATGAGGAATGACTATGCCATAGATGGGCCCTGCTGGATGATGAGTCACTGAAAGTCTGAATCAACTTCTTTATAGTCGATTAAGGAGCTTTTACTTCTAGCGCCAATCTGGCATAGTTCTGGCATAGTCCTCCTTAGTCCACTTCAACTCTATTTTTAGTTTCATTTTGTAATCTGTAGTTGGTCACCTTAAGTTTTGGAAGTTAACACCATGTTAGAAGCTAATAAGGATATTTTATAAATATCCATGTTTTGGTTTTAGTTAGGAGTTAGATAATTTGCAATTAGAATTTCTATAATCACAAGCAATACTTTGTTTTGCATTCTACTTTTGGTCAATGAGATGGGAAGCAAGAAGTTAATCAATTCACTGTGTTAAAGGATCTTACCTGAGGAAGAGCAGGGCCCACTCAACCTTTGGAACGATCTTATGGTATTTTTTTAAAGTGCTGTTATTTTTGGATTCATTAATATTAAATCTGTAGTAGAAACTGATTTTGAATTGTTCAATCGTTGAAATCATCTTCTACCTTGGTAAATGTTAAAATTGGATAATTACTTCTGTTTACAGTTACATTTCAAAGTTTCAGTTTATTATGGTTAAGATGGAATTGTTAGAATGGTTAGATTTATTTATTAGAAATGTTGAATTGAATCATTAGAATCATTAACATATTTCTTAGAT
Organism: Sequoia sempervirens; assembly: GCA_007258455.2. NCBI lineage: Eukaryota > Viridiplantae > Streptophyta > Pinopsida > Cupressales > Cupressaceae > Sequoia > Sequoia sempervirens. The sequence goes on from VDFB02281492.1 coordinate 813,556,725, forward strand.
AAATTAGATTTAGATGCTGTTCAAATCGGTTAAACTTGATGTTTGTTTGTTGAGTTTCATTAAAGCAATGTTAGGAATTTATGGAAAGATGGAGTTGAAGTCTATTTAAAATCTGTTCATGGAGATTAGTTCTCAATGCTTTCTAGAATAATCGTCATTTTCCTACAATTCATTTATGCTCTTAAATTAGTGTTTAAATTCCAGCAATTAAGTTGTGGATTTCTTTTGAAGCAAAATATAATTAATTTGAATTATGTGTTTTAGATTAGGAATTAAAGTAATCATTAATTGTCTCCATGAATTGGTCTAAATCGAAGTCAATAAAGTTAGAATTTAGTCATCAGGATTTTAAATTAGAAGATAAAATAGATTTAAATCTTAGGAATTAGTCGCTATAGTTTAGCTCCTGAAATCTCCTGAAGAGCTCACGAGATCTCCTGAAAGCTCCTGAAGTAGGAAAAACGATACCTGAAGTTGCTGTTTACAGTGCAAACCCCCCCAAAAGAATCCATGACAACTCTCCTTATCACATATTGCTTTGAGACACACCTGGTTCGATAAAATAATTAATTAAATGATGCAAGTTGTGACATCAATGACCTTGCCCATCATTTATTACCATGCAGGAGGTGGTAATATAGGCCTTTTGGCCATAATATCATATCTTTCTTCTTGTTCGTCTAAGATGTATGCTACGTTTCTCCAATGGATTGGTGTTTCCTTTGTTTTAAAAGTGAAGCTCCTCAAAATACTAATTATATTTGTTTGTTCTCCTTCAATTGGTTCAAAGTTTGGTTGAATGATAGCTGGCATAAGGTTTGGTTGTTCAACCAAAGCGATCGAATGCCAAATGGTCATGCAAGGTTCAATTTGTCAATTTATCTTGCTTAAATGAGTTTCTTTTTACCACAAACACTTGTCTTTCTTAAGTTTCAAACTAAATGTCTATGTCAAAAACATCATTCATCTCACAAGGTACATTTTGTGAAAAGGATGAAGTTAGGGGCATAGTTGCCTAGGTTAACTTTGGAAAGTATGGATGATGTAAACCAAAATATTTAGAAGTCTCTAAGGATAGAAATCCTTAGGACAAGCATCAATATCAAGGTTTTTTTCAAAGGGTATCCATACTTAGACCAAAGGGTATGAAATTTTGAAAAGACTTGATGATTGTTCACAATTGTTTTGGAAACAAACAAGTGTTAAAGTGACTCACACGTTTACAATCCTAGTTTGATTAGGTACATATTTATTAGTAGGCTTACCATCATCCCCTAAGAGATGATTAATCCATGAAGATGAAATGGACAAATAGGCTATGTCAAGGAAATGTAATATCTTGACACGCCAAGAAAAAGAGTCCATTCCCTATTTGCTTTATTGCCTCAATAAAAAACTGGACATGGTAAGTAACTTCTTGGAACGGTGCTATTCTAATGCACTACCTTAAAATAAAATTTGAAATTGGACATGGTTAGCCACTACAAACAAGGTTTTTAATGACCATATTTGAGATAAACTGGTGCTATACACATGACAATTCACTCAATTAAGAGGCCTCTGAACCCTTAGAAATATCTAAGGGTTTTAATGCATCACAAGGATACTAAGGGAGACATTCATCAACATAGGACAACAACACTAGCTGGTTAATGACTTTAGTAGTCACAACCAATTATTTATATAGCAGACTGAAATGAAAGCACCACTTGGGTCATTCCCTCTCACAAGTTGGGAGGGAGGCCCTCTAAAGGTAACCCATGTTTGAAGTTTAAAATGCTTTTCATCACCCAAGATTTCCAACAAGTTCAAGGCGAGAGGATAGGCGTTTCCAACAAGAAAAAAGGTATACTTGTGTGTTTCTCTTCACCCAAGATCACACGGAGTGCAAGGGGAGAGGATACACACAACAAGCATACAGAAGTAAATAAGACACATGTTCATTTTATCCTTGACAAGCATGATGAATTTTTTTTAAGCACCAAATGAAGTGTGCAAATTGTTTTGTTCAATTTTAAGCCAACATCACAAAATGAGGATATGAGGGTTCAATTTTAACCAAGTTGAATGTTCATTTTAAACCCAAAGGAAATCTGGTGGGTCCTAAAACATGAAATAAAGCATCATAAATGGGTTATAATTGCCCCATAAGTGTAAAAACACTTGTTACAATTATATGATCAAATGACGATATGCTCCTTCACTTCGAATTTTCTTGCCCAAACCTACAAAACCAGTTAGCCTCAAAAATAAAAACAAGAAGTTAGTGACATGTTAGCAATTAGATGAAATCAAAAAATTAAAACACATGTCAAAATTCAAGTTCAGTTTTGTTTACCAGTAAATAGCGATGTTGAAATCAATTGCGTCATTGTATTTTCATCAAATGCATCACTATATCCAAGGTGCGTCGCTATATTGAAAAATAGGAGGCGTCACTCTGCAATAAATAGTGACATCAATAGCGTCGCCAAATCAAATGCGTTGCTAAATAAAAATTCATGGCATGATGAAAAATAAGTTTAGCGTCGCTATTTTAATATGCGGTGATGAAATTTAATAGGGCGTTTCCAAATTAATCATGCGTCACTATTTTCAATATCAAATGTGTCGCTATATAGTGACACGTCTAAGGTCCGTTGCTGATTTTTCTCAAAGTGGCTTGCTGAACCTGCAAACACAAGGCAAATGAAAATCTAAAGATAAATTTGTCAGATTGATTAGTTCATGCCATCCTTCTAGCGTAAAAATGTGACTGATGGCATAACATAGGTTAACGACACTTGATCCATATGGATTCGAAGCATACTTAAGCCACTAAGCATCAATCTAATAAGATCATTCAATGTAAACAAAGGAGAAGAAGCCATTAAAACTATCATTATAAAGTATGAAAGCTTGATAAACATCTACTCTAAGACATTGAAACTTATCCTATTAGGGGAGTGGTGTCACATTAATGTGGAATAGTGACCCTTTCCTAATCCCTTGGATAATGAGCTTGTTTCAATCAACTTTATTGAAGAAAACTGATGAAACTGATGAGAGATGTGTTTTAAAACATGATGAAATATATTTTAACATTATAAATGCTACGATGATTGATGTAAGTGTATGCAAAGCAAATGTATGCAAGATTCGAAAGATTAAAACCCTAATTTCAAGATATACTAAATGGATGCAACTAAGTTACCATGAAAGCCATTAATGGATGCTCTAAGCTAATAATTCAAGATTTAAACTAAAAAGAAGCTAAATATGTGCTAAATGTGGATGCAAATGAGAGTGATTTTAACAACATAAGTTTACTATTAAAAGAAGGATCCCTATTCAATAGATGCAAGGTCTATTTATAGAATAGGAAAAATGAAACTGACGGTAAAGATTGAAAGAATCAATCAATGGTCAGGATGGAAGGAAAATGGAGGAATGGATCATGGATTCCCATCAAGGGTTAATAATGTAAGATGATATTTAATCAAGGGCTCACAATCATCCAAACAAACACACTTTCAAAACTTGCACAAGAAGTTTGTTGAAAGTTTATTACAAGGAAGAATATTCTTGTTTTCAAATGAGTGAAGAGGGAAAGAATATTCCATGGGAATATTCCCTTTTGGAGGAAAATTAGCATTTAAAACCAAATTTTAATGTGCAAAGGGGAAGGAATATTCTATGAGAATATTCCTTTTGGAGGAATGTGCAAAGCAAGAATATTCCCAAGAAATATTCCCTTGCAAGTGGGAGAATTAGATTTAATTAGTAATTTGACAATTTAAAACAAAGTTTCAATTATGCAAATTAGGGGAATTATATGATATTCATTAAATAAAATGATTTAACGAAAAGGGGGATGTGATATGATATTTAATTAAATAGCTTAGGGTTATTTAATTAAATAAGAGGACTTGGGGATTAAATTAGATAATTTGATTTATCCAATTTAATAGGACGAAAGGTTAGTGCAAGAGGGTGTAAATTAACCTAATTAGGTCAATTAGATTAATAGATGAAAATGACATAATTAATTAAATAGCTAGGCTAATTTAATCAATTAAGCGAAAAGAGGATGGGTTTTAGGATGAAATGATGTTAGTATATCAAATTCGAGTGCATGATATCATTCAAGACATTTTAAAGTGTCTACAGTTATTTTTTAACAGAACGATGTTGTTTATAGCTAAACATTCACAGTTTATAATAAAACAATGTTGTTTACACATGAACACATACTGCTTATAATAGAACAATATTTTTTTCAACTAAACAATTACAAAATGATGCTATTTATAGCTAAACAATCACAGTTTATAATAAAACAATGTTGTTTACAAATGGACACATATTGTTTATAACAAAACGATGTTTACAACTGAACAATCATAGTTTGTAATAATACAATGTTGTTTACAAATGAACACATACTGTTTATAACAAAGTGAGGCTATTTACAACTAAATAGTACAATTTATAATAAAATGATGTCGTTTACAACAAAACAACATTATTTATAATAGAATGTTGTTGTCTACAAAAGTTTACAGATTTAGTTCCATTTCAGCCAAAGCTTCATTCATTTGAGCCTCATTCAGAAACCATAGTTATTCCTTACATTCATGGCCAAGAATTTATGATACAACATAACTTTCATTCTCATATTCATTTCAATATTTTATCATTTTGGGAACATTTGCATATAATGAGCATATGAAGGAAATAACCAAACGTTTTCTAGGCACTGATTCATTTTGAAAAAAAGAAATAATAAGATTCAAATGACATGTTGGTCTTTTAACAAGAAATAATTTACTCATATACTGGGTACAACCTTCACATGTCTTCAGTTTAAGAACCCTTGATTACTATTTTAATATAAACTATATTACTATCGTTCTAAGGAACGACTGACTGTGCCTTGCATATTATCAGTGCATGGGATGAATCACACATGCCTACTCGCAACTTGGGTTGGAAACATCAAAGACTCAAAATATTATCATTCTTAGAGAATCGATGGCTCACAAACTATTCATGCCAACATAAGGATGGAGCAATACATCACTCAACCATCGTCCCTTATGGATGAGGCATCAAGGACAAAGAATCACTGTGACATAGAAACATATAGCAACAAATGAAATTAATATTATTTACATTAAGGGCCGATATGTGCCTGATTGTCACTTTAAGTGAAGAGACATCAACTACATCAAAACACCCTTCAATCTTGGATCGAAGGCAAGGGATATTACTCCCATTTGGGTGGTTATTCAATAGGATCCATTTCATAGAGCATGCCTAAAACATGTAATGACAGTAAGGATTATGTTACCTACCCTCTAGGGTGATACAATTTAAGAATCGTTATATTGCCATTCACTTGCTATCAGCTTCATAGATAGCCATGTGGGAGACAAATCATAACATTAGCAAAATAATTAAGATGTCAATGGTAACACCTTGAAACACATAGGGTAGAAACAAATAGCTTTCATGCCGCTAAAATTACATGCACAATGCCTATGCAACAAAGAAAATGGTCGACATGGCCTCAACAAAAGAACAATAAATTTTTAAACCAAGAAATGGCATATCGAGTTCATCATACAAGTTTATTATGGCTCAAAGAAATGTTGATTTAATTCGACATACATTTTCACAAAATAGCTAACTGAAAACACAACAAAATCAAGGAAATTGCATTGAATACCTCTATTTGGGGTCGATTTCCTCTCGACTTTTCTCAAGAAAATCAATGAACTGCTCAATCCCTTTAGTCTTGCTAATTCTAAGATATCAAAAATGACATCTTTTCTACTGTTTCCCATGTGTCCCTCCAAAATCCATTTCATTTCATAAATGGGCATTGATTTTAGTCATCCCCATACTCTAAATTTTTGAATATTTTCCATTAATTTTGATGGCAGTCCACTATCACATGAGATTTTCTTTAAATTCTATCAATTCAATAATGATAGTATCGGTTTCAAATTCAATCGATAGGAAATATAAATATATATGTATATATATTTATATATTTGATATTCATATACGTTCATTCACTTATGTTTGTTTTTCGATTTATATATATATATATATGTGCATATATACATACATGTATATATATATACATACATGTATATATATATATATACATACATGTATGTATATGTATGTGCATATAGACATACATATGCATACATGCATGTATTTATATGTATGTATATATGCACATAGATATACATACATGTATGTATATATATATATATATATATATATTTGTTTGAAGATGTTTATGTGTTTCGTATACCAACATTTAAATAAATAAAAGAACTTTTATTTCATTTCAAGAATCAATATTTAAACAAGAAGGGACTTTTAATTAATTTCATATAATGAAATTCTTTTCTTTTTTAATCATACTTTAGAATACATAATATCATTTTCTTCCAAATTCTCAAATCAAAAAATTAAGATAAACAATTTAAACATGAAATCATGGGTTTAACTTTCCACAAGCCATTTATTTTCAATCATTGGAACAATTCGAATCAAGTAATTAAGTTCTTCTGTATACAAATTTCAAATGCAAATCATCATGCCATTTGTGGTGTGTGAACCTAGATTCCATCTAGCTTATTGTTCGATCTTGCTAAATGATCCTACTTAAACTGTGCTCTCATCCTTGAACCTGTCACCCTATAATTGCACACACTTGCACTTGCAAAATTCATCAGTAACATTTAATTCAGGATAAAATATAAGATAATTCAAAAGATCACATAGTCAATGACAACCAACTTCTTTCAAAATTTTCAAAAATATCAAAATTTCCTTTCAACATATTGAATTTCCTCAATAATTCAATTTATCATATATTATAATTAAAAATGCAATAAAATTGGGTTAGACAACAACAGTGGAGAGCTAAGCACTATCCTCAATAGATACCTTTGCAAGTATTAGCCCTTTTAGCTTGTTTCTTGCTTCCAAACAACCCTCTCCATTGTCCTCAGACTTAAAGAGATCTTTGTAGAACATTGTGAATTGATACAAGATATCTTCTTGGTTAGATAGGGTTACCCCATTATGATAGATCTTATCAATTTTCTCCTTCAAACCTTTTTGTTTTTTGTATATGAAAAATAATTTTGAGCCTTTATCTCCATTTCTCAACTAGTTGAGCTTAGATCTAACCTTCAACCCTTGAATCTTATTGGCCCACAACCTTCTTAATGAGGACTTAATCTAGTTAAGCTCCTCATAGAGGTGTTCATCTGCATGATTCTCCTGAATCTTTGTTTTAGCCGCCAGAAGCTCATCTTGGAGAGAATTTTCCTCTCTCCTATTATCCATTTCCCTCTTCTTTCCTATAGTTTGAAATATATATTTCCAAGCATGCACATTCTGGTTCCATCTCTCTATTGGGTCAGCTTCCTTTAACATCCATTTATTAATACCTCACAGTATACTTATAGCTTCAATGCAATCCTAGTTCCTCAATAGTCTGGTATTTTGAATGAATCTATCCTTGTTCTTGCATTTAATTTTGACACCATTATTTATTTTTATACTAGCTTTGATTGGATGGTGGTCAAATATTGTATAGGGATACACCCAAACTTTGTTACCATCACTATTAGGCTCAAAACTGCAGTAGTCTTTATTAGCATAGAACCTATCAAGTTTGCTGTAAATTATTTTGTCACCTTTTTGAGAATTACACAAGGAGAACCACACACCCTTGCAATCTTGTTTCAAGCCTTCAAGATGGTCAATGATGTTGAGCTTGTTTTTCATCCTATACCAGCGATGCTTCTCATTACCTTTCCAATCCATACTAATGCCACCTTTTTTATCTTCCCTATTCTCAATCATGTTAAAGTCACCTCCCAAAATTAATGGGACCTCTAGGAGCCCAATCAACCACTTCCATAGCTCACTCCTACCGAGATAGTCATTAGGTGCATAAACTGAGCAAATGCCAAATTTGGCATCACCCCTCTCAAAGGTAGCCCACACAACTCTGTTACAAGGGGAGACCCCTGAGTTGGTGAGGAATGGCTTCCACTTATTGGCTATCAGGATGGAAAGACCTCCCTTGCCTCTATCATGATTGGAGGTCAAAGCCACAAAGTTCCCACAAATTAACTTCAAGTTAGTCTCAAGAAAGAATCCCACAACCTTGAGTTCTTGCAAAAACACAAAATATTTATTCTGTTCCAAATTGAGAAACCTTCTCACAACATACTTCTTGTCAGGAGATTCCAATCCCCTGACATTCCAAGATGTTCAATTAACTATCATTGGTTACTTTGGGTGTAGATGAATCTTTAACATTCTTGAACATTTCAAAGTATTTGATTACAGTCTCTTCATTTTCCAATCTTTTGGGAGAAGGGACATCCAATACTATAATGGTATTCTTCCTTTTTCCCTTGCTGATTCCAACAACATTTATGTAGATTTCCATGGTACTACCCCTTTTCCTGCCTCTTTTCTTAGGCTCTTTAGGAGGGGTGGGGCTAGGTTCCCCTACATGATCCTTCACAAGATTTTGGATTTTATCATTGTTTTTTTGAATTTCTCCAACCAGTGAGGATTCCTTGGTATTACACAAATTATCCCCCACACTCATCTCAGTGGGGAGGTCCCCTTTGCTTCTAGTGGTCTCCTCACCATTAGGAAGCTCAATAATTCTTATAGATTCACTGGTTTGATTAGGGTTGGGGGTCAAAGTTTTAGGTGTAGTGGCCTTATCCAAAGACCACTTCCTAACCATGTTGGTCAAGGAGTCTAGAGACTCTTCAACATTCAACAATTTATTTCTAGATCCTTAGGGATTTTTGCAAGGCTGGTTAGTTTCAAATGACGAGAATAGTTCTTTGACCATAGAGGATTTATCTTTTTTTATTTCATAGTATCGAATGTTAGTAATCACAGTTTCCTCATCAATCACAACACCATTCACATAAGTTTTAATCACTTCAATTTTTTTTGATTAACTATTTTTTTTCCCTCCTTTTTCATGATGCTATCTAACACTAATTGTTGATAATTTTTTTAACTACACCCACTGGAGCATCAAAAGGAGAAGCAGGCATGGGAACCGAAGATGAAGGGGAGAGGTTAGGGTTAGGCACATGAAAACTAGTTGAAAGAGGGGAGAAGGGATTGCTTGTTGGGAAGCACGTGTCAACCAACTGACTAAGGAGGGGTAGTGATGGGGGAATCAGAGGAAAGGGGGTGATCAACAACTAGCTAAATGGGGGATCCAAAAGATGGGCTTGAGATAAAACGAAAACTAGAAGGATGCACCAAACCGACGGGAGGAACATGGTCTCCATCCGAAACCATCTCCAACTCGACCAAAAAGGTTACATTTTTAGAACCCCCACGCGACTTGGCACCATGAATTAGGGGGCAATTTTTTCTCAGATGGCCCTTGTTTCTGCAAAGATAGCATTGATGTGGGAACATCCAGTGGTGTAAGGGCAATCCTACATCACCCAAAAATATGTTTTCCTTTATGTTTCCTTTTTGTTAGATTTTTGTAGATGTTTTTGCATTTTTGGATACCCTTTTTGTCAAATAAGAGTTCCTAACTTTTAGAATTGCATTTCTACTTTTTTTGGTCAATTTCTATTTTTAGTAGTTTTGAATTTGAAGGCATGAGAAAAAAATTTATGGGAAGCTTTAGGATAGAAAAAAATCACTTTGGCGAAAGAATCAGGTCAAGATCACTCCTGGTTTGAAAGTTATTCAAGTTCCAGTTTCTGCTTTTTGCCTTGAAAAATCTTCTAAGTCCAGTTTGAGGCACTAAACGGTCCCGTACAGGCCCATAAATCATTAGAACCATTGGAGTGGGTTCTTAGTGCGTTCTTCACTCTGAGACCTTTCCAACGGTTCAAACGGTTCGTCAAACGAAGTCCCAGATCAAAAGTTATGGCTCCCGGAAGTTGGTGCATTTTCAAAAATGTGCTAATTTTTGAATGTGGTTTTAAAATTTGAATTTTAAATTGTAATTTTCTACGCCAAGCCGCTAAAACCCATAATTCAAATGTTGTTTTTGGATCCAAACCAGAAAAAGGAGTTATTTATGGGCTAGTTTCTAATTTTTGGGTAGCTTTTTGGGGGAAAGAGTGCATACTGAGAAAAGGGAACTTCTGTAATTTTCTGTAAGGCATGTATTGTAGAACTCGAGGATTTGGGATCCTCTACATGTAAGCATTTCATTATTCTAAATACAATAATATTCACTAATTTTTGTGTGTGATATTCTATGCCTCAGGTTAGCACCCTCATCAAGCACACACCCAAGCCACCCAGTACTTCAACAGGGAAAACATGGATAAAAACATCTAATTTAATGCCAATATTGTTAGGTAACTCCACCCCTGAGTTGAGGGAAGCCAAAACTTGCACATTAAGGTCTGGTAATGTAACCCTGGGCCTATCAACCTAGATTTCATTTCCAAACGGTTCAATGATCTATGAGACGAAGGACCACATGTCTTGGGGAATGTTCTTAATTAACAACCACCTAGGGCTAGATAGAGCAAGAATCTCTTCACAATCTGCTCCAAGTTTCCAAGACAAAACCCTGAAAAATGGATTTTTTGATGCTCTAGTAGGGCTTTTTCAAAAATTTTGTTTGTATCTCACGACTTCTAAATAAATTAAGAACAAACCCTTTTGTATCATTCTACATAAATAAATTTTTACATTCAATTTTTCTTCCACATTGAATTAAACCAACTATCTAAATATTTCCTCGTGGGAAGGTTCTCCAGGTCAACAACAGCCATGAAAACTATGACCTCGAATAACCTACCCCTTTCTTTATAAATAGAATCAAGCATGTCACAATTTGGAGAAATAACAGTGGTATCAGATAGAGGAATATTACCTTGCAACCCTCCATTACCAACAATGATATCCTCTTCACCTACAAAGTCAAAAATAAACTTTTCACTTTCCAAACACAACGACTACTCATTTGCAACATCTTGAAAATATTTAGGGCAGTTACTAGCATTAACTACCTCCTCAACCTTCGAGGAATCCCTAGAGGGATTGAGGGGGATCATACCCCCCTCCATGGCTTCTCACACAGGCGAACGACCTTTTAGGCTATGAAGCATTAAAGAAATCAAGAACAACACAAGACTATAGGAAACTGGAGGAATAACCACAACAAATCAAGTAGGAGGCATTAAATGAGGACAATTACAATGGGGTACAGAAGGAGTGTACCTTCTTGGGGGAGGGCCGAGCCTCCCCCACCACCATGCTGCCAAAACCCTCAAACCAGGCCCACAAAATTCCCAACGCCTTCTCTGCTCCCAGGGGTCAACACTTTAAAGAAAATTCTTTATGTTTTGCTTTGATATAATGTGAGCATGTTAGAACACGCTTGCCTTTTTATTTTATTTGGAAATTTCTAATCCGTTGGCTTGGATTTACTTTGGGCTTCCAACCCAAATCCTTGGTTTGATTTTCCAACGTCCAAAGATGTATTTTTGCAGATTCTGAGAAAATTGACATAATCTTGAGCATGCTCCCCATCAGGTTTGCATGTGTTTTAATGTCAAGTAAAAAAACCACCACGGTAATGTTAAACTCTCTCTTAGCTATCCAACCATGTATTTTTTTCACATTTTGAATATGTTAAGGTTTTCATCTTTAATTTCTTATGTTAGTGTATCCATTTTTTGTTAAAAACCAATGTTTGGTATTTTTTTACTTTATTTTTTAACCATTCATTGAAATTTCAAATAAATTACATTTTTAGAAACTAGAATCCATTCTACACATATTAAAAAATATATTTTCATTTAGTTTTTAAAATTTTTAGGGGGGAGTATGCTCAAATTTTTGTTTTTCAAGATGTGTCCTCTTTGAAAATCAGTAAAAAATAACGCATTCATTAAAAAATAGAAGAGAAATTGGGGATAAACTACATGGTGTTAGCTAATTTATTACTAAAGTGATTTTAAAAATAATTAAAAAAAATTAACATTTTAGGGGGCCACACTAGATGGGGTGATCCCACAAAATTGGTTTACAATTTGTAGGAGATCCTAATTTTTGTTGAAATCACATATTTTTAGAAAATATAATGATTTAAGCCTTGAAGAGTTCCATTTAAAGGATTCCAATTGAAGAGGGTTTGATTGAACCACCTTAGATCAAACCCCCTTGGATAGAACCCCGCTAGTTTTAAACCATACCTATAACAAAGTCTCCTTTACACCTATCAAAATGCTGATAAAAAACCACTTTTGATTTACCTTTTGGGGGATCAAATGAATTCATTTAATTTTTTTTTTTAAAAGTATGTAGTCCTTATTATAAGCTTCCCAAAAGTATAATTTTAAATAAATTTAATTTTATTATTATATTTATTTTTTATTTCTTGTGAATGTAAGTTTTTCAGAAAATCAAGCTCTTTGTTCTGCACATATGGAAAAATAGTAGATTATCATTTTTTTTTGAAAAATATCAATGCACTATATATTGAAGTCCTTGATCCAACAAAATAAAATTTGAATTTCGATACATACAAAAAAAGTTATGTTGTATACAGTCCGCCTATGTCTGAATTGTAATTGGTTTGACTTCAAAACTTGATTAAGGAGAAAATATTCAATAAAACAATATGAAACCAAATGAAAGCGCTAGATATCATAGTTAAAAATCTAAATTTGAAAAAAATGGAATTTTATCCTTCATGGAAAAAAAGTTATGTTGTATACGGTGAGAATCACTTCTTAAAAATAGTGTTTATTGAAAAAAACTAGTTTTCGAAGGAGATGGAAAAAGAAGTGCAATCTGATTCCAATTTTTTTGAAAAAAATATATTTAGAATCTACAGATAAAATGTCACAAATCACTAGTTTGCATCATCTTCAAATTCTCCACGGTTTAGCTACTATAGGTGCCTGAAAGTGAAGATTTAGTTAGAAAAAATCAGTTCAGTGTCCAGTTTGGCCAAAAATTGTAAACCAATATTGTGGGATCACTCGACACTATGTTATGTTTTTTGAAAAAATAGAACTATGGCCCCCCCTTTTGAGCCCCTTAATCTCTACCATTTTTAAAAAAAATAGTAGTTTAGAAAGTAGTTTCAAAGCACTACGACTTGTTTTTGTTGCATCTTAAAATTTTGAGTGTAACTATCTTCAATTTCTCATCCAAGGTCAGTCTTTCTTCATTTTAGAAAAAAATTAGCCACTTAAGACCCCTTTTTGGTCCCCCATATTTGTGCACTTACCCTTGTAATAATACACATAATGAGCATGTTTTATGGCTTGACAAGTCATAACACACATGCATTGCATAATATATGTGCATTATTATATTTTTAAAGAAAAAATACATATTTCACTTACACATTGAAGATCATTTGAAAGTCAAAAGCCTAAAAACATTTTGGTAAAGAAGATCATTTGTTAGCCCTCTCTTATATATTTCACAATTCCATGTTGACTAAGATGTATGTAATTAGTATTTCTAATTTTTTGTGTTAAATTTTGTTTACATTTTTATAATATTTATTTTTTAGAATACATTTCTATTTCTTTATCATTTTCTAATGCCAAATTATATGAAACCTACCTCTAAGCCTAATGTAGAAGAGGAGTTTTTTTAAGAAAACCCCATACTACTTTGATCTCCTCCAACACTACCCACAAACTCTCCATAAAGCTAAGAGGATATATTAGGGAAACTAGAGCAAAATAAAACTTGAATTGTAGAATTATTTGAAATATGGAGGAAATCAATATCAAAACCCCAACATGCATGAATTGAAACTAAATTAGAAGTAATGATGAAGTATGATGACTTAGTGAAGAGTAAAATTCATTACTGGAAAACTCATAAAGAGTTATATCACCAATTTTGTGTGAAAGTTATCTTATGATCACATAAAAAGAAGAAAAAATAAAATAAAATTTGTGCTTTGTTTAAAGATCCAAAATTTAATGGATCTATTGTATATAGTTTGAATGCATTCATACCCTGGATTGGTGAAATCTCATTAACATAAAAAATAATTCTAAGATAGATGATCATGGATGGTCTTTGATAAACTCCAAGGTGTAACAACAATGAGATTCACTTATGTTTCTTGAGAAAACTTTATTGCAGGTTTATCCTTCATGAAATTTCTAATTATTTTGATATGAGGGAGCTTTAGAGTAGAGGAAAAGGATTTTTCTAGGATGGAGTGAGAGCTCGCTAGCCACCAAACTATTCAAGAGGACTCCTAGCTCAAATATCTTTCATGTGATGGTGCCATCACTCATCAAGGAGACTATGGAGGTGCAAAACCTCCATACTATTGATACTCTCATAGATCACCTTATACAATATGGAATTATATGTATTAATATCATGGTTCACGTGATGCTCATACTATATAAATTTTTAGTTTTAGTGCTAATTCCTCCCACTTATGCTATAGTTTCTATCATATTTTCTTTGGAGGAGACCATGACTGACTTGGTGTAGAGGGTATGTCCTCTCCCACAAGTATGCTCATTTTAATTTTAAATTTATTGGGACATTATAGAGTGATTTGATAATACAATATAGAGGATTAGATAACATGATCATCACTAATGAGATAGTGCATAATTTTTTTGGTGATCATATAGGTATGAACTTATATACAAATTTATAATATATATTTTATATTTTATACTTATTTTTTAACATGTAAATTGATTATTAATTTTAGAATTGAATTAAAAATATGCATTTATTATATATGTTAGGATATAAACTTGTAGGGTGGTGATTCATTAATGATTCTAATAGTAATTTTTATGGTCCCATCTATTTCATGGGTAAATTTTTAATATATTACAAGAAAATAGTAGTTAGTTTTTGATTAACGGAAAAACAGGTTTTGAAGGGATCTTGAAACCCTATACAATGAGAAAAGGTTGCATAGGAAAGACATAAGAAAAGCAAACAACCACTAACCATTTTTTTTTTCAAATAATCAACAAAGCCAAACCAACAACAAACCTTCAACAAACAATTAGCAAAAAAGAAGCCAAAAATAGAAACTACTGTAAATTCTTTAAAATCCTAGCTACTTCTAAATTATTGGAGATGACATTCTAATGCATCTCCATCACATCTTCAAATACTCAAGAAACAATGATAGAACCCTTCTTGTTCTTACTTAGTTCTAATGCTAGGGCCTGTGTCCATGCTCTTATCCATCAAAAAATTATGATCATCTTCTTTAACCTTCTACACATTCCCTCCAACTACAAGTAGTTTACCAAACCAATTACGAGCTTTCTCATTCAAAATAGTTAGCCCCTATGCACTAGTATGGAGAGACTTTCTGCTGACCTACACAATAGTACTCAGATCCTCATAGATTTTAGTGACTTTTCCTCAAGGGAAACTGGTCTAGACTCATGATCCTACCCATTTAGCAACATCCTTTGTGACCTTATCAAGCACAACATTCATTATTTTAACCCTGTTATGCACTATCATTTCCTTTTTGCTAGTATTGACCATTTCAAAATTGAACTTAGCCAATGAATTCATCTTAATGTTAATTTCCTTAACCTCGAAAAGAATCCATTTGAATATATTGAAGAGGCTTCTTGTTCCATCCTTAGCCAATATGAAAACATCATCCAAATCAAGCTTCTCCCAATTGAAAGAATCCTCCTTAAGAAAAGCCAACCTCTCAGGCTAATCCTTAGACACCTTAGCTTTCTCGATGACTCAACACCAGTGGGAGAACCATCCAAATTGACCACCTTAATCTTAGCCCTTTTCTTTTGAATAATAGTGTCTGCCAACAACTCTAGCTGGCCTTTCTCACCTTTAGCACCACTTTGCCCTTTATCCATTCCAATAGAAGCAACCAACCCTAAAAGATTGGGAAGAGTAGAATTCCCCTGAACCCATTTATCACCATCCCATGATAGGCTTCTACCTTTCACTTTCTCTTTAGGACCCTTAATCCCTTTCTTCCCCTTAGCAATTTTCTTAGAAAAAGCAAGAAGGAGACTCCTCAATATCCATATCAGTGTGTGACCCCCCTGAACAAGATTGAGGAGCCTCAGTCTTAAATTTTTTATTAGGTTGATTACCACACACTTCCAAAGAGGCTGAAAGCTCCTAAAAAGACCCCACCTCATTATCCGTGCCTCCTCATCAACAAAAATCCTCGTGTCATAACCAGGCTGAGCACCCTTTAGCTTGCGACCTCTAGGAACCTTAGAAATTTTTGGAACAAACTTGGCTTTAACATGCTCCATGATCAGAAGCATAAGCCCTTCATGCAGAAAGGGATTATAGGGGTTCTTTCTATAGTCCAAGATGCTGTTTTCCAATGAAAGCAACAAATAATAGGGAAAGAAAACCAATTTATTGTTCCTAAAATGGTTTAACAACATAAAATGGAAACCATAGATAGTAGAAAATATGCTATCTAAGGTGAATTACCTCATAATAGCCATAGCAACATTCCTCCAAATAGGCTTAATGAAGAGGCGATCATACACACCGCATGCTAAATACCTTAGCTTTTCCCTTTCACTTCCCTTGAAAAAGTTGGCTAGAGCAGACTTCAAAGCCGAATGATCCCTGTAAAATTTTGTCCCCTTAGATCATAAGCTTGTAACTTCAACAATATAACCCTCCCTAATGTTAACCTCCACACCAAAGACACACAACACCTTGTTATTCCAATCATTGGAAAAATCCTGGGAGACTTGAGAATAAAAACCGTGAAGCTTCAAAATATAAGGACACACTTCCCCCCTCTCCAGGATCTCCCACACCAAACCATTAGCTTTGACCTCATCGCAAGACATAGGTTCCCATCTACAAGAATCCTCCCATGATAGCTAGATCACCACTCACTGCAACTTCCACCCAAAAATGAGAAACAAGAAAATGGAGAGGAAAGATACAAAAACAAGAGAAAAAAACACCCATAATCTATGCCAAAATGACAATGCAAGGACAACCAGATAACAAGTCTGCACCCTTCGACACTTTTTCAAATGAATTACAATAATTAAATGGCCATATTCAGGATTTCCCACGTCTAAACCAACTAGGTAGGAAATAATTTCCTCTACATCCCAAGATAGCCGCCAACATGACATAAGGTTTGATCATGATTAATGATGATTTGAATCTCAATTGGGATGGCATCATGAGAATCCTAACACTTATGAGAAGAAACCCCCAAATTCAAATAGCAATCAACTAAGGAATTGGATTCATGAAACACATGTGACACAAGGACCTCATCAAAGGAGTTTAAAATTATCCTCAATAATATGCAAAATAGACCAAGAGGAAGGATGCTTCTTATTTAGACAATAACTATATTTAGAGAATCACCTTCCAACCAAATTTTCCTAACTCCTTTATCTTTAGCAAGATGAAGGCCATGGTAGGCAGCTAATGCTTCTAAAAAGTGGTTAGTCTGGGTTTCAAAAAATAGTAGTTAGTTTGTATTCACAATATTGTTGAATTTTTAAACATAATTTTTGGTTGAACAAGTATATATTAGACCATCATCTAGCATGCTTGTTCTAGTAGAATAAGTTACAACATGAGATTTATTGAGGGAAGTTGTAATTTAAAAAAAAATTAAAATAAAAAATCTAATGTTATTGATTATGTGTAATTAATTTTGTTAGCTGACTATATTATTTTTAACTAGTAAATGAGTTCACTTGTCACACTTCCTAGTATGCGAGAAAAATTGAATGCCAATGTTGCTTTCATAATTTCATCCTCTATGTATTTGACATAGGTGTGGGTATATAATGTATACATTTAATTATGAAATTATTTTGTCTCAATTTACATCATTTACAATTGTTAAATAACTAAGATTTAATTTTTGTATAATTATTTTCTTCACTATAAATTTATGTAATCATTCTAGTCCAATGACTAGCCTCTCTCAGTGATGTGAAGTGTTAGAAGAAAAAATAGTTAGACTGCAAGTATCATGTAAGGTTTGAGATTTACTTTCTAGTCAAGAAAAAATAAGTCAGATGTTTTAAAATTAATCCTTGCTATATATGGAGACATTTTGCATGCCTATATGACACATTGATAACAATTTTTATGCCTATAAATTGCAACATTTTGTATTCTAAGAGACATTGTAGGCCTCATGGAACTATATGACATTTGTTGACATTATGTACACCTTCATGGATTTATTAAAATCTATATATATGACCTTAAAATGTAATGATTGCAAAATTGAAACATAATCATCAATAAACAAGAATTACAATAAAAAGTTACAACAATAAAGAAAGCAAGGTAAATTGATTCAAACATAAATGCAAACATGCAATTATTGAAACAAGTATAATTCACCCTATGTGTAGCTCCATTACTCTCCTCTATTTCACCTTGGGAGAAATGGTATGAGATTCTTTGCTCTCAAATTTATATTTAGCACAATAGCATAAAAGCACCTACAAAATACAAGTTTAGTTTTTCTATGCGATCTGAGATGATAAATGAAGGATAGGATGGTTGCATAATTTATATATATTTGATGACACCGATCAATAGTCAAGATTGGAAGAGAGGTTTAGAAGATCAATGGTTGAAAATTGATGAGAGAAATTAAGGGTTAGCTAAATGGCTACATGATTTTAGTTAAATGATTACATGATTTAGTTAAGTGGATTAATTGGAGTGTTAACTCAAATTGACTGTTAGTGGACTGAATTGATTGATTAGAGAACTTGAAGTGAGTGGGAGTGAAGTGGATTTGATTGATGAGTGGATTGAGAGTAAGTCTTAGTCAATAGGTGAGGTGGAATTTGTATGAGTATTTAATAATTAAATATATATATTTTTTGCTACGTAAGGATGAGTTTATATTAGATATGAAAAGGAAATTACAACCATCTACCATGTAGGAGTTTGAAAGAAAGAGACTTTTGGACCACCACCTGACTACCAAAAGACCACCATCCGACCACCACATAACCACCACCCCCTAGTATAAACAAAATTTACCAAAAGAGACTATTGGACCTTAGCCAACCGATCACAGACCTAACCGGGATTGACCACACCTTCATATACGACCATCATTACATAATTTGGACTATAAAAAAACAAAACACTAGACATTACATATTAGAGGCACCTATTGGCTTGAGCAAAGGATTTGAATTCTTTGACCCATTCGATGCCACACATGGGTGTAAGCTCTAGAACCTTCTTCAGGTAGTTTGCTCCAACTACGACCAATTTCCTATGCCTTACCAACACTATCCCTTTGAGGTCCAACAAGATTGGGTAATATTTGACCACCTCCCCTGGTACATGCAAAAGAGTCATGTCGTGCAAGCAAGGGACACTGACCCCAAAGGTTGTCGCATATAGGATGTCCCCTAACCCAACTAGCAAATCGTTCTTGAAGAGATTCCTCAACATAACTTCCACCTCAGCCTTTGCCGTTCGAATATCTAATGACACTGTTAGAAATCATGACGCAATATGGGTGTCCACACGATAAGTCTCACTGTTTGCCAGAAACCCCTTCCCTAAAATCATATTCACCGCCACCACTGTGAGAAAGTCGATGTTGAGGAGGATATGCTTCAGGCATTGATCAGTTACCACCCCCTAAATGCCATCTACCTCACTGAGCTATCAAGTTGGATCAGAGTGTTTGTGTCGATGCTCATAAGAGTCTTCAGAGACATCTGAACTATGAATTTTGACTGCTTCTCCATTGGAAACCCCTACAATGTTGCTTCTTCACTAACACCTTGGAAGGAAAAACTGCCACAATTCGCTAACCGTGCCACCCTAGGTTGATTTAAGGTAGAACGGAAATCCCATATGTTGTCCTTGCATTATTACGATGTACATGTTTGTGTGGACCTAGCATATTGCCACCCTATTATTCTTGAAACGTTAACACCACGCTCTTGGGATGCTCGAAGTGTCATGGTCGAGAGCATGCGAAAAGACTTGAGAAGGCTTAGGCGTTCTTCCATAACCATACCCGAATGATTAATAGTAAGTTGCCATTATTTGATATAACCAATGCTTAAATGGCAGTGGAGAATAATGATTACAATTCTTTATCCTTGTAATCCCCCCAACCGCAAACCCATCCAATGTGGCCGCCACATGAGTATTGCTGACGTTGCCATTTGAAGACTCCAAATCATCCACGGATTGGCTAAGTCACTACCTGACCAAAGATCTCCCTTAGCCATTATTTGAAGTTGCGCTTTCCACAATTTTGTTTGTGGAAAGCAAGGGTGATATCCACTGGTAACCCAATTATACTGATGTTGGACACCTTATGTTTGCCAATACTCGGGAATTTAAACTACCAACTTCCATCACCTTTAATGGACTTCCCATTATAGAATGTGTGGCAAGCTACCCGCCTAGCCACCCACTAAATAAATTTAATTATTAATAACATGTACAAAGTTTGAATTTTAATAAATAAAATAAATAATTTTATTTATTTTGGTAGATAATGCTGAGAGGTAAATAAATAAATTAAATAATTAAAACAATGATTTAATTTATAAAGTGGGAAATGGATAATCAATTAAATAATAATCAATTATTTAATTAAACTTTGGAATAGATGAATAATTAGCAAATTAATCAAATAACATTAATTATTTAATTAATATAGATGGATAGAGGAATAATTTAAAAGATTAATTAAATAGCTTCAATTATTTAATTAACATAGAGAAATTTAGATAATATGAATTTAATCAAATAATACAAAATTATTTAATCATCAAGATGAAGTGAAAATGATAATTAATTTAATCATTTATTCAAAATTAGGTGTCTACACTATATATATAATTATTTTATATGTATTCATGTGTGAAATAGTTTGAATAATAATGCTTAAGATTACAAATTGTTAAGAGAGATCATAAATTGGCTTATATTTTTACACAATATGTTTGTACATTGACAATAAAAATAATGGAATAATGTTATTTTCTCTATTGAATCTTATGTGAAATATTAGTTTATCTCTAATGCTGTTATTAAGGTTCTATAATGCATATGGAGAATTCTTTATCTTCCACTTTTTATCTCTCCATCTCCTTACCCCCCTCTCTCTCTCTCACCCTTATTTCTTTCTCTCCATCTCTTTTTCTCCCCCTTTGTCTCAATATCTATGTCTTATCTTTGTCTCCCTCCTTCCCTACCTCCCTCACTTTCTCTCCTTTCTCTCTTATTTGCTCATGGGAGACCTTATAAGGTTTATGTTTTTGGATTTGCACATATCTATGTCAAGTTCTAGGAGTAATGAGTAATATGTAGAATGAGTTGGAATGTTTTTAAACAATGAGTCTCTATATTATAGAAAATTAAAGTCTTTATGTTTAAGATAACGACTTGAATAATTCTTGTAGTGAGTTTATAACATGACTAAAGCTTTTAGTTGCATGGACAATGATAAGGGAATGTATATGAGGCTATAAATGCTCAATAAAAGTGAGTTATAAGCCTTAGATGGTCGCACATGTATGTGTAAGTGTGATAAATTGGTGGGCAAGGTGAATGTGTAAAAGTATATGGATACAAGGATAGAGTAGGGTGGCTAAGGCATATGCATATGTAACTTATGAGATAGATTAAGACTAGAGGATAAACTTGATTTTATACAAGATCATGCAATTTTTCGTTTAAAGATGAATACATTTACTCAACTTAGATACACAACTATTTAAAAAATAAAATACATATATAAATTTTAGAGAATTCATAATTTAAAATTATATTAAAATTATAATCATATATAATATCTTAAATTAATTTACAATAAATATAATCTAAAACAACATTGATAAACAACCTTAGATGATAATTTGAAAATAGAAAAATATCACAAATTATACATATTTTTATTTAAAAATAAAATAAAATATAAAATATAAAATAGTTTATAGCTTGTGAATTTTTTGCCTTTATATTTCGAATGCTAACATTAAAATTTATATAATTTTCTTTTAAACAATTTTTTAAAGTATTTTAAATATGTCATACAATATTTTAATATATATTATTTAAATATTTTATATTTCAACTTGCCAAACATTACTTTTTTTTGACACATCTTTCTTATTCTGAATTAAATTAATAAAAATATATCGACATAGTCTTTATTTCCATGGCTCGTTGTGGAGTCAGCTGTTCAAAAAATTAACCATATTAACCTTACTAACTCTACCTTATCGGCGTCTCTAAGTTAACTAATGCTGAAATTACAAGTTCTATAGAGGAAGAAATTTGTCTGACATTTAGGTAGATCCAAGGGAGGAGGCAAAAATTTGTCAGAATCTCCTAGCCCGTCCTCAGTGAGAAATACTATATCAAAGCCAAGTGCAAAATGAGATTCAAAATGGCAATATGCATGATCCAAAATCTTGTTATTAAGAACAAAAAGTATATAATTTAGCTGTGAAGAAGTAAAATACGAATCAAGAAGATATCTATAGAAATCTTAAAGCATTAAAATATATTCCAACGATGTAAGATTTTGTACCTGAATTGTTGGCTACAAATCTAATGGCTGCCCACCCACCAACAGGAACTCCGACGGTGTTCAACATCTGTAATGTCCCCATTTTCATGAGTGTCACTATTAAGAGGATTTAGCTTATTCCTGACCCTCGTAGGCTAAGGAGCATGGTTAGGGGGTCTTCTTTAGTCAGTTCCCCAATAAGCTATTG
This sequence comes from Sequoia sempervirens, assembly GCA_007258455.2. Classification (NCBI taxonomy): domain Eukaryota; kingdom Viridiplantae; phylum Streptophyta; class Pinopsida; order Cupressales; family Cupressaceae; genus Sequoia; species Sequoia sempervirens. The sequence continues at coordinate 813,579,494 of VDFB02281492.1, forward strand.
GCTTCTACTAATTGATTTTGGAGTTAATCAAAGGTTTCTTTTGATTTGTTGGATGTTGGATAACATACTGTTTGATAACACACTGTTTGATAACATACTGTTGGATAACATCTGTTTGATAACACATTGTTTGATAACATTTTTTGGCTAACATATTGTGTTATCATATTGCACTTGATGAGTTATATTTTAATATTATAATAAAGTGTAATTATAAAATATTAAATAAAATTAAAGTGGGAAATATATCTTTTATCCCACATTGGCAAGGAAAGTGTGCGAGACCTCCAAGAAAAGTATAAAAGGATATTAAGGGCTCATTGTTGATAATCTAGTTGTTGAATATTGCTTTGATTGAATTCATTGGGGAAGCCTATGCTTTCTGCAGTTATTCATTCAATCATTGAGACCAAAAGCTCTCTTTGATTGGCAACTTTGAGGCAGTGAAACTATCAGCTGATATTGTTGCAATTGCTGGAGGTGATAATTCAGTCATCTCACTTGGACAAAATTAGTGGCCAAGGGCCAATTTTGTGGAGCTTGCTTAGAAGATCATTTGCACTTCATCTTGGCATTGATTTGGACATTCATTTGGCATTTTAGCATTGGAGGAGTGGTCTGATATTTTTAACAGCAATATGGAAATAATTTATAGTCATAGAAGGACACCAAAGGAAGGTAAGATTTTGCTGGTGGGAGCTCATTCATGCATCGATTTCCCTTCTTGCCTTGGGCACACCTCTCCTAGGGTCATGGTAATGAGTTTTGGGTCTTGAGGAGGCTTGAAATTGTTGGAGTTTATTTTATATTCAAGTCTGAATCAAAACAGGGGCGATTGCTATAGGAAGGTCTACACTTCATTGTTGGAGGTTGCTAAATGCTACTAAGGCTGCCATTTCACCAGTGATTTATATCAGCTTTTAATCTCTAGGTTCTTCATCATTTTAGAATTTATTGCATTGTCATTTAGTTGTTGTTGTAGGTGATTATCATAATCAGAATTTGGCACTGTATTGCATATCATTTTGTGAAGCCAAGAGTCTTGGCCATTGTTAAGAGCATTGTAATGGAAAGAACATATGAAAAGGAGTCATAAGATGCAGGCAATACGTTTGATGTAATGTCAATTTTTAATAGCATTGATTTCCAGCATATTAGTTTGTATGCCAATTGTTTGTAAAAATGCCAATTGACAGTAGGTGCACATTTATCTTGTAGAATTCATATAGATGCATTCAAAGAGTTAAATAAAGGTTGCAATTGTATTTAGTCCTATGCTTTGATATCATAGAAGTCATTTGCAAGCATTCCAAACATATTTGAAGTCATTTCAAGCTATGAAGCTACAGACCAATAAGTTAAGGGGTTGCATACGAAGTGTTTGTCAATATTCTTTGAGGCAAAATTAGGCCAGATTTGAAGGGAATTTTCTAGAGTGGTTTAAGAAGTGTAAACATTGACATTTTGGCCTAAGATCTTTGTTTTGCATTTTGGTAACCCTTAAGATATTCCTTGAGAACATAAATCTTGATCAAAAGTTGCAAGGGATATTACAATATATGAGGATTTACCAAATTGAAGTAAGCCAGGACTTGTTTGGGAATTATAGCTACCAAAGCCTTGTCCCACAAGATAAAAATCATGGCCATGAAGGTGTATAGGATGGTTCTGTATTGTAATAATCCCAATGTTCTTAAACACTATTTGAACAGTACTATTGAATTTCAGAACTTTAACTTTTGTCCCCAACTTGGGCTCCCAAAGACTCATGGGCACAGATCCAGTCTAATTGAATGCTTGGGGAGGATTATTTGGGAAATCTCTGGTAAACACTCCATTTATACCATTATAATATGCTTGCAATATGGCTATATCTGGCTGCACGAATGAAATGTTAAACTTCCAATGGCTCTTCCACCATTGATCCTTGCACAAGAACTGTTAGGACAGCTAATGAGTCCAAATCCCTATGTTATAAACATTTCCTCATCAACAGTCTGTGGGACGGAGGGCCTCAGGGTTCTCAGATCTGTATTGAATTTGAATGCAGTTGGCGTGTCGTTAAATGTAGGAAAGTTGGGCAAGAGAGGGGCAGATGCTTTGCTGTTGCAGTAGTATTCAAGTATCCAGTCCCTAGAAGCTGGCTGTTGTATACGTGAGTGCCAATGTAGTAGCGCCCTGATTGATTCCCAGCTGCTATGAGCACATCCATGGTGTTACCTGGTTGTATGAGCAACACATCGGTTGTATAAGATATCCACTGCCACAACAGTCATTTGTGCTGCGCAATTTTGAATAAGGATGCATGAAGCATGCCAGCATTTACAATCCTCAGCAGGGAGCTTTTTCCTCTCTCGACCAAAAGATGGGTATCATCTACATCCATAATTCATTCATTAATTAGTCATCTCTTCAAAATTACTACCGATTTCAAATTTGTTTCTCTTATAGTTCATAAATGCACAAGGTCACAAACCATTGGCAGAGCAAGGAAAAATGTCTCCTGGCTGGTCGTTAATAGTATATGCATCGGAGTTATTTGGTACAAATCCTCTTTTAATCGCTCTGCTATTACATCTTCCACATTCGCATTCCACCATTCCCCTGCACACCATACACCAAGTTTAGATAATAATTACAAATTCATCAAACTACTAAATAACTTTTGATAATAGAGAAGGTTTGCGTGGAAGCGAGCTACCAACCCAAGTTGATGATAGAAATGTGGAATCCATTTACAAAAGCCATGCATGTAGAAAAGAAAAGATAAAACATAAAGGAGGGTAGAAAAGAAAAGATAAAACATAAAGGAGGTTAGCGTGGAAGGGAGCTACCAATCTTAAATAATACGAAACTCAGTGGCTGGTTTAGGAAATGGATAAGACTTTCCAGCACGGGGTAAAATGATCAATGCTCCATGCATAGTGACTCTCATATATGAGATATGTGCATGCCACCACAACGTCCCTTCTTGTTGTATGTAAATTTATTCCTCAGGAGTAATGGGTGTAAACAGGCCCAAATAATAAAATAGCAGCAAACAGGGCAAAACAGAATATAAAACAATTATGAAATAACAACTTACCTCAACAACAGTAATAAAACTTAGGATATACCTTCAGATCTGCTTAGACTCCTTCAAACTCCTTAAAAACCTTGACATTTATATTTCTCAAGACATTAATAAACACACTGCAATTTGCCATAAATTCTTTTAACTCTTTAAAACATCATTACAACGACTGGGAGGTAAACTTGGTGACTTTTATTTACCTTCAGCTGTGGCTTTCCAAAACAACTCTTGCAGACTGCGATCAGCTCTTGGCTGCAACCTTAGCTCCCAGTGATCCAGGCACAAGATGGGGTTTTTAATATGTTGTCTTTTACTGGTGCAAACAACTTCTCTCCTTCTGCAATCTCCCCTAGCAGCAACTCTTGGCCCCTTTTGTGATGTCTGTAGTTAACAACCTTGGTCATCTCCTCTTCTGATGCACCTCAGATCTTCTACAAAGTTTCCTTTGAAAATGATTCAACGATCCATTCTCTGGTATCAGAGCAGGTTTGAAGAATTGCCTGGAGTGGAGATTGCCATAGTGAGTCACCAAAGAATTGGATGCTGAATCACTGTGAAAGGAACCTGGCTTTGATACCAGTTTGATAGATTGGAGACACAGAGATAGAGATAAAACACACAAGACACGGATTCAGAAAAACCAACCCTAGTCTTCACGTGCTGCTGCATGGTTTACTATTTCTTACCAATCGAATTACATATGTCTCTATTTATAGAGGTCTTAGACATTACAAGAAGGTTCGAGATAATTCCCATCACGAACATACAACATTTAATAGCTCCATCTGTTTCTTATTTGTTAGGTGAATTAACTTACTAGAACAAGCTGGTAGAAATTTGTAGAACATTCATTTAATATTGTTCCCTGTAACATTCAATGTTTGGCAGTGTGGTAGAAATTACACATACCAACAATGGGACACTGTGTTATGTAGGCCGGTCCGTTTGCCCAGCATGATCTCAACTGCTTTACCCCATGCCTACCAAATCACAAATAATAAAATCTCAACATAAGTTCTCTTAAATTTTTATACTAATGAACATATGGATACAATTTCGAACATAGTCTTTGTTACGTGTGTTCAAGAATTCCCCTTAGATGCTAAAACCTAGCAATCGCACCTTCATGTGCAATGGGCACCCCGAAGATTTTTAGTAATTTAATTTATTGTATTCTATTTGAAAGATAGAAATTGTGAAATGTTAAGTGTCAATTTTTTTTAAATAAATGAAGTTATGCATATATATTTTATTGTCATTTCATTTTAATTAACAAAATGTGATTTTGAACTACAAGTCATTATTTAAAAGTAGCATAGGGTATTTTCACAAAGTACAATAACCAGTATAATTCATAAGTTATGTAATGAACAATATATTAAGTTTAAGATATGAAGATGATCCAAGCTCTACTGTTCATTGCATTCAACGGTGCAACAACATCTGCTATACCTTAAAGATTAAATAATATTTGGTTTGTGTCATGCCAATCCCTTGCCTTTTGACATTTTGTATTTAAAGTACAAGAACCAGTATAATTGGTATTTCTGCAAAGGACAGTAACCAGTAAAATAACAGGAAAATATGAGGAAATATTTACTGTATAATCAATAAGCTCTGTAAAGAACAATGTATTAAGATTAACATATGAAGATTATTTGAACTATACTGTACACATTGTGAAAATAGCTCTGGCAACGATTGCATTTGCAGCTTCGGCAATAGGTTCTATACATTTAATGGTAAATGATTTTGTGAGGAAAACTGCCAACAAAATAGCTTGAAGAAGGAAAAGAAAGTTGGCGAAAAATTAATACTGCGAAATGAACATAAAATTAATGCCTTCATTTAGCATATAACAATAGAACTGTAATAATGAAATAAAACACAACAAAACTGATTTGGCTGTGTAGAGATTCCCATAAAATATTTCACAGAAATAATGGCAAGTGAGTTACCTCAAGTTGAGTTACTAGGAAAGGTCTGACAACCATTGCATTTATAGCTGCTATACATTCATTAGTTAAAGAGGTCAAGAAAGCTATAACAGTAGGTATTATAGTAGGATTATATATTGAAAAAGCCATAGATAAAACCACCTTCATTTAACAGAACCGTAATAATAAAATAAGACACAAGAAAAGTGATCTGGCTGTGTATAGATTCTGAAAAAAAAGTTGACTGAAATAATGTCAAGTGAGTTACCTTAAGATTCAACACACATTGTGTCAAGTTGTCAAGGATGCCAAAGATAAAAATGGGCAGAGTTTGTTGGAAAAATCTTCATGGTAGTCTTGAAAGGAGACTCCTATAAAGTGTAGGTGAGCTGAAAATGAGCAGAATAAAGAGTTTCATAAAAAAACAACTTTCAAGCAACACATGCTACACATGTATCTTCTAATATAAAGTATAATCAAGATATGCATTTTTCAACATTTACATATGAAAATTATCCTTCCTCTCGGCACACAAATGGGGATGATAGGCATGGTGATAGTATAGAATGAAAATGATAAGTAAACTATGATACCAAAACAACATAGAGGTTTGTTAATTCTAGAAAAAACCTTAAGACATCATTCATTGTTATATGCAGTTTGTATTCCACAAAGATCTAGCTTGCATGAAAAGATTTGGTGCATAAAAAAGTGCTTCCATTCTGTCCAAAATTGGATCCTTGCCAAAAACCAGATATGTCTTTAGTTTCTTGATTGTAGATACAATAATATAAACCATTTTTAATTTTTAATTTGTCCCAAAGATAGATTGCAAAAAAGGAAACTGCAAGTTTTTGATTTAGTTGAACAATAGAGTGCGATAAATTTCAAAGGAAGATGCAATTATCTATAAATTATAGAGGAATGGAGAGAAATGAAGAATTAATGAGAAGGGAGAAGGATTTACCAATGTGAACCAAATTTTGCAGTGTACAGGTCAAGGACAAACAATAGATTTAGTATAAGAAGCTGAAACTTTAATTGTTTAGTTTCCAGCAATATGGAACAAGGTAGTCATGATCAAATACACAAGTAATGTTAAACTCCATCCAAGTAATGTAGATTTTGCAAGGCAAAGGAGTAAAGAATTCAATAACCAACCTATAATTTCTTGTTGAAAAGTATTTGAGAATGTCAAATGGTTGAAGTTGATAGTGCTGACGGTCGAGCCTCCTCTTCCATGGTTCATGCAACATAAGGTTTGTGTTGCATCATGCGTGTGTATCTGTGGAATGTGAATGAAGGGTGGATACGAAGACCTCTAAGATGAGTGACTTTAGAAATTTTTGTGAATGTCAACCCTTGTTGGTCAATGTTGCCAATGTCAATGGCGGCCCTTTCAAGTGTAAGGCCCTGTGATTTGTGGATGGTTAAGGCTGGATGCCATTTTTAATGGATTTTTTTGCCGCCCACCATGGATCAAAGGGGTAATAGGGACATCTATTGGATTGTTTGGATCCCAATAAGGCCCTATGTAATGCTTGAAACAAACAATAACAAACAAGGGGAGTTGTGGTGGTTTTTCGCTCTCCTTGTAGATAATGTGTTTGACTTGTCCAAGAGCACCATTGATGAGGCCTACATCAGTCCATAGATTACAACTTAGCATAACCTTTTGGTTGACACATAATAGGATCTTAGGTTGGAGCTATTCATTGTCTAGATTTAAGTGTGATGAGCTCCTTGTTTGCTCTACAGTGGATAAGGAAATCGGTTGTGCCAAAGACAACATCATGTGCTTATTATGGAGCGATACCATTTCATTAGTTGCAAAAAGATGTATGGACGATAAGAAAACACTTTGTTCTATAAATGTTAGTGCTCTCAAGCTTGAATGTGACATTAGTAGTTGCCAATCACAATTGTAGGTTGAGCCATCCTTAAATTGCACAAGAGTTGACAAAATTGAATTTGAGTGGAATCCTCTCTGCTTTGACGAAACATTTTGGTAAGTGTAATCACTATTTCGATGCTACACCATAGTGTCCCACTGTAGGAAGAAGAAGAGTACATAGGAATTTCTTTGAATGGTGGTAGTTGGCCCAAGTCTCCAAAGAGCAAGACGAAACGACCTCCAAACAGTGTGTGGTTATGTGAAGGGAAGGCTTCGCGCAAGCGAATGTCAATACATTCTAGTAGCTTTAGACTGATGAAGCTCATTTCATCTATCAAAATGTAGCGAACAAAGTACATTTTTTCTTGGAAGCTTGCTAGTGCTTGACCTTTCAAGGGAGCCATCTCTTTGATGGGTATGCGAAGTGCAGAATGTATTGTTGTTGCTCCAATGTTGAAAGCTGCAACACCTGTAGGTGCAAGAAGTAGGAGGGAAGTTTGACCATTTGAAGTTAAACCATTGAGTGCGGACCTGATTTTTTTATTCAGTGTGAATTTTTGGTGCTTGCAGTTCCTTGAACAATTATTCTTAGTGGTTGTTGGTAAGTGTTGGAGGATAGGTGCGACAACACTATTTAATCTAGTGTTTTTTGTTGTTTAGATGAAAGGGTATGTGTGGTGTTTACATTGGGTGGGTGGAGGACTTGAAATGTTGTGTGGTTAGAGTCTACAAAGCTAGTAGCCATGTTGTGATGTAGTGGATTTATGAAAGGAGTCTACCAATCATGATTGAGGTCTATTTCACGGTCACCCAACATTCAATTTCAACAAGCTAGATTGGATGGCCAAGGTGTACACTTGAAAAAACTTTCCATTTAGATTGGTTGCATTGATGTGGTTGTTCCTCGTTGTTTGAAGGAGTGCCTAGTTTTGGATTGGCAGATGTTTCTAGTGTAGTGCATTGCACATGCCAAGGATGGTAACTACATGCTAGCCTCTCCCAGTTAGCAACAATTTCAATGGTGGATGATCCAAAGTCATATTCAATGTTACGAATTGGTTTGTAGAGAAGCAATTCACTCAAATAAAAGTCATGAAATTGTGGGTCGTCCCTTGTAGGAATGCTTGTGAAGCGTGGGGATACTCAAACTATTGTGTTTTTGGCACGCTCTTTCCATTGGTTATTTTTATGAGTTGCTTTGAAGATCCATTTTTGCATGACATCAATCAGTTCCAGTGTCTCCATACAAGCAGAACGGGTCATGTATGCATCAATGTAGTCTGTGTTTGTTGATGTGGATGTGGGCGTGAGTGGAATGCATTGATAGTGTTTTTGGTTTCAAGACATTTAAAGAAATGAACATCCTACTAGATAGGAAGAGGGGTAGTTTTAATAAAAGGTGACAACTTTCTTGGGCACTTATATCACGGTCAACAAGGTTGTCAACAAGCATTTTTCTAAAAGCTATAGGTGATGGCTTGTCAGGATCTAAGCTAGTCAAAATATGAGAAAGCATTGCATGATATGTTTCGGATTTGGTTTCTGCTTTTGCTGCATACTTTGCTATATATTTGAGCACTGCATCTATTGAGAGAACGGGTTGGCAATCTACATTTGCTTGCCAAATAGAGAGGATTGTGGGGTTGTGAAGATTCAAACAATCATCATTGTGAGCAGGGGTGTGCTTTGGCAAGCCAATCTCAATTGAAATGGTTGAGGTATCTTGGATGGGCCAAGGGGCTTTGTAGCGACATTCAAGGGTGGATCCTTTTTTTTGCAAGCATGTGTTCAAGGTACAACATGTATGAAATTGAACGCAATTGAGTAGTTCATTGTAGTCATGTGAAGGGTTGGACAACATAATCATTCTTGTGTCCATTAAGTAGGGATTGTCACAGGTAGACTGATGAACCCTTTCATTTGAAATTGGATGGGGGCTCAGGTTCAATGAAGAGACATATTTTTCAATGTAGTTGACTACGTTTTGTACTGATGCATGATTATTCCATTGTAGTTTAGCAATATCAGGTGCTTCTTTGAGCCAAACGAAGCCATGAACATTTGCAAAACCTCGGTGTTGCCATTCATACCTGGAGAGTGGAGATCTTAGTAAGCATTTGGTGTATGGAAAATATTTTAAAAAAATATGTGAAATATGTTTACCTATACCAGTAGTCAGTTATGCAAAGAATATTTTCCAAAACCTCTTCACAAAAAGCAGTAAATCTGTGATGCATGTAAAGTGCATAGAGGTGTGGGTTTTGCACTATATTTTGGATCCTCCAGTGAGATGCAGCTGTAGGATTTGTTGGTGTGATAGATGGCATGACATTGTGTAGGTTAGGCCATTTAGTATCTGCTGTGTTGAGGGTAAAGAATAGAGTCGGGCAACCAACTTGAATAACCATGTCAGACAGCTCCCCCCTACGGTGACTCCAAAAGGGGCGTGTGCCATGTATAATTGAACCAAACCGCATAACCTAGTCTGCAAGCTTGTCGTTGGGAAGGTCCTTCAATCTTTGTCATAGGGAAAGTATTGTTGTTGGTAGGCTACATTCCAAGTGTTTCTGAACAAAAACAAAAGCTGTGGACTGGATTTGATGACACATAAGAATATTAAGTATGAAGTATCTAAACCATGGGTGTTGGCCAAATGTATTATCATGGTATCTCAGAAGGTGGAGAGCATATTCATGTAGCTTGACCTCTTTCATATTTTGTTGGTTGAATGTAGTCATTCCCTTTGGAAACAATGTGGGGAATTCCATAAAAATAATCCATCAGTGGTGTATTCATTGATGGGTGTGAAAGAAACTGGTGGCCAATCAATAGCACGAGTCAGACATCCTTCCCCTAATTGCAACAAGGCTCACAATTCTTCCACTTCTGTATGGGCAGGGGGAAGGTTAGCCACAAACGACATTGTCACTTGCACATTCTCTTGCAATTTCTCTTCATCTGTATTATCTGTTTCCATTAAACTTAAATTAGAGGGATTTGAATTTGAGGTTGTTGCATGTAGAAGGTATGAGATGTCAGTGGAGGCAATAGGCAAGCATAAGAGAGATGCCTCATCTAATTGTACATCTTTTTAGTAAGGGTCATTATAGATCTTATATTGTAAAGCCTTGTGAACACGTGTTTTGCAAACATAGAAGCTATACTGCTAGGAAGCAACATTTTTTTTGTTTACTATGACTATATCAAGGTCATTTATATATGCCATGGTAAATAAGTTGCAATTACAACTATATCATGAAGAAAACAAATAGTGTGGCCACTGTATTTTAATTGTCCCCCTCTTGCATAAGTAACTTGGAGGACAGGGTTGAGATGTGCTATAAGAATCTACTCTATTTGAGTAAGGCGTTGCAAACATGTAGGAGGATGCTCACCGGGGTCCATGTTGTTCCACTTTGAGAAGCGATTGACATTTTTTTTTCTAAAATGCACCTTGAACAAGTAGTACTACTATTGAATTGCCTATTTTTTATTCCTTGATATTGTTCCATGCATACTTGGCATGTTGAGAAGTTTGATAGTTTGTCCAACTTTGAATGGAAGGAATTCCTAGTAGTGTAATAGATTGGAGGAAATAGTGGAGGATGATGGGTTTGGGAGGGGGAGTTGGGTTGTAATATAGACTGCATATGTGATGTAAGTGATTGTAATGGGGACCTGGGTTAATGGAAAGAGAGGGTGTGGACGTGGAAGCTCCTGCATGGAGGTCGTGGTGGTTTGCTTGTCTCCCTCTATTAAAAGAATCCTTCTTTGCATGGTACCTTAATTGTTCTAGATGGTTACGACCAGAATGCTTTGCTTGCAAAATTTCTGCTTGATTTTCCATGACAGGGGTTGCTAGGGATCAAAGAAATGCAATATTAATATTTAGAAGAATTTGTAGGAGATAACTTTGGTGTGTGACATTAACTAAATCTATGTGTGAGTGAGGGTGGTTGTGTTTAAACTTTGTGTTGTTGTGCGTATAATTTGTTGTAAATAATATATTTCCTTGTATATAATATGATCAACCATAACGGTTGAAGTTACAACAATTTGAATTTAGACCACCTCAATTGGAATGCAAAGTTTGAAAATAAGAAGAGGGAATAATACGAGAAATAGAAAGACTTTGTATTGCAGTATATTTTGATCGTAACAAAAGTTGTATTTTATACTGAAAAAAAGATATAGGAAATGGTTTTGTAGTAAAAAGGCCTAAAAAATGATATCTAAATCACAAGAGAATATCTTGAAAATAGTTTTATACCATGCATTCTGGGTTACGAACAAAGCCATCACAAATCATCTGAGGGAACTATCTACTACATCAGAGAAAGGCTACATTTTGAGTTGCTACAATCTTGAATTAGAGATGGAAATACTGTTTGATTTCACCATCATAAGGATATTATAATTTTCAGTTTTAATCTTAGTAACCAAATACAAATTTTGGCAAGGAAAAATATAGCAAAATTTTTACAGATTGTTGATAAAGAAAATAATCCATTGAATTTCTGAAAATTGTATTTGTGACTAATTTCCTGTAAAAATTTCATGTTATTTTCAATTAATTTGGTTAATTCCTTCCAATCATTTCTAGTTTCACAATGATTTCTAAAGTGTGACAAGCACATTAGCTAGACACCAGTTTCCTATTTTCATTACAAAAAAATTACAAGCAAAATTTGTTCATGGTGAATCAATCTAGCGGGGTAGGCTATGTTCATGGGTTTATTATTCCCAATCATAGACACATCTGCCAGCCAAACTATGTCCATTGAGACCTTTGATGCAAAAACAACATCATTTCCTAAATGACCTACCAATTGATCTCATATATTAATTTTGTTTTAAATTTAAATTTTCATCACTCGTTTGAGATGAGCATTAGGTGTGTGCACATAATCTCTCCATAAACTTCTTTAGTGTTCCTTTTGAGATTTGTGTGTTAGCTGTGGATGCGGAAAGTTGTGAGCTTGCAAGCAATGGGAAGAGGAATTGGGAAGATTCATTATATTGCAGCTTTTGTCCAACCAAGAGATTTAATATAAAGACTCATTTTTGTTCACAAGTAAATGAAGATGATGATTTTAGTTGCATAAGTGAATTGCTCCATGTTCCCAAGGACTGTGATTTTTTAGATGCATATCCTCTCCTTCCTATCTGCCATATTTCCCCTAGCCATTGACTTAAAGGTAGATGTATCTCAGACTTTGATTTTTTTAAAATGTTAGTGAGGCAGGGTTGGAAGATAGCAGGCCTGTGAAAGTATGAGGAATTAATAAAATATTTTGAACAAATAAGTATGGTGGTTCCATCTTGGGTCATTGACCTCAACATTCCCTAGTACCATTTTTCAAAAGCTAAATGAATAGGGATTGTTGATTTGTTTTAAATGATGAGGAGTTTGAATAATAAAACCATTTATACTGTAAATTCCTTCATGACAGCTTTATGTGAATTTTCACAAGATTGGAGCACTAGTACTCAATCATATGAAAGAGGAAAGAAAGAAGGCTACCAAATACCAAACACCTATGCCAAAGTTGCAACACAATGTGAAGCTATTTATATATATGGTAGCAACAAATATTCAAAATTTTGATGAGAAGTTAAGGCATGCGAAAAAGTCTAGCAATATACTAGAAAGAGGTGGAGCTTCACAAAGAGGGTATGTGGCATAAGCAACAACTAAAAAAGATAAGAGGTATTATAGGAGTGTCGAATAGAGCCCATGCTTAGAAAATCGGGTGTCCTAGGTAGAAACCCGCGTGCCTCTAATGTATGAAAAATCAATAAACCTTAATTATTTTAACCAAAAGTTCCAGTAGATTTTAATCTTAGGAAAAATTCCAATGGCTTCCAGGAAGAGAGGTGGCTCTGCTACCACAAATTCTCCTTCAAAAAAAAGAAACCCAACTTGAAAGATGTTCCTAAGGAGCCAAAGGAAGAGGAAAAATCCACCTCAAATCATGTAGAGGAACAATCGCCAGATAAAAAGCCTAGGACAAGTGCAAGGAGTGCGCCTATTTCTAATGGACAAGAGGCTGGAGAAGAAGTGAAAGGTCAAGTAGGTGTGGAGAGCAATGGTTCAAAGGATGCTGGAAAGTACAAAAATGTTGTCATTGAGCATTGGTAATTAACTCTTGTACAAGTTTTAGTTTTGAGTGTGTTTCTATAGGCATGCACACAATTATTTTGTGCTTAAACTTTAGACTCAAGTTCATGGTTTTGTTGAGGACATAGGGCCACTCAAGTGTTTGGGAAATAGATGGGGGTTTATGGGGTTTTAGTATGATCTAGGTTTTAGTTTTGAAAACCATTATTGTTTGAAGGCACTTAATCTTTTCCACTGATTTTAACAAAGTTTATGTTGTAGAAATCTCTACCATCGGCCCCAATCTGTTCTTTGGATTCTAAAAAAATACATTATAATTATTTTGTCATCGCGGAGAAATTTTCACAGGATAATTATACTGTGGAAATTTATATATAAAAGAAATGCCCTAAATTTGTACCACTCTACTTGTGTACAGGGGAAGTTGAAAGGGGTTTTCCACCAAAACTAACAGGGGAAGTTGAAAGGGGTTTTCCACCAAAACTATTGTGTGATTTTTTTTTACCCAGAACAATTTTATATATCAAATAAAACATAGAAAGAATTGTAGAGAATTCAAACCAGGACAAATGACTTACCTCAAGATTCTGCAAAATGTTCTCAATGATATATTTTTGTCAACAATCAAATTGAAAACAAGGCAGATATTTTTGACCAACTCCCATCTAGAGTAAATGCCAAGGAAGATATTTTTTACCAACTCCCATCCAGAGTAAATGCATCTAAGAAGGCAGAAGGCGGATGCAACACATAGGGTACACCGACTCCCATCCCTAGTTAATGCATGAAAAAGAAAGAAGGAAAAACGATAAGAAGTAATGAACGATCAAGATGTATTATAGATGTTCTTGCATTCTTTTTTTAACCACCAATAGAGAAAAATGGATTGGAAAACTTCATTGAGGGAACGCTTTCGGTGTAAACATAAAGATGTTGGCTCTGCGAATTACCATATTTTCTCTATATGATTGTAGTCCATTTCACTTCAATTGTATATTTTATTCTCTTTGACTTTGAAGCTTTAATCCACGTTAATGCCTTAATATGGAAACTAGTGGCACCATATGTTTTGAGTTTTCTACTTTGAAAGTTCATAAGTTTTGACTAGTATATTTTATTTTGAAGGCATTCACATTGTATTTATTAGCCATAGGTTATATGGGCACAAGAATTCATTATGTCTCATGGAAAAAAATGATTTTATTATTCTATTCTATTTCAAGGTGTAATTAAGAGCAAGGACAATCTACCTAAGTATATAATAAAAAATTAAATACACTGAAAAAATTTGTGATACAATAAACTTTGCAATTTGATAACTGCTTGTAAGATTTGAATTATTAATTTATTATTAATACATTAAAAAAACTCTCTCAAATCTGAAGAATATACAATATTTAGTTTACATTTATTATGAATAGATTTTGGTAGATAGAAATTTTTGGAACTATTGTTTAGCGATGCACACCTCCGCAATATTCATTTATTTCCTTTCTCCACGTATTGCTTTGGTGCATATATTGTTTCATTCAGACCAAAAATAAGATCAAATTACAACTGGAGATAGACATTGCAATTAATATGTTTTTCTCCTAACTATCCCACAATAAAAATATCCTCTATAAGTATGCCTGTCTCTTTACTTAAAATTACTCACATTTACTATGGATTGAAAGCTAGGTTAATATTTACCATAGATTTAAAGCTGCAAACTTTCCCTGCTATTGTTGAATACCACTGCTAAATTTAGGCACCCTTTCAGTCTTGTAAATTTCATTGATTTTAAGTCATTTCTATATTTCTTGCCATATTCTGTAAGTTGGATTGATTTAGAACCTAATTTTTGTTTTGAAATCTTACACTCTTCACAAGACTTAGTAGGACTAAGTTCCTAGAAAAATACCTTCTCTGATTCTAGATACAACAATACTGCAAATTAAATTATAGTAGGAACTTTTCTAAGAAGAATAATAGAATAAGGAAGAGGTGATACCACTAAGATGTTATTTATACTCAATATAATAAAATGGTGGAAAAAAATTCTAGATATATGTATCGAACACTTACAGCTTTACCTTATAACCTTCACTAAAGCCTCCTTCCTGAAGTTTGTTTGCAACACAAAATCCTTCTTGAAGAACTGAACATAATTGTAATTGAAGTTAATAAAATTGTAGGTTCTATTTTTTTGGCATCTAAATAGCATCAAAATGTTAGAGTTGGCATAAATAGCATCTGTAACTATCCAATTAACTTATGTTTTTTAAAATGGTTACATACCTACACCTATATCTGATTTATGTCTTCTTAGTTGTATAATGTGAAACCTGCTGGGGGATAAGAACAAGAAACATAGGAGAGTTTCTCTTCCAATGCTTACTAACAATATGGGTATTGGTTTCTTCAAATTTTTTCTTCTTGTAGTGGATAGTGATGTTAGCTCACATGTTACATTTGTTCCAAGGTCTACTCCGAGCTATTGACATTAAGTTTTGTAGTTGTTTTTGTCTTATTTGATCTACGGTTTTGTCCACCTATTCAATCTCCTATTCATTGTTAGATATTTTACATGTTGCTGTTGTTATTTTATACCATGCAAACATTTGGTAGGCCACAGAGGAAATCCCACATCCAAATCCCTCACATTTTTTGCATGAAATATACTATGCTGGAAACATTCCACATGAAATTTAGATGCTTATTACATTTTTAAGTTTACACTTAATCGATAATATAAATGTTGTAAATATTTGGTATGGATATTTTAAAAGTTTATAGCTTAAATAAATCTGTTTGATAAAATTATATTATTTAATTATAAATACTAAATTATATTTTTAATTCCTATATTTGGAGAATTTTGCCCGTTCCCTATTATCATCACACCTTCCTCACATAGGGAGTGAAGGGAATTGTAGATCTCTATGTTCCATACCCTCATATTTGGTTGGGAGTGTGCTAAGGTTACTCCAAATCACCTATAGGTTAGTACTATCTAGCTAGACCTAATAATGAAAGAAAATAAAAAATCTAATTGATTTATAAGTAACCGACTGTACAACTCCTTGTGGTGTTCTATAATGTTCTTCAATCTCCACTAAATCTACAACCCCCACACCCTTCCTCCCCTCGTTCCTTCCTTGCTACACCACACCACCTCTACTAAAAATCCCCTTTCCAAAAATCATTAATATCCTTAAATCACTTCTTCCCCTCCTCTTTGTGTGCCATACCTGCAGTCCTATCCAAAATAAAATAATGGATAGGAAAAGGGATGCCATGCTTCCTTAATGGAGTAGTAGGCACCCATGCCCTAACCATTAATTTTTCTCCCCTATGTGATAATCCGATTCAATCTACATTTAAGTTTCCCTACTTCCAAAATGATGGATTGGTAGATTTACTCTTCATTTTTGTCATTTAATTTTACCCAGGTGATGTCCAATGTGTAAGCTAGCTACTATAGGGGATGTGAAACTTCAAAGAATGAACAGTAATTTCAGAAGTAAGATAACATTTAAACATGGAGCCAAAAAATATTTACATTATTTCTATTTTTGATAGATTTACAACATTTAAAGACTCAAGAAATACTACAATATATAAGTAAAATCCATACTAGAATTTTGGGTTTCCATCTTCAGGCCATACTTTATTAGACATTTCTTGAACTGAATCTAAATTAGGCAAGTTGTGGAGGTCAAAGCTTAAAATTCTTGTTTAAAGTTTTTGTTGTTTGGAGAATAAAACTTAAGTGGTGATGGTAAGCTTCCCCTTAATCTACTGCAAGACCATAACCCAATCAACTCATAAGATTGTAAATAGTGATGCTTCCAAGACATGTTGAAGTGGATCAAAAAAGGGGAAATTAAAGAATTATTTTTATGAAGAGAACCAATAGTCATAATAAGTTTTATAAAAACAAAGGTAGTAGAGCATCTATAGAAAGAACCATATTGGAGAGGGTGATCACACAAAATTGGTTTATAATTCCGTTGAGGAAGGAAAATTGCAAAAAATGCCCCCATGAAGAAAATTTAAGTTTTGGGGGGTTCAAACGAATCCAAAGAGGATTTGCTTGAACCCCCCTTTGAGCAAACTCTATTAAATGATGGGTCCCTCATTTGTCACATTTTCCAAAATAAAAACAAAGAGAAATTTTGAAATAAGGTGGGTTCGCTTGAACCCCCCTTCGAGTGAACTCCCATTCGTTTGAAAGGTAAAGGGAGGTTCACTCGAAGGGGGGTTCAAGCGAACCCCCCATTTTCCCCCTTCTCCCCCTCTTGCACCAAATTTCTGCAAAAAATTTCCCTTCGAAGCTCAGTTTGAGGATGAACATCAGACCCAATTGGATGATGGTAGTCCTTAGAATGAGCTATCCATTGAATATAATTTTAATATGTTTTGGTTTTATTATGTATTTTATTTTTTAGTTTGATTAAACATAGGTTTTTCACCAAAATCCAAGTTTTGCACATGTGGAAAATTAGCAGAGTATCATTTAAAAAAAAAAAATATCAGTGCACTAGATATTGATGTCCTTGATCCAACAAAATAAAAAAAATTTAATTTTGATACATAGAAAAAAATTTATGCTTTAACTAGTGAATCATGTCTAAATTGTTAAAGGTTTGACTTTGAAACTCAATTAAGAAAAAAATATTCAATGAAATGCTATGAAACCAATTCCATGCACTAGATATCGTAGTTACAAATCTAAATTCGAAAAAAATAGAATTTTATCGTTCATAGAAAAAAAGTTGTGTTAGCTAGTGACGCCACTCTTTAAAAATGATGTTTATTGTTAAAAACTAATTTTCGAAGATGGAAAAATAAGTGCAATTTGATTCCAAAAAATTTGAAAAAAATATATTTAGAATCTACAGACAAAATGTCACAAACCACTAGTTTTCATCATCTTCAAATTCCTCATGGTTTAGCCACTATAGGTGCCCGAAAGTGAAGATTTAGTTAAAAAAATTCAATTCAATGTCTAGTTTGGCAAAAATTTGTAAACCAATATTGTGCCTGATCCCCTGAGAACACAATAACATTAAGTAGAGATCAGTCCAACAAATAGCAACAATAACTTCATGTGATTTTTTTTCGCAAATTCACGATGTATTTTGTCAGTTCATTATAAGATCGAATTACTTGATAGTCAAAACAATAAGCTAGAATAATTTACATCAATACCATATATATATATATTCTATGTAATGAAGGGGAAGTCAAGGTTGAAAAACATATGATGCTTTACTATCTATGATTATAAGCTGGAATGGATGTGCATGCATGATTAGTATTTTTGTTTACATAGTCTGACTGTCATGTTGTATATTGTCTTTTGTTTCAGTCATATCATTCAAAGTATTAGTTAGCATGTGTGGACATGGAAAAAGTAACCGTTCTACTTTTTCTTGTTTTGTCCCTCCTTGTGCTTATTTGGCTTGATTTTTCCTTGATTTAATGTTGTAATGTGGCCCACACATTCACATTAGGTCTTGAATCTTTAAGACTTTATGATGTCTTGTAAAGGTGTTGTGAAGTGTTGTAAGAAATTTTCACACTTTTCTAGACTCTTCTTATTATAATTAAAATACATATCCCCTTTTTATCACTTACCAAGTCTTATTTTAAAGTGTTGTAAAGTCTTGTAACAAACTTTCACGCTTTTCTAGACTTGTCATCAACATATACACCTTCTTATGCTTTATTTCGCCCCTTTATGCACTTATAGGCCTTAATTAAGTGTGTTTTTGAATGTAAACCCAACAAAAATCATTTAAGACCACTTAATTTATGACACCCATTCACATGCCTTGAGTGGGATCCATTCATCACTAGGGGTGAATGAGTCCCTCTTGGCACAAAAAAGAAAAATAAACTTAAATTACTGGCGGATTTTTATTCCTAAAGACCTAAGGTCGGCCTGTGATGTTGTATTTTTGGGAAATTAGGGCATAAATGTGTATAAATATGTGTTTTTCCTTTCATTTTAACCCCCATTCATCCATTTACTCATCCATTCAAGTATTCATGCATTCATCGTAGCATTTAAGCACTCTAGCATTCAATTAAGCATTCAAGCATCTTGGAGCAGCATATCTTCAGACTTCAATAATAAGGGTTTGGTGATTTTATGATATTTCTTGTTATTTTTTCATCATTCCTTCTTTATTTCATTTCATTATCAAGGGTTTGATTACCAAATTGGGGTTTGACCAAGGAAAACTCCTATACTCTAACCCTTAACCCTTTTCCCCCTCTTTTCATGTGTGTTTGTAGGTCCTATAGGAAAATTTGTTGAGAAAGGTGTCAAAAAGGTGTTGCAAAGTCATCAAAGTCAACATAACCCTATTTGAAGCTTGGAGACCACTTTCTTGCTAGAGTTTCTAGATTCAGATCTGGCAAGATGCCACGTAGAAAAGTTAGACTAGGACCCACAAAGTTGACCTTTGACTTTTCAAAAATCTACAGGTGGACTAATTCACCATCTGTGGTGAATGAGTCCCAGTGGGCTTCAAAATTGATCTCTATAGCATTCCAAAACCTTCCAACAATAGCTTTCAAGCTCCACGTGCACCTCATTTAGTTTCATTAAATTATGTTCTTGTTTGTTCATGTTTCTAGTTCATGTTTGCACACAACACTGTGTTTTCAAACACTTTGCATTTCTTAGTTTTGCATACATAATCAATAGATTTTATTAGTTATTTTCATTTAGATCATCTCATATAGGCACATTACACCCACATCACATTAATCTTTGAATGTTTACATTGTATTTTGGCCCATCTTTCCCCTTTTAGGTGAAAAACCTAGAAGGGCTAGAAAGACATTCAGGTGCCAATTTAATCTTTGTTTACATTTTGGTGAACCTGTCTTTAGATTTTTTTTTTTTACTTCTAATCTCAAGTGCATTCACATCCTAGGGTTAGCTTGCATCAACATTGCATTAGGTTTTTCATTGTTTTGCATCCTAGGGTTTTAAAAATTGCATTAGTGAAAATATCATATAGTTTTCATTTTTTCATTTCCAATCATTTAAAAACACTAAAATTCCACATTTTCATACTGTAGTTGCATCTGTGCATTTGAAAAACATCAAATTGCATTTAAAATTTATGAAAAATTTCAAAAAAAATCATACCTGGACTCATTTGCCACCCTGGGCGAATTAGTCTAGTTGCATATTTTACACTGTAATTTCTGGCATTTTCTGCATTTCTATTTTCTATTCTAGCAGATCTCTATTAAAGTTTCCATTTTTTTTTGTTATTAGCATTTTCTTGCTCCTAGTTTGCATTTACCTCGCCTTTAGTAGCCCTTGTATGAGTGTTTGGTTCTGTATTAATAATACTTTAGTGAGAAGAAGTTCATGACTCATGGAATCCCGTGATAACACACTCATTGTGGACCTTGGGTTGTCTCAAGCTAATACTCCTAGTATTGACAATAGTGCATTAGGCATGGATCCCACCTTTAAGAATGCTTTTCCTTCCCATCACATGCAAGTTGACACACAAAATGATCACATTCCACAAGACAAGATCATTAACATTCATGAGGACTTAGCACATTTTCAACAAAACATGTGTCTTGAAAACATTTCAACCACCACAATTCTTGCTATAGACAATGCCCATCATATGCTTTAATGTAACCAGGGCTTAGACGTTATGAAACAAATTGTTGAGATATACAATAAACATATTCCTTCCACCTCTAGCACATCTCAACCAAAAAACATTGTGGTTAGTCAAGGAGGACTTAACACTCCTCCTCCTTCCATAGTAGCATCCATACCTACCTATACCACTCCCCAAGTCACAACCACAATGCAACAGGTTAGCAATGTGATTCCTTCCTCGACTATTCCTACTAGCATTCCTAATTCTTATGTGGCATCGAA
This sequence comes from Sequoia sempervirens, assembly GCA_007258455.2. NCBI lineage: Eukaryota > Viridiplantae > Streptophyta > Pinopsida > Cupressales > Cupressaceae > Sequoia > Sequoia sempervirens. Next base: position 813,600,434 of record VDFB02281492.1, read on the forward strand.
TGTCCTATCTTCTTCCACCATACCATCTATCAACATTCCATTCACTTGCCCTACCATTGCATACACTCCGTCACCAATTTATCTTCCACCTCATAGCACTTACATTGACCGTCTCATCACACAAATTTTCCAAACTGTCTCCTCCATGCAACAACGAATATCCACCATAAGTCACAGTCAAAATGCACCACCCACCTATTATTTCTGTAGTAGCTCGTTATCCTTGGAAATGTTAAGAACACTGATGCCACAAGGAATTGAGATACCTAGATTTGAGAAGTATGGAGGGAAGGGAAATCCTACTAATCATGTTAATTCTTACATAGCCTTATGCAGTGACTTTGTTCTTGACGATAAACTGTTGGCCAAACTGTTTCCTAGGACCTTAAAGGACACTGCCTTGGAGTGGTTTTCATCCTTACCAAACAATTCAATCCGTTCATTCAATGAACTAGTTGATGCATTTATCAATCATTTTCAAGTGTACATGACTCCAAAAAATACATTGGCTGATCTAATGAGATGTAAACAAAATGTAGATGAAAAAGTAACTGATTTCATCTCACGCTATTAGTCACTCTATGCCCAAATTGATGTCAAGGTTCTTGATCCACATCTCCAAAAGATGTTCATTGAAAATTTACAAATTCACATCCAAGATAAATTGACCATGATGAAATTTCCCTCTTTCATGCATTCATGTACATCTATTTGTGACTATATCACAATTCAATTAGTAGTCATGATGTAAAGTCCACTTCTAACCAAATTGAAAAATCTGAACCTAGCACTTCAACCAATTCACAACCATTTCGTAAACCAAACAAAGGGTTCTTACAATTCAACTCCCCCCCTCAACAACCACCTCAACCCGTCAACAACCAAGTAACAACTGTTAAAGTTGTGATACCTTTTACTTATGGATATCCAAAAAGACAGTTTACACCTTTACTAGACACTCTTCATAATAGCATCTCTCAACTATTGTAGCAACAAATGATTACTTTACCTACTGTCAAACCATTGGATCCAACTAATCCTTTTCCTCCAACTTTTCAACCTAACACTTATTGCCATTATCATAGATAAAATGGACATGACATAGAATAGTGTAGGCATCTTAAACACATAGTGCAAGACCTCATTGATTATGGCTATCTATCCGTTTCCAATATTAATGTTAAAGGCAATACGTCTGTTGCCCCACCCAATCAAAATTTTCAAATTTTTACCAATCCGATGGCCAAACATAATGTGTCATTCACCAAAGCCAGTGAAACTCAAAACAATGATGTGATGAAATTTCATACAACTATTGAACATCCTGATCCTATTCCACATACCACTTCTATTAATCCTATGCATGATATGGTAGGTGTGATAGACGTTATCCCTTGTAAGGGCCAACCTAAGAAATCTCTTGATCTATTACTTTCTCTTCTAAGGATATCCTTCCGAATCTTCCCTATGGTCCTCTTTACATAGCTGACCGTATTTATGATAAGCCCACTAATGGGATACTCATAGATCCTTCCTATGGAGAGAATGTGATCACTGATAAATTTTTGGTATTACATGATCTTTATCAAGATGATTACAACAAACCGACAACATGGATTAAAACACACAATGATTTTGTGTGCCCTACGATAGAATCAATCATCCTCCCATTAAAGATAGGACCTAAGATAGTGGATGTAACATTCTCCATCATCCCATAATTAGATTAGTTTCGTTTGTGGCTAGGCCTCCCATGGCTTCGCTTAATGAAAGCTACCCCTTCAGTCATACACAAACGTCTAAAGTTTTCGTATGATGATGACATATTCACTGTTCACCATAGTGGCTTTAAACCTTTGTTTTCTAAAGGAAATTTCTCCTTAGAAGCCTTTTGAACTGAGCCCATGGAACCCATAACACCTTGCAAAGACTTCTTTTTCATTTCCTATCAAAAATTCAAAGCCAAATGCATGGCAAAATTATCTCTTCACAACATATCCCCATCCACTTATGACACTCCCATCCTAGATGAGATAATGCTTCAACCTAAACTTGAACTGAACCAACAACTCAAAAACAACCAACAATAAACAATTCACCTTCATCATCCAAATGACCAAGAGATAATGAAACCAACCCCATCATGCCCCCTCACATAAAATAAGTGTATAAAGTAAAAGAGAAAGTGATTGAATCACCTCCTATGGTTCCCTTTGTTCCTCCCCTTAGGGAAGAAGAGGAGCCTATGGTGGATCAATCCACTCTTACACCAACACAACTTGAAAATAGAATCAAAAGAAGCCAAGGTGCTAGTATGCGTAGACGTCAGGGTAAGTGCACCGAAATGGTCGCACTTTTATGGCCAAACTAACATATAACGCGTTTGCGTTATAACGCGTTCGCGTTATAACGCGTTTGCGTTATTGTTTTATTTGCAAATTTGCTTTGGTTTTTGCCTTGGAATACCAACCCAAAGGCTTGGAGGGCATTCCCAAAGACCAGAGACGTGTTTTTTCCAAATTCAACAAATTTTCACATAATCGGGTTTGTGCTCACCATCAAGATTGCATCTGGTTCAATATCAAGAAAATTGAACACATGGGTAATGTTAGGTTCTTTATTAGCTTTCCAACGATGTAATTTTTTTTTTCTAACAATGTTAAGCCTTTCATCCATAATTTCTTTTGTTTGTATATCCGTTTTTCTTCAAAAAGTAGTGTTTGGTATTTTTTCACTATAAATTAACCGTTCATCAAAATTTGAAATAAATTACATTTTTAGAAACTAGACTCCATTCTACAATTTAAAAAAAAAAAATTAAAAAAAAATCTATTAGTTTCAAAAAAATTAGAGGGAGCACGGCCAAAATTCTGCTTTTTAGGAAGTGCCCAATTAGAAAATTAATAAAAAATCAAATATTCATTAAAAAATTGTCAAAAAATATCCAATCCTTACTACATACTGTTATCTAACTTTTGACCAGAGCGATTTTAAAAATACTACAAAAAAGTCCACCGTGCTCGGGTCACACAAGAGTTGCTATGTTATGTTTTTCTGACAGAAACAACATAAATTTGTGTGTGTCCCTCTTTTGAACCCCTTAATCTCAACCATTTTAAAAATAAATTAGTATTTTAGAAAGTAGACTCAGAGCACTACGGTCCTTGTTTTTGTTCCATCTGAAAATTTTGAGTGTAGCTATCCTCAATTTCACGTCGAAGGTCAGTATTTCCTGATTTTAGAAAAAAAGTGGCCACTTAAGCCCCTTTTTTGGGAACCATCTTGGTGCACTTACCCGTCAATGTCATCTCCTTGATCATCAATTACAAATTGAAGAAAACAACAAAAATCAACATCCGCATTTGATAGAAGCAATGCATGACGATCCTCCTCCCCAATCACAAAAAAATGATCCAATACAACAACCACAACTTATAATACACCCCTCATTAGACATTACCATTCATCCTCTTGTGGTAATTAATCTCGATGATGATGATGAGATCACTAAAATAGATGAAGAGGTGCATAATGATCTGAATACATTATTTTCCTCTTCCATGAGCTTAAATGAAAAATCTCCTACATCAAGTGTAGAACCTGGTACTTCCCCTAGTTTGGCACTTGCACTTGTCCCTTTGGCTATTCAACTACCCTCGACATATATTGAACATGATTGGTAGGTGGATGACTTGCTCATCGACTGACTTGCATCTGCCTTACTAGTCTTTTTGCATTCTTTTTCTTTGAGTTTGTATGTGCGTATTGGCTCCCCCATAACATGACATTTGATGTTCTCTCTCTTTGTGCAATTCCTCTATTTGTAACTTCATTCTTCTATATGTCATACATTGCTTTCACTTTTTTTTTGTGTTTTCCTTTTGGGGATGACGCAAAGCATTGAGACACCCTATGTCTCTTCCATGTTGATCCAAAAGGTCTTTCCATTTTATTTTTCACTTTTATTTTGTGTTTTCCTTTAGGGATGATGCAAAGTGTTGAGATGCCCTATGTCTCTTCCATGTTGACCCAAAAGGTCTTTCTATTTTCTTTTTTGGTTTTGTTTTGTGTTTTCCTTTTGGGGATGACGCAAGGCATTGAGACCACAATGTCTCCTTCATGTTGACCTAAAAGCTTTTTCCATTTTCGTTCACCTTTTCACTTTCATTTGCTTGTGTTTTCCTTTTGGGGATGATGCAAAGCATTGAGACAATCCTATGTCTTTTCCATGTTGACCCAAAACAAATTTTCTTTTTCTTTTATTTTCGCTCTCTTTGTGTCATTCTTCCAGTTCTATGTATCTGGGGAATGATGATAGTTTTGAGCTCTTTAATCAAAACATTGCAGCAATGAACATACTGACCCCAAATCCATAGATCCCTTATGTGTTTGGTGTGTTCCTTTTTGGGGGAAACCCCTCTTTCTTTTGTTCCTTTTTTCTTTGCATGATGTAGCCTTACTCGGAAACGTATGACTTGGCATAGGGGCTTTCCAAGTTAGCTCTCATTTCTTCTTTCTTATTTTCATTTTTCATTTGCTACTTTAAAGTAATTGCTCATAGAATGGTGTGTAGCAATTGGACTTTAAAGTGGGGGTATACATTGACATTATTCATTTTGCATTTTTCTCTTTTTCTTGGTTCTTAGTGCAGCCTTGTTACTTCATATGATGTGTTTTGTCACTTTGTGGATGACATTGGGTGTGATGTCCTTCATAAGTGTGATATATCTTACCATATTACATTCCTCTTGGTGGCCTGATGTGACACACTACATCCCATAAGTTGTGAATATTCTATTCTTTGATTGGTCCTCTCTTGGAGACATTAAACATAATGTTCCCTAAGTTATAGACCTCACATGAACCAATCAAGACTCCTTTGAACATTCTTTTTCATGTTGCATTTTGAATTTACATGGCCACCTTGCATAACACAGCTTGCATGCCTATGGTGCCACTACATTTATTCATGATTTCTAAGCATACAAAGCTTTGCTTGTCTCATGAAGCACGAAATGACATTGTCTTTTGTGGTGCCTTATTAAAGTTATCAAGATGTATAACTTTAGTATGGTTGAGCGGGAAGCCCATTCTGAGGCACAAATTTCCCCATAGTCACCTGTGTGTTTGTGAGTACATACCAACCATGAGTGTATGTTTCTCACCTTTTGGGCTTTCTCACTTGGTGGAAAACCATGAGTTCCATCACCCCAGAGTGAGTATGCATTTTCTTTCCAAACAAGCAGCCTAGATCTAATCCACAACGAGCTGGACAAATGATCAAAGCTTTCTCTTCTCACTTTCTTCCCTCTCTTTCATCATTTTCATGTGTGTTACTTTGTGCTTATGATTGGTTTGCTATGGTATCTTGATCCTGGGGGCTTTATCATCCCTCTTGATTGTTGTTGTCTCGTCTCATCAAGCATTAGTACATTTAGACCCCTCTTGATTGCATGTCTAGCTACTTTAGTGTGAGTTTTCAGAAGCAAGTTCATCCTCTCACTAAAGTGGGGGCTAACTGTGGACATGGAAAAGTAACCCTTCTACTTTTTCTTGTTTTGTCCCTCATGCTTATTTGGCTTGATTTTGCCTTGATTTAATGTTGTAATGTGGCCCACACATTCACATTAGGTCTTGAATCTTTATGAATCTTTAAGACTTTATGATGTCTTGTAAAGGTGTTGTGAAGTGTTGTAAGATATTTTCACACTTTTCTAGACTTGTCTTATTATAATTCACCCACATACCCCCTTTTTATCACTTACCAAGTCTTATTTTAAAGTGTTGTAAAGTCTTGTAACAAACTTTCAGGATTTTCTAGACTTGTCATGAACAAATACACCTTTCTTATGCTTTATTTGGCCCCTTTATGCACTTACAAGCCTTAATTAAGTGTATTTTTAAATGTAAACCTGACAAACATCATTTAATACAACTTAATTTCTGACACCCATTCACCACTAGGGGTGAATGAGTCCCTCTTGGCACAAAAATTAAAATAAACTTAAATTACTGACAGGTTTTTATTCGTAAAGACCTAAGGTCAGCCTGTGATGTTGTATTTTCAAGAAATTAGGGCATAAGAGTGTATAAATATGTGATTTTCCTTTCATTTTAACCCCCATTCATCCATTCACTCATCCATTCAAGTATTCATGTACTCATCATAGCATTTAAGCACTCTAGCATTTAATCAAGCATTCAAGCATCTTGGAGCAACATATCTTTAGACTTCATTTCAACAAGGGTTTGGTGAGTTTATTACATTTCATGTTATTTGTTCATCATTCCTTCTTTATTTCATTTCATTTTCAAGCCCGGTTTGATTACCAAATTGGGGTTTGACCAAGGCAAACCCCTATAATCTAACCCTTAACCCTTTTCCCCCTCTTTGGAGAAAGGTGTCAAAAAGGTGTTGCAAAGTCATCAAAGTCAACATAACCCTATTTGAAGCTTGGAGACCACTTTCCCATCAGATTTTCTAGATTCAGATCCGACAAGCTGTCAGGCAAAAAAGTGCAGACCAAGACCCATAGAGTTAACCTTTGACTTTTCAAAAATTTGCAGGTGGACTGTGTTGGATCTCAAAAATGTAGGTTGTAAAACCTAAGAGGATGCCTCTATGAGAATATTTGCAATGTTCTTGAACCAATGAATGAAGTTAACTTATGTGTTTGATATCTCCCTGCACTTTAAGCTCTGCTAACCTAGGTGGGTATACCTTTATAATGAAGTAGATTGGAAGAATGTATGATTTGGTTGAACGGACTAATCTACTCATGGTGGAAGATGGTGTAGGATAGAGGAATGCCTACTGACTAATCTACTTCTAATGTGACAATTAGTAATTTATGATGTGAAATTGAATAAATAATGTATGAATGAGATGGACCAGTGCTCTATTGGGTGTGCAGAGTCAATGCAGTTCTATAACTGATGGCAGATTCTAGTTTTAACTCTGATTATTTGGCACTTTAATTTGTCTATACTTTGTACAAATGTGCAAGGATGTGACTAACAAGCTCTTCTTACTAATCCAATTAACCCTACCAAGCTATTGTGATATCTTAAAAGGATTTTTAATCCCTCTTTGAAGGAACTAATCAATAGAATCACACAATATCAACAAATGTGTATTGACAAGTAAGTTCAACCTTAACTTGAATAACATAATAGCATGAATTTGGAGACAACATGACAATCATATCAACTGCTTAACTCTTCTTTATTGATCCAATTGTTACCCCAAAGTTACTGTAGTCAAATAAAAGGATTTAATTCATTTATAGAAACCAATTAATTTTACCACACAACAACAACAAATGTGTTTTGATGGAATTGGAACATCAACTTGGATATACAACTCCAAATAACATAGAAGTAGCAATATGGAGACAGTTAAGTAATTGCTTCAGATAAAAAAACAACAGATACCAATATTGCACCACACAAAATTAAAGATCTTTCATTGATTTCAACCAAAATTTATACATCCATCGAGGTCCATTTAGTATAACTTATATGACTAACATTTTAAAAATCCTTCTACTATATCTCCTACTTCCTCTCTATTCGCTCATACCTTCCTATCACTATATGTCCAACATATATATCAATACTTTAAAGAGGACACACCCCTTCGTAAATGTCTTTTGAGTTTAATAACAATTAACATAATTAATTAGGTTCTAGTTCTAAGCCATAAATGGAATTTTGTTAAGTGATCCAAATAATTCTGTCTTGAATGGGTGTCAGTATCTTTTGACGCATTCCTGGTTGCTATCTCCATGATCACCATATTTTCCATCTGCTCACATGCCTCATCCAATGCTGAGTCCTTTCTTGTGGTTGCTTCTAGTGTTTTATGTAACATCAACCTGCATTCTTCAATCCATTTGGTCCTGTCTTTTAATTTTCCATATATTTTTTGAACAGTGCAGGAAACCCTTCCTTTGTAGCATCAAAAAATCCCTTTGCATCTCCCTGAAGTTCCTCATAGTAACCCTTGTGCTTTCTCATGATCTCCTTGGCAATAGTGACAACTTCATTGTCAAAAGTATCTTTCTTTCGTATTTCTTGAAATTTTTCCTAAATTCTATCATTGATCCTTTTCAGCTCCTGATTTGTAGCACAACTCTTCGAATGAGTTCCCTAGAACTTGCTCATCCAAACCATTAAATTAACATTCCTTTTCTTGAATACTGCAAAAAGTATATCAAATTTGGCCTAAGCATATATGTCTGATTCTTCCCTTTTGTCCTTTGTATGGGAACTTTCTCCCTGAGTCAATAACCTTGTACCCTTGACCATGTATTTTAGAAAATCATTCTCCTTAAGAACCTTTTCATTACTCATTTTGTACATATCCCTTTCTTTGATCAACATTTGAATTTGTGCTTTATTCAATTTGGCAACATTGATGCCAATATTAGTAGTTGCAATTGGGTCAACTTCTCCAACCTTTAATATCATCACATGGCCAAATTCCTTTTCTGTGTCAATTATCACCGATTTCCTGTGTGGAGGATATAAAGCCCAAATCATGAGAGAATTTTCATCAGCGTTGTACTTCAACCCTATGTACACTTTTGTAACTCCTTCAGGGCTTAACTTGTGTGTTGCACCATTATTGTGTAAAAAACTATCAAAGACAAGAGCCGAATTCAAATCCAAGCCAGGGAATATCATAACACCATATTCTTCTAACAACTTCCTTCCCTTTTATGGAGTCATGTCTTTCATTTCATTCTCCACATCTGACTTCAAGGTCTTTAGTAGTTGTGCCTCATTGCTAGGAGTAATATCTACAATAGACTCCCTGATTGCTTTCCAACTTTGCTTATACAAAAATGGCCTAAATTCAGAAGACTTGATAAACTCATCATCAAAAACAAAATACCTATAAGCTACTTGCCTTGCATCTGCATTAGACACTTCCTCAACCTCTTGCTCTCTGTTTGGAGGTTGATATTATTCTGTTCTCAATTTTGAAATCTTTTTCATTTGATCATGAGGTTCTTTTTCACCAAAGGGTTCTTCGTCACCAAAAGACAACATCTCTACCTCTTCAATTTCCCTCATCTACTACTCTATCTTCCTATTATATTCATCAATGTCTAGTTCTACCTCCCCCTTTTCCATATTTTTGATAATGCCATCATGTGGGTAAGGTATATGAGCATATTCGCCCAAGTTTACCTTCTTTCTAGCAAAATCAATGTAACCTTCAGGGTCAAACCCTTTTCTTGGTGCTGCTTTCTTCAAATTGAACTGATATAATTTATTTAAAATCAAATCATATCCCTCGTTTGACAAGACAGTGAAATCTCCAAAACATAGTGTACTTGGCATAAATGATTGTTTCTCAAAAGAACTCAAATTCATAACACTAGAGTAATCCAATTGTCTAACAATTTCCAAATATGCAAATTCTATCCGACACTATTTTTGGGAGAAGGAAAGGTGTGCCTTCAAATCCATACACCCTAATCATTGTGGAATCAACATAACAATACCACTCAATCCAATTGTGACCAACAATTGCTGATCCATTGAAATCTTTTGGCCTCAAAAATCTCTTAATTTCATTAGTTAAAGAATGATCACATGGATGATTAAAAAATATGTATAGTATTTTGACAAAATGCTCCTCAAAATAAACATAACAAGAACTCACAAATCTACTATCCCATATGGCAATCCACAACTGCACTGGCAATGGCTGACCTTCCTTGTCATATTGTATTTTTCTCAATTCTTCCAGCCACAACCCTAACTCCCGCCCATAGTACAATGCCATATGCATGAAAAGGGAGTAGTGTTTGAAATACATTATAGGAGCACTATTCTTGATGGTTGTTAATGTTGAATCAATCTCCTTGCAAATATATGTGAGGCATAATCGAAACGCCTTGGATTGTGACATTGTACATCTACAACAATTACCATCAGCCTTATAGACATGAACTCAGGGACCTCGGTTCCCATTACCTGCCCTACTGAGAAGTAAGTATATTTCATGTATAGCTCAAATAGATCAACATCGAAAGGAGGTCCATCCCCATCTTCAAGTGGTACTAAATTCCCATAATTTTTGGGTCTATGTAGTGGCAATCTCCAGCCTTTGTAAGTGGTGTCCATCCTTTAGTACTCTTTCTCTAAATCCTCATGTATTATGGGCTCATCACATGTATTATCTAAGTTGAACACTTCAAAAATAGCATTTTTTGAAAAATGTATAAAGGTATTTCCTTGCAAGTCACATATGGCTTTCAAATTAGGATTATATTGTTTTTCCAAAAGTCTTATAAGGTCAATATTTATGAATATATTTGGGATGACAAGCTTTCCTAAATTGAAATTCCATGGATTGCATACAGGTTCGAACCTATTTCTTTGACCATAATGGAAAATAAAAAGTTCATATCTCCTAATTGGGGTCCATACATTACCCACATGTGCACATTTATATTCTAACCTCTCAACATCAGCCCTTAATTGTGTGGACCTTCTGGCCTTTGGTCCTGAACCAGGAAATTGGTCAATGAGGTCTTGGCTTAGTTTCCTCTCCTTTGTTTTTGGTTCCTCACCAATTTCAATTCTCTATTTTTTACCCTTTAGCTGACTACTTTCACCTTGTTGTTTTCTACCCTTTGTCTTCTTAGAGCTTGACCTTTCCATCTTTCAATATAACAAAATTGAATTAGAATTTCAACTGCAAAGGGACTTGTGAATCTTTGTCCGCACTGAAATTTTGGCTTCTATGCGATCCCCTGTCCTTCTCGCTACAAATTCTAAAATCCCTTTTGATTATTCTTCTTTCAATCAAAAGATATGTACATAATGCACATTCATGTGGCCATTAAAGTCTATCTCTGTGAGTGAATGCAACAAGTTTTTTGAATTTCAAAATGTTAGAACGACAAGATCGTATTGGTGAGACCCCTTTGGTTCTTGGCCAATCTGTGTGTCATCTTGGCACCACCCTTGTTTTATATATTTGCATTTGATCACCAAAACATAACCAAATGTCTTTTCAATGAGGAGTGACCTTTGATTTATTCTTCTTGGTCGGGAAGACTGAATGATCTTTTTATCGATGCTACATAAATGACCCTTTTCTTATTTTCCAACACATACTACTTCTGGGAGATCATTGTGAAGTTACCCTGATTTAAAATTGTTCTAGATCATTAGAAGTCCTTTTGCATCATTGGCTAGTGTTACTCCAAAGAATATTTCTCCCTTTGTATTATCATCGGCATGACAAAAACCATCGCTAAGAGAATGAAATGTTGCTTCAATATCTCTATCTACCACTTCTTTCTTTTGAATTGGTCGGCGAGACTCTCCTCAAAATATCATTCATCAGTGTAATATGTGAGGTCAAAAAGAACATAATTACTCACTCCAATTGTGTATGTCTCTCCGATAAGCTCCATCTACGACTTCACATTGTCTGGATTGATCGACAAGACTCCTCTCAAAATTTTCATTATCGGTGTAACCAATATGGTCGGCGAGATCTGTATGATTCATTCTGATTGCACAAGTCTTCCCGATAGTTGTTCTTTTGTCTCATCAGTGAAAGAAAATTTGTGTCTTGCCAATGAAATTTCCATCGATGTGAGTTAAGGGCTCAGCCTGACCTAGCAACTTCACTTCGACTGCTTTGTTCTTGTCGATGACTTTCATCGGTAAGACGACAAGCATTGTCTTACTGATTATGCATTCTCCTTCATTGGTGTAACTTGGTTCACTTCTTGCCGATATGTAGAAGATGCTCAAGATGAGAAGCTATGATCTATTGATCGGAAAGACTTTCCCTAATCTTTTTGATATAGATCAATAGTTTGAAAATTTTGCTCAATTATGTCTAGAGGAATGCTCACATATCAAAGGCTAATTTTGTGGGATTACTGGTGAACATGGATGGATCTTGCCACATAATTATTAACAATTTGTACTACTTATGAAATTATGATGTGGGAACTTCCTGGGGAACATGAGTAAAGGCCAAAAAAATACAAGATTTTTCATAGTTCCAACAGAATGATTCTCCATCTATGGTGAATGAGTTCCACTACCAGGCTAGAAAAAGAGTTTTCTAAAGTTTTGTGTTCCTGACATCCTTAAACTTGTTTCGACAGATTTTACCAGAAACAAGACTAATTCACCATCTGTGGTGAATGAGTCCCAGTGGGCTTCAACATTGATCTCTGTAGCATTCTAGAACCTTCCAACAATAGCTTTAAAGCTCCAAGTGCACCTCATTCAGTTTCATTAAATTTTGTTCTTGGTTGTTCATGTTTCTAGTTCATGTTTGCGTACAACACTGTGTTTTCAAACCCTTTGAATTTCTTAGTTTTGCATACATAATCAATAGCTTTTATCAGTTATTTGCATTTAGATCATCTCATCTAGGCACATTACACCCACATCACATTAATCTTTGAATTTTTACATTGCATTTTGGCCCATCTTTCCCCTTTTTGGTGAAAACCTAGAAGGGCTAGAAATAAATTTAGGTGCCAAAATCTTTGTTTACAACATGTGTGCTGATTATATTATTTATTGTGAAAAAATGAAAATGTTTTAAGTTTTCCAAACAATATCTTCAATCACTTTGATAATATGTCAACTAACTTGCTTTGCTATCTAGATTGCCAAATGTTTGGGGTGTGCTCATGACCACCAATGGTTGGGACCAATCCCTTCCAATTGGGTAGTTTTATGTAATTGCAAAACTAGCATGCATGATTAGTCTTTTTTCTTACATAGTATGACATACATGTTTTAGATTTTTTTTCATGAATAGGAATTATATCTATATTAATATAAAAGATAGAATTACATATTCACAAAAAAAGAATGGGTGGTAAAAAGGCACACCCTGAGAGTCACATGGGTTAAATCCAGAAGTTCAAAGTCACATGGGCCAAGCCTAGAAAGCAAAAAATATTACAAACATAAATTAAAAGGCCATCAGGAAGCCATTGCAGTGCCACTAGAAGGTGGTGGGTCCTTTTCATCCAATTTTTTCCCCCATACATTAGTGAGGTTTGGAGTGACGTTAGGGGGAGGCCAATCGTCATCATTTTTTTCTTTATCTTTATCTTCACGGCGAGGTGAAATTGCCAAATCCAACTGCGAGAGCCATTTAGAAGTTTCAGTAGAATGGCAACTAGAACCACCACTAGGAGAATCACCAGTAGACCACCTAGAAGTGCCATTGTTGCCCCCATGCTGCCCCTCCAAAAGGCCATCCTATATCATTCCATGAAGGAGGAGAGAGCGACTATCGACTAGGGTGAGAGCTGCGACAAGGGGGGTCTTGACAATGGGGGCATAAATCCTTGGCAGATTCACTTTGTCGCCGAGCTCGTGAAGGCGACCAGCCCTGGGAAGAGTGGGCGAGGGAGGCATGGGGCATTGCCCTAGTGGTCCAAGAGCCCTTGAAGGTGAGAAAATTCAAGCGCAACTTTGCTAACTTGCACTTGAATCTACAAAATAATAGTAGAGAAAATAATCGCTTTAGAATATAAAGAGATAAATTTATCAATATGACTATGAGAAAATATGCAAGTATTTCTATCTTTCCAAATTTTGAAGAGGATTTCAACCTTGAAAGTGTGCCAAATCTAGGTATACTTTGCGAGGATCCTGGGTGAGTCTCCCAGCAAGACCATATCTAGGAGAAGGGCTCGGGCTTGAATGGCCGAAAGAAGTCTGGAATCCAATTCCACAATTGCTGAGCTTTGGTACAAAACCAAAAGAGGTGCTTAAATGACTTAGCCTACCCACAAAAAAGGAAACAATGGTCTTGGACCCCCAAGTGAGCAAGCCGAGACCCCACTGGTAAGCCTTGGAAAATAAAACACCAAACAAAGTGGGTGAGTTTTGGCTCAACACTTGGATACCATATAACATAAAATATTTTATGCCAAACAGAAATAGAAGACTGGAGGTGCCATCTTTGGTTTATAGTGTCAAAAAAAATACTTATATTTTTACATGTTTTAGATTTAAAAAAAATAATACTTAGATTTACTTTATAAACAATATGAACTTATTATATTATTTATTTTGTTTGAAATTTCTTCAATAAAGTATGGAAAATTTGAGCAACCTATAGATGTTATTGAAACATTGAGTAGAAATAGCCCCCTCATTCTTCTAGTTGAGTCATCACCATCAATAAATTGGAATGGATCTAATAATAGCATTAGGAATTTCATGAATACTATTTAGTTGCATTGATGTACTACAACAAGAAAATACAACATGCTCGGTTGTATAGAATGTGCATGCTTATGAAGTTTTGACAATGGAAGCCACCTTGCATGAGTTCCACGCCATTTGTGAAAAGTTGGTTGCATTTTGCACTTTCCTCCGAGACATACATGCTGATGATTTTTATGGGCAAGGAAATGCTCCTTACATATGAATGGCATTTCAAAATTACTTAAACAATGTGTAATAACTAGTATTTTAAAACTATGTAGATAATATTTGATAATATAATTGTATTTTAGCCTCTTGTAACTATGAATAGTTATAATACAATTTTGTTTTGGCCTCCTTTAACTACAAATTTGTTATTTTATATAAATAAAATATTGCAACTTTTTTTGTATACTTGTTCTTTATCACTTGTTCTCTTTAGTTGCTTCCTACATTGCATTTTTTTTACTTGCTCTCCAACATCTTGTAGCTTTTTGTGTGGATTGTTAGCACCAGAAGTTAATAACGAGAATCCTAATTGTTGTGTTTAGTCAATACCAAATAATTGTGTTACTATATTGCTTAGAATTGTTTCTTGTTGATTCTATTATATTGTTGTCCATAATGAACCTAGCTGAATAAAACCTATCTCTACAAGTCTCACAATATTACTTGCTAACAAATTTATTTGCTTGGTGAGAACTTTAGCCGAAAATTTGTAGGACACCCCATGACTGGAGTAAATTTATCTAATATTTATCCCAATTGACTGTAATTCTTTCTTTTTGTTTAAACTTATCTACTGTTATCTCTCATTTGTGTGGCTCACAATGAAAGCTTTGATGATGGCATAAAATCAGCCGCTCAAATGTTTTCATGGTCTTGAATTTCTTAAGATTACCATCTATAGTCCTTTGGCATCTCTCACCTTTTTCTTTATCATTTCATAAAATTTTCAAATAAAATATTTGGCATTTTTTTGAACTTGTTAGAAAACAAATAAAAATAGGTGTAGTTTGAATTGTTTATTCTCAAATGCAACAAATCCAACCACAGTGGTTATAACTTATCCATATTTGCTGCCTGATAGTGAAACATGCTAATTGATTTTAGATTTTCTATGTTTCACTCAATTTGGATGTTCACAAAATTTGGTTATGTTGGTTATCCTTATTGACATTTCAAAGTTATCTCTAATTAATTTGTTGATGTTTATCAGAAATTTTTACACTACATAATAAGGACTCGTAACAAATCTAAGTATCAAATTTACTAGAAAAGTATATAGCTAAGTGTATAGCTATCATATTAATTAGAGTGGTCTAGGGAAGTCAAGTGTTATGAAAATAGTTACATACTCTATCAAGAATACGAGAAGTCAAATTAAGATGTAAATATTGTATACTTGCTTTTGTTCAATAATGAGATACGTGTGCACAATGTTCATGTGTATCTTTCCATGATTATAATACTCCCAACAAAGTCGACAATGGACTTGGGTTTTGGTTTACATCATTATAGTATTATAATACAAACTTCCTCTATAGTGGAAAAGGTATTCATGTTATTCTTATAGGTTCTTAGTTAAGCTGATAGGCATTCATTGCAGCTGCATTCTGTACGTGTACATCAAAATGTATTTGTCGACCTAAATAAATAAAAAATTGAGGGAGGATTTGCGGTGAATAGAAATTATACATCAAAACTCCGGATGAGATCTCCTCGTTGAATGAAAGTCAGTGACGCCACCTTTACAATGGAAGGCGGTTCGTGAGCATTCCGCTTATACCATGACGGAACACTTATAGTTTGCATTGAAGGATTTGTAGGCAGCCTTGCATGGTCTACCAAGACATTTCATAGATTTCGAAGATGGCATTCCGATGAAATCCAAGGATTTGAAGTCCAAGTCTATGAACAAGGAAAGCCCATCAACATGACAAACAAAGAAATCTGGTATAGTTCAACGAGCTTGGAGGAGGCCAAGACGACAAGGCTCTTCAGAAGGACGTTGTTGATATGAGATGAGAAATAGAATGGGGGAAAGAAGCTCGCAGGGACACAATCTCATGCTTCTGCTGAAGAAAACGTGATGGGGCAGAGTATTGAATATGCATAAGAGATTCTCCTTGTCACCTTCGCATGGCTTCTGGTGGAAAGTGTAATGAAGATTCAGCATGTTGTGGAGGCTGTCGATGTGCTGGAAAAGTGGACTCGCTTCAAAGCATCCATCTCTTCTCACGCAAGGCCAAGAAAGACACTAATGAAGGTTTCTGCTCCTGAGATTCCTAGAAGTAGCGCATTGGAGAGCTATGTCGTTTCCCAATCTATCGAGTGAGCATCTCTTGCAATCGGAGAAGCCTTAGAAGTTGTTGCGCTGGTATATAATACGATTCATTAGAATGCATGCATTTGATGTAAGGAAAATTTATGATGCGACAGATTCCTAGTCTATTTTTAAGAACATTATTTTATAAATCCTCAATTTATAATTTTATCTACACATATGGATTTGGCATTAGGTAAAAGCAGGATTACATATCGTTTGACTTGGACAAAGTTGAGATGGAAGCATTTCTGAATAGATATGAAAATACATAAAAATGGAGTATCGTCTTGAGCAAAATGAAGCTTAAAATTAGATTCATGAAGAAGAAAAAGATGAGGAAACCCCACACTTGGATCAAAAGAACATGAAAAAGGTCAAGGTACTTGGTTTGCAAACAAAAAAAACTTCAACGTTAGAGATGTATGTATTCATTCAAAAGAAGAATTTCATTATCTCAATAATCCTAGCAGCAGTATAACTTTATCAACAATGAGTAGGCAAGACAACTAACATTTCAAGCAAGGAACATCAAGCATATATGGGTATATAAAGATAAGGTTCAAATGTTTGAATATTTAAAGCTCACCATGGACAACTATGTTTTACATTCAAATTTTTTGGGTGACAACTATACATGGTTTAGATATCGTCCTTGGGTACAGTTATGGTTCAAAATTTTGGGAAAGTTATCAATCTTAGTGTCCAAAAGAAGTCATGAGGATATGATAGAAGAAAAAGAAAGTAACTTTGCAAGAAAATTGAAAAAAATTAACTAAGGAGTTGTTGGAAGGCAGGGGTGCAACAATACAAAAAACAGTGTTGTGTTGTGACATAATGAAGGACTAAACAGGAAATAACAAAACACAGTGCACATAGACATCATAAAATGACACATAGAAATTTGTAGATTTATATATTCCTCATTTGCTTTCCAAAATTACAAAATTACAGAGCACTTGCTTTGTTTACACTACAAAATAAAACATAAACACTTTGGGAAGATGTCCAATATCTGGTGCTACACTCACACCTAAATTGCTGCTTACTACAGTGTTGAAACTATTGCACTGCTATAACTAGTTGCTGCGTCTGATAAACATTCCCTTCTGCTGTCTCCTTGTTCTATGCTAAACATTCCTTCTGTTGCTGCAGGGTCTTCCCAAAATACAAAAAATTAACTTCTACGCACTAACCATTGCATTCTTTCCTTTTTGTCTTGTTTGAAAAAAAAGAAAGCTCAAAATTGAGCGCTTCATTTTGAATTCAAAATCACCTACCAAATTAATTGCTGGCAGGTCAACTTGGCCGCAAGTTTATGTTGGGGGTAGATGGGAGGAAAAGTATGCTGACTGCAGATTATATTTAATATTCCAACACCCCCCTTAATCTGAAGTCAATAGTCATTCTGCTGTTTCCTTTCTAAGATGATCTCCGAAGTTATCCACCATGCCAAGCCTATCTCTTAGGCACTCAAAACTGTCTCTTAGTAGTGCCTTGGTGAAGATATTAGCAAGCTATTCTTTAGATTTGCAATACTGTAATTCAATCTCACCTTGTTCCACCAGCTCCCTTATAAAATGATATTGAATCTTGAGGTGTTTATTGTGTCTATGGAAGAATGGATTCTTTGTCAGAGCTATTGAGGAAACATTGTCACAATGTATGATTGTGCTGTCTTCTTGTTGTTCAAATCTGCAAGGATTCTCCTCAACCAAATAACCTGGCACATTGTTGCATTTGCTGTAATGTACTCAGCTTCTGCTGTGCTGAGAGAGACAATAGGCTGCTTCTTGGATGCCCATGAAATTGCACCTGATCCCATGTGGAACACATATCCCGATGTGCTCTTCCTATCATCTACATTTCCTTCCCAATCACTATTTGTGAAACCAACTTGCTTAAACTCATTTGATGCACCATACAAAATTTCAAGACTTGATGTTCCATTCACATACCTCAAGATCCTCTTTCCTGGTTGCCAATGCATTTCCTTAGGTTTTTCCATGAACCTAGAAATCAAACTTACTGCATACATCAAATCAGGCTAGTTGATGTCAAGTACATCAAACTTCCAACCATGCTTTTGTAGAGGGTTGGGTTCACATCATTGCTACTATCTTCTTTTCATAGTTTCTAACTTGTTGGTGTTGGTGTTGGTGCAGGTTTGCTGTTCTGCATTTTGAACCTCCTCAAAATCTGTTTGGCATAGTTAGTTTGTGAAATGAATATGCCATGCTTAGTTTGTTGAACTTCTATCCCAAGAAAATACTTCAACAAACCCAAATCTATCATCTCAAACTCATTCTTCATCACTTCTTTGAAATCAACAATCAAACTATCACTGTTTCTAGTAAAAAATAGATCATCTATATACAAAACAACAATTAAAATATCACCTTTAGCTGCTTTGATGTAGAGTGTGGGCTCACTGTTGCTTTTGTTGAAGCCATTGCTCATTAAATATGAGTCTATCCTACTGTACCATGCTTGAGGTGCTTGTTTTAGCCCATAAGGAGATTTTCAGAGCCTATATACCTTGTCCTCTTTCCTTGGGACTTCATAGCCAGGTGGCTGCTCCACATACACTTCTTCTTTCAACACTTCGTTCAAGAAGGTTGACTTTACATCCATCTGAAACACCTTCCACTGATGTTGGGCTGCAATTGGTATGACTGCTCAAACTGTTTCCAACCTTGCAACTAGTGCATAATTCTCATCATAGTCTATACCAGGTTGCTGTTTGTATCCTTTCACCACTAGCCTTTCCTTATATCTTTCAATTTTATCTTCTGTTGTACACTTGGTCTTATAGATCCACATCACTCCAATCACTTGTTTATCCTTGGGTAAATCGGTCAACTCCCATGTTTGGTTCCTCTCTATAGCTTCCAACTCTTCATCCATGGCCTTACACCACTTGTCTTCTTTTACTACTTCCTCAAAGTGTGTTGGATCACTATAAGAGAATAATGCAAAATCTAAATTCTCATTGAAATCAGCATGCCTAGTGCTGTCATAAATCTCCCTTACACTCTTTGTCTTTCGTGGCATCAATGATGCAAGTGTAGGGTTTGAATTAGCTTCTGAGCTGCTGCTACTTTGACCTATGGAGTTGCTGTATTGCTGTCTGTCTAAGCTATTGCTCTATTGTACTCTGGAGCTGTTACTCTGCTGTGTCTATTCAAAGTTTCTGTTCTATTGAACATTGCCAGAGTTGTTTTCTAAGGCTCTATGGTAGTTTCTCTCTGAGTTGTTGCTCTCTTGAGCTCCTTCTAGGTTGCTATCTTCTAAAACTTCCTCATCATCAAGGGGTATTGTGACTGAAATACTCATGGTGGTGTCCACCGTTCCATCCCATGCTTCATTTTCAATGAAAACAACATCCCTACTAATCACTACCTTTTTGGTGATGGGATTGTACAACTTTTAGGCTTTTGACTCTTCACTATAGCCTATGAAAATGTATTTTTCACCCTTATCATCAAATTTCTGCCTCTTCTCTTTTGGGACCAATGCATATGCCACACACCCAAAGATTCTTACGTGCTCAACACTCCACTTGCTATTTGTCCAAGCCTCTTGTGGAATCCTATCACAGACAACCTTTGTGGGACACCTATTCAATATGTAAACAACTGTTGCTACAACTTCACCCCAAAATATGTGTGACATCCCTTTTTATTTTAGCATACTTGCTGCCATGTCTTGAATGGTTTTGTTTTTCCTTTTTGCCACTCCATTTTGTTGTGGGGTATATCTTGTTGTGAATTGTTTATGAATGCCCTCATTCCTACAAAAATCAGTAATTCTTTGGATATGTACTCTCCCCCTCTATCTATTCTAAGGGCTTTGATATAGTGTCCACTTTCCTTTTCAACTACTACCTTAAACCATTGAAATTTCTCAAAGGCTTCTGATTTGTTTTTCAAAAAATAGACCCAAATTTTCTTGCTGTAATCATCTATGAATGTCATGAAATATGTGTTTCTAGCTAAGGTGGGGGTTTTCATGGGTCCACACAAATATGAGTGCACTAATTCTAATGGTGCTTTTTCTCTCCTAGAGTACCCTAATTGAAAGGGTTGCCTATGCTGCTTTCCTAAAATGCATGCTTCACATTTTCCATCGGGTTCTACAATGGATGGTAAACCCCTAACCATTCCTTTCCTAGACAATAAACTTAAACTAGAAAAGCTTAAGTGCCCATACCTTAAATGCCAAAGTTTGGATGGGTCTTTGATGACTGCTCTGAATGCAGACTACTGTTCTTCTGCTGTCAACGCCGATGAACATTGCTATTTCTATCCTTTTGCGGTGTCTGTCGCAGACACTATGTGTATTCTAAGAGGAAACATTCTATTTCTTGTCATCTGCATGACTACCATCACTTTTTGCTGCCTCCTCTGTCAAATATCTTGCATTCTCCATTCTCCATCAAGATTCTATAACCATTTTGGACCATTTGTCCCATGCTCAATAGATTATGCACTTCATTCTGAGGGCATCATAGACATCTTGGATTTGCTGCTTCTCACCATTCTTGGTTTGGATGCTAACAACACCTTTTCCCATGACAGAACCTTCTCATCGTTTCTAATTTTGATTTCTATTTTTATACTGCTGTCTATGGAGGCAAAAGATTTCTTGTTACCACTCATGTGGTTGTTGTGTTCGCTATCTAAATACCAAACTTCATCATTGCTGCACTTAGCAATGTTGCAAACAATAAAAACTTTGTATTGTTTGTCATTTTCAAATTTGTTCTCATTTGCTACATTAGCATTTTGGCCTCCATGGTCATGTTGCTTCTTTTTGCACTCACTAGCATAATTTCCATACTTGTGATAGTAATAATATTGGAAATTTCTTTTGTCATACCTTTGATCTGAACTGCTGAACTCTTCTTCTGGTTTTGGTTTGCTGACTATGAGCTACTTGGCTCCTCTTGGATATTTGAGTCTCCTATTCCATTATTGCTTCTTCCTTTGCCTCTTTGACCTCTGCCTCTGCTATTTCTTCCTCTTCCCCGACCTCTTCCATTGGTCTGAGATTTGAAATCTTTCTCTAGGGAAGGAGCAGATCTATTCAACCGCTACTCATGGGTTTGTGGTGAACCCATCAACTCATCTATAGTCATTTGAGAAAAATCCTTTGCCTCTTCAATGACAACGACTACATAATCAAACTTAGTAGGCAGACTTCTTAGGATTTTCTCAACAATATTTTTCTCTTCCATCGTTTCTCCATTGAATCTTAGCTGATTTATCAAAGTTGAAACCTTAGTGTGATAATCTAAAATGGACTCATTATCTTTCATTAGTAGAGTCTCAAAATTTCTTCTCAAGAGCTACAACTTAGCTAACCTCACTTTATCAGTCCCCTTGTAACTATTTTGCAATATTTCCCAAGCTTGTTTTGCATAGTTTTATACTACAATATGTGGGAAAATAGCCTCACTCAAGGCTGCCTCAATCAAATTGAGGGCTTTTGCATCTTTCATCCTAGTTTCTTTCAACTGATTTTTCTGTGCATTTTAGAGGGCTACATAGGCTGTTGGGTCTGTGATATCATTGAACCCATTAGTGACCAACTCCCATAGGTCATTTTCAACTAAGATGGTTCTCATCTTCTTAGCCCATATATCATAATTCTACCCATCAAAATTCAGTGGCTGCTTCCAAACTTTGTTCTCACCACCTGCCATTCTTCTCAGATTTGAGAAGACTAATCAATGCCTAGATAACCTAGGGCTTTTCTAAAGACATCCACAAATAAACTAACTGCCTAGAAAAATAGGGCTCTAATACCACTTGTTGGAAGGCAGGGGTGCAACAATACATAAAATAGTGCTGTGTTGTGACAGAATGAAGGAAAAACCGAGAAATAATAAAACACAATGCACAAAGACAACATAAAATGACACACATAAATTTGTAGATTTATATATTCCTCATTTTCTTTCCAAAATTACAAAATTATAGAGTACTTGCTCTGTTTACACTACAAAATAAAACATAAACACTTTGGATAGATGTCCAATATTTGGTGCTACACTCACACCTAAATTGCTGCTTACTGCAGTGCTGAAACTGCCACTGTTAAACTGTTGCACTACTGTAACTGATTGTTGCGTTTGATAAACATTCCCTTATGTTGTCTCCTTGTTCTATGCTAAACATTGCTTCTGTTGCTATAGGGTCTTCCCAAAATACAAAAACTTAACTTCTACGCACTAACAATTGCATTCTTTCCTTTTTGTCTTGTTTGAAAAAAAAGCAAGCTCAAAATTGAGCGCTTCATTTTGAATTCAAAATTGCCTACCAAATTAATTGCTGGTAGGTCAGCTTGGTTGCAAGTTTACGTTGGGGGCAGATGGGAGGAAAATTTTGCTGACTACAGATTATATTTAATATTCCAACAGGAGTATCAAGGGCATATGTATATGGTGAGAATGCTTTAAGTATTTGAATATTTGAAGTTTACTATTGAAAAATCTGTTTTGTATTTCGATTATTATGGTGTAGCCATGGATGGCATAGATATTGTTCTTAGATATCCTTGGTTAAACTTAAAAAATTTCAGAACCATGTACAAAAGTTCATGAGGCTTGGTATAGGAAGGAGCAAGTAACCTTGTAGGGTATTGCATATCATAAGCAAATAATCAAGGTCATGAAAGGCATTCTATGCAAGTTGGGAAAAAATTCCCTACCATATCGAATAATGAAGAAGAGCATGAGGAAGAATTGAAAGAAGGGCATAAGGAAGGATCAAAAGAAAAGCATAAGCAACTCTTGGTTTCTCTATATTCACGAAAGTGACATTTCAAAAAGTACTAATGTTTCTTGTTTCATTTAACATTTGAGAAAATAAACACAAATGGATAGGAAATTAACAGTTTTGTTGTTTTGGTAAGAAGGCAAAATTACTGGACAAAATAACGGATATAATAAAGGAAATAAAATAACAAATAAAATGCCTGATTTTAGCCTATCACTCCTACGTTTATAAAGGGATAAAGACAAGAAAATGAGACTGGACATGTTGTGACTGAAATAACCACCTCTGTAAATTTGTTTTATTTGGAAAAAGAAAAAAAAGAGCATCCGAAAGGCATACCTTGCAAATGGTCCTTATTCTTTTACTGCTACGTTGTACAATGTGAACGTTTTTAGGCCACAACAAGAAGGAAAGTCATCAGTATTTTTACACCTGAAGAAAATCATATCTTCCAAAGAATTATCTTGCAACAAAATGAAAAACCTAAATTGAAAATAAAAAAAAGTAATAAATAAAAAACTTGGTTGCATTGAGCAGAGGACGTTCTCCATAAAAAGTCGCAAGGAGAAAAAAGATATATATAAAATACATCGAGAGATATCCTTTTAGAATATATGGGTGGAAGTTTTCTCGGATAATACATCTAACACTATAAATTATAGAGGTCATCTTGTTGATGGATTGGATAACTATGGGATTAGACAATTCCACAATGTTCCAAATTGTAAAGCACTTATGCAAATTAGTGCATACATTAGATGTGTCTGCTATGCTATCTCTCTTGCACCCAACTCCAGAAACATTTGAACTGTTTGATGACATTATTCTTCTATCTAAAGGTCACATTGTGTATCAAGGTTCTGAGCTTTTGTTGAAATATGGAGCAATTTTGTATCGCAGATTCTCTTTGTGACATTTCCAAGAGCTTATTAGTGCCTTCTATAAGATATGTAAAACAATGGAAAAAAATCGTATTGAGTTATAAAGATCTCTATCATAATATAGTAGATAATTGCACTAGTAAAATTTTCATACATTATGTATTTGAAAATATAATATTAAACCAATAAATTCTTTGATTAGTAGTAATTAGCTTATATTGTTTTAGTTGTTGAGAAAAGGGTTTTATTATTAAATAATGGCATTTTATCACTTTTCATAGTTATGTTATTTTTATGAATTTGTAAAAAGAATTTCATGACAAAATAATGGCATTTTTAAGAAATAGGGTGGTGTAATCTTAAATATTTGGAGATCTTGAGTTTAGTCATTGAGAGTGCAGAAGGAGATCTTGCACCTAATGTAAATATCTATCGACGTAATATAGATATATTATGCAATAAAATAAATAAACTAGTATATAGAAAACTTATATGTGATGAGATCCATAGGACTTTTTATAAGTTATGAGTTACTATTGACTCTTAAGATACTTAGCATGTTTATATTTTCATGACACCATTGTTCGTTGGTGAAGATGCTTGACTCCCATAGACCATGTTAGGGCTACATTGTTCATGTTGAATATTTTAAGCCTAAAACATATTATGATGAAAATGCCTCTCTATTCAATAAATTGATTGGTAGGACCTATCTTCTATATAGATGCAAGTTGTCTAAATTCTCAGTCTAAAGTACAATTTTCCTACCTAGGTGACGTTATTTTAGTGTATCAAATTATGGAATTATGAGTTGGAATTTTTGTGTAGTTTCATGCTGATCTTCATTGACTCAAATTATGTTGTTATATTCAAATCTAGATGATTTGTACTCAACTATATAATGAAATACATCTTTTAGAGCTAAGTTTAGATTCAAAGCACACGCATATAGAGTCATTCAACTAATGTAGCAATGTTTCTATAAGTATGGAAGTAACATCTGGAAGATAAAGGTTCTATAAATTGACTACTCTATTAATGATTATGTGTTCCATTCAACAAGACCCTGGCTATGGATGCAATCCATCCCTTGCTCCATTGGCTACCTATCTCTATTATTTTCCTATGCTTCCATACTCCTTTCATTTTGCCTCTCACCTCTTGGAAAGACAACATAATTGTTCTCCTTAATTTTGAAAGAAGAAGATACAAGATACATTTTGTTCCCTCCTCCATCAGTCCATGAAGTTACAAAATACAATTTTCCTCCCATGCCCATTTTGCAAACCAATACAACCTGTTATTTATAGATTCCTATTCACAATAGAGTTCTCCTAGGCCCAAGAATAACTTCTATCAATATAGGAAGTTGTCTTCACAAAGCTAATGGTCTTGTAAACTGGAACAAAAGTAATGTATCTACTTGTGAGTGGACTACAATGTGTTGCAAGGGGGCCCTGCGTAAAGATTGAGAATCTTAAGAGCTTCATGATTATGAATCTTACAAAAAAACTTAGATGTTTGATAGCACTCCAAAGAAAATATAGGAGTTAAAGAAGCTTAAGATCCTTGATAGGAGTGGTAACTATTTGTATGGCAAGATTGAACCTAGCATAGGTCTTGGAGATATTTGAGGGCTTTCACTACGTAATAATATTCTATCAAGGAGATTGATAACTAAGTTGGGATTGCTTTATTGTTTGAAGATGTTGGAAATGGGATCAAAGTTTTTTAGGAAAATAATTCTTGTAGGTCTTGTTATTTTATAAGCTGCAATACATTGACTTTGATGGAAATAATTTCTCCTGATCCATTCTATTGCTGCTAAGAAACTTGAAAAACTTAGTCTTTCTTAATCTAGTTAATTGATGTAGGAGCATCTAGCAACCTTAAAAATGTAAGTTTTGGATTTTGGTGTTAAGAGTATTAATTGAGCTTGTGAAGGTATTAGAGGACCATGTAAGACCATGTAGGGTCTTTTTACTTGTTTTGGTTTTTAGTTCTAGGTGGAAAATTTGCAAAAAAGTGCATATTTTGCAAGTTTGATGCAAAAAGGACATTAGGTTACATTAGGTTTTGATGGAAAAGACATGCATTCCGATTGGTAGTTGTTTTTTAATGTTAAATAACATTGGAATGAAGAGGATACATAGTACAGGAAGTTGTGGAGGATATTTGGATGGAAATACCTTGTTTTCTTGATAATTTATGACAATTTTTTGCAATTTTCTGCAATTATAGTATGAAAATAGCCTTGTATGACCTTGTATGGAATAGTTGTAGGTTTGAGAATGGATGAAATTATAGTGGCATGTTTTCAAGTTCAAATTATTTTTGTTTCATTAAATTTTATGAAGTTTTGAGCAAGTAATAGAAAATTTACTACTAGCTACCCTATTTCAGAACTAGGGTTTTAAGTGAGTGAAAAAATTCATATCTTTTGTTTTGACCATGGAAAATTCATGAAAATTGGAGTAAATATTCATTAGATTTCTTCCCAAGTCCCCACCAAAGGAGAAGTCCTAATTGAATGATATGAGTGAGATATGTAGGTTTGAGTGTATGCATTATCAATAAAATTATCAAAACCCTAGGTGTCTTTAAGGGTTTTGTGAAAACCATAGTTTTTGAGTTCACCATAGCTGATTTTGAGTTTGAATAGGCCTTTTGGAGTGTATTAAGGGTTTGAAATGTCCAATAATGCATATGGGTGAGAGTTGATGCAAGAAACACCACTTAGGAACTTCTTTAAGGGTTTAGGCCTAGAGAGGAAAGCTTGTAGAATCTTGCAAAGTTGGGTTTGAACACCTTGAGTAGATTCAATTCAACCTGAAAACACATTTGTCTTTTCAATTGTTTAAACCTCTGCATCATTCACAAAAATAGTGTATACTACAATTAAAAGAGTTAGACAACTGATGCTATCCTCTGTTGTAAAGTACCATGTACCTTCATATTCAACATTTCAAAGGTATGAATTCATGTTATATATTCTATTAATCCAAGTTATTTTATTTACCAAATTTCTACTTAACCTCTAAACTCCCAAACTTCATAAAAAGTATTAAATATGCCACATTTTATCTAAAGATAATTTTCAAAGGGTATAATCTTCTACCTTTTATAATAGCAATCTTAATTAATGTTTTCATCCCACATATAACTTCATGGTTTGATTTAAAAATATGAGATTCCTTATGGGTTTTAATTGTGCTACAATAGTTATACCAAGCAGTTCATATTTGTTTTCATTAATTTTACTAAAACGTTACTTGTTTATATCACTTTTTGCACTAAAAAATGTGAGCCATTACATTTATTTATTTTAATGGTCAACTTTTAGGCCTATTTAGTTCGTTCTAATCAAAATGGGTATATGCAACACATTTTTTTTCCCTTCATAAGCTAGAAATTTAGTTGCTTTAAAAATCAACGCTTTAGTTTTTACTTAGTTTCTTGAAATTTTTTTGTTACTTGTGCTTTCTTGTAGTGATGAGATATCAATGGAGGGCCTGCAACAAGAATTAGAAGAATTATAGACTAATGAGGTACTTATATATTTTTTAGTCACTTCTTACAAATGATTTAATTGTATACATTTCTATTGTAAGAAATTTAAATAATCATTTAATCCTTGATAGATTGATAACTTGACAATATTGAATGGGTGTTCCATAAGACTTGTACAAAACAATACTAAGCAACACACCAATGAAAGTTAATTTTCAAATAATCAAAAAATGCAACACTTCTTTCTCTGACAGTATCCACAATTACAATTTCTACATAAGATATAAAATTATTTTTCGGATAAGAACAAGTAACCTTGTATACATTTTTGGTTTCTCATTTGATAGGACATTGAGATTCTAGGCATATTTCTCTTATAAATTGATCAAAAAAGGAGCTCAGGGTTCATAGATATGCATACACATTAGAGACATGATGGGAAAACCTTCTTGTGTTGGTGGTTGATGATCACATGAATATCTTTTCTTTTCTTTATTTGTTGACAACCAAAGAGACACTAAATAGTTTGATTGCAACTGCTCTTAATTATTAAACTATTTCTTTCTAGCATCATTTTGAAAACCATTGCATTAATAAATATGCTACCACTTAGTAGTGGAAAATCATGACCAATCTTTTTAATCTATTGAACTAAGATTCTCGTTTGCTAGTTGTCTTTGGAATTCTCATGGGGTGATCATAACTAGTTTTCCAAATTAGTTGCAATGAAACCGAGATTTAGTTTGAACCCACCATTATTTTGAGGTTGTAGTTCTCTTTCCATTGATTTCCATTTTAAAATTTTACTTGTTTTTTGCGTTAGTTTTATGAAATTCTAGACTTTCTACATATTTTTCGTGTTGTATTTTCTATGCATCTCTTTCTAATGTACCCTCTTAATTTGCATTGTCCATTTATCAATTACATGGATAGTTACAAATAGAATTTTTTTTGGTCACTAATAAGAGCTATAGTTGTTACTTTGACTACACAAACAATCAGTGATATACATTTTTATCAATAGTTGTATTTTATTTTACATACATTGACGACAATTTATTAACTTTGTAATAATTGAACATCTTACATTTGCTAATTCTACACCCCCTTTAATACTTATGCTTTGAAAATTACATGTATTTTCTATCTTCCATTCTCCATGAAATTTGTATATAAAATTGTTTATTTTGGTAGACTATTCATCCTTGCCACCTTTTCCTCATTCTTTTATTATGTAAAGGTGAAAGCTACACATATCATTATCTTGTTACAAAAGTGCACAACAAACAAATTGGCAATTATTTTTGGAAACCACATATAGTTTATCTAGAGCTATTTATTTACAACAGTTAAAATTGTTCATACATTGTTTGAAGGAACTAAATTTATTTGTAACAATTAATCTTGTTCATACATTGTTTAAAGTAATAATTTTTCTCTATTTAGTATTTTTTTACTATAGATGTAGTTTACTATAAAATACGATATCAACTTCATATTCAATCACTACTTCACAGACTACACAATTATATTTTATGTTCATACCATAATAGTTCTTGTATCTAATGTAACTTACATAGGAGTAATTTACAACTCTCAAGAATGAATTTATTGATTTCCAATGTGATCATAATGATAAATGATGGAAACCTTAAATTGCAACCACAACTGTAATTATTAGATATTGCTAGCTTTGGGAATGGCCTTGAATCAACAACTCACTATAAAATATATCTCTTTGATGGAGTTCATGAGAAAAAAGCTACTCTTCTAAATAAATATAATACGTGCATCACTTTAAAAGAAATAAAAAAGAAATCCATACTTCTACTCGTAGGATAGAACTGCCTCATTATTTGCATGTCAAGGTGAGTGAATGTTTTCATTTCATTTCATATACACTTTTGATCTATTCCATGCAAAATAGCATTCTTCTTGAGCTATCTTATAAAATTTGGTTCTATTCATATTGCTTACTCCTTTTAACCATATAGGTGGATTGTTTTCTCAGAACTAGAAATCACATGCTTGCACCATGATATCATTGGTCATCCAACCTATCTATTCAATGAACCAAACTAGCAACTACGTGCCATAGATTCACTTGGTCCATCTACAAGTATGAATGAGAATGCCATAGTAGCAAAGAAAATTCCATAAAAATCCCTCTTTAGAATAATCTCATCCCTACATAGGAAAGAAATTGTCTCCATCATTACTCCTATTCAAAATTTGAACCCATTTCAAACAAGATGGCTTATAAAGGGTTGTGTCATAATGAAAAAGGAAATGCATCAATTCAACACTCAAAATGGGCAAGGACATGTCTTCTCCTTTGATATTATTGATTGTGATTGTACTGAGATTCATGTCACTTGCTTCAATGACATTGAAGGTCTACATTACAAGAATATTCAAGTTGGAGCTATATATACAATAGCTGGGGGGACTATTAAATCTATTAATAAACTATACAACAAACTCAATAAACAAATTGAAATTTGTTTACTTTCAATTTGTTTACTAGATGATTCCAAGGTTTCACCCCTTGAAGATGACCTTTCAATTCCAAAGAATACTTTTTCTTTCATGCTCCTTGCTAACATTCTCCACACCACCAACAATTCCCTTGTTGATGTTATTGGCATAGTTCTTTGTGCCAACCCGAGCTCTACAATAAGAAGGAGGGATGGTATATAAGTTCTTAGAAGGAGCATCAAGTTAATGGATATGACTTCCTCTACTACTAATGTGACTCTATGGGGTCCAACCACTTAGAGGGAGGTAAACAACTCCAAGAGAAGTACCTATTACATAATGTTGTTGTTCTTGCAATTAAAAGTGGACATGTCACAAAATATAATGGAAAGGTGATAAGAAGTTTGAATAATACACATCTATTTATAGACCCAATCATAAAGGAAACATAACAACTAAAATCTTGGTTTTCATAGAATAGAAATGATCTTATGGGTATGTTTAGGATCATGATGGGCCAAAAAGTGGCAATATTATGGGTATTTGTAGGGTATGTGGCTGACAATTTTTTTTTTACCTAAAATTGATGAAATGAAAAGGGTTTTTAGAGGAGATTCTCAGCTTTCCACCCATATAAATTATGCTTTAATTTGAATTTAATAAATAATTATTATTTATTTTCTATTAGAATTACGACTAAAATTCTAATCAATAGGCTGATTGAAAAACATCTATAACTTTCAAACGGTATCACACTTTTTGAATCCAAAACATGCGTCACATTCTATGCTTCACATAATATAGGATTAAAAAAGAAAAATTAAATTTCATGAAGTTTTGACCAAGTTAATGGTCAGACATACGAGTTTTTATATATTTTTAAAAGTTGTAATAAAAAATCATAATTAATTATTTACTTGGAAAAAATTACAAAAAAGTATGCATCACATCCGAACATGAGTCCTCTACTTATATATAAAATCTTATAAAAAAATATTATCATTTCATTATGGTTAGGGTGGTTAAAACACCTACTTCTTATTTTTTCCCTAAAATTTAAGTACTACTACATTGAAATTTCAAATTTTCACCAAATAGATTTTATTTATTTTTAAATTAACCTAGTAGTTTAGAAACTACATTCAATTTTCTATAGATTCTATTCTTACATATTTTTGAAATAATATAGATAACTTATTCAAATTTTTACATCAAGTTTCCTAACACTGATTTTTCTGAATTTTTTGCCACTTAAGGGCCTGGTTTTTCCATGATGATCCTGTACATACCCTTATCTCATCATCTACACAAGCTATGGATTTTCCACTCCCAATTACTAGAAAGAAAGTTGCTACTATTGAAGAACAAAATGTGTACATGAACCAACTTTCCCAATGCATTTTTAAAGTAATAGTACAATTCATCAAATCAAACTCATTTTGTTATCCATCTTGTCCCCTTGTGTTGAAGGAAAATAATATAAAAAATAAGTTGTGCAAGATGAAGATGAGACATGATTTATCTCAAAGTGTAAAGTTACATTTGTAAATTGTAGTTACAAATATGTACTTCAAATAAAGCTAACATATCATACAAGAATATTATAGGCTGCTATTTTGAAGATTCAACCACCAACATTCTTGGTATCTCTATAAAGGATTTATATATGCTATAGTTCAATCTAGAAGCAAAAGTGAATGCTGAGACTACAATTAAATCAACTTTTTTCAAAGAATGTCTTTTCACCCTTTCATATGCATATGATGGAAGTGCCATTCAAAGATGCTTAAAAGCAACCATCACTAAATTTTATCTCTTTTTTTTTTGAAGAAAATAAGTTGTTATGTGGAATCTGTTAGAACTGTAAAAATCTGATGATTTTACATGTTGATTTCACTCGTAAATTTCCAGATTGGTCCTACCGTGTGTATATTTCACCCATATTTTGCCATATGGTCCCATAGTTTCCATCGGGTCATGCATTTTTTACATTATGGTCCCTATCAAAATTTGAGTACCGGGGTCATCCTGTTCCATATTGTATTTCTGTGGGTATAAGTCTGTGTTGCCTATCGACAAGACTTATTTGATGTCACAGCGATAGGGATCCATCTCCGGGCATCCATTGGCAAGACATTTTCATTGTTTCGGCGACAGAAAAGGAGTACATTGGCAAAAGATTTTGGCTTTGATGAAAGGTCATAGCGAAATGTATATGTCTCGCCAACTTATTTCAAAGGGTTTCTATCAAAATTCTCATTGGTGAGAGATGTTTTCTTTAGAGTAAGTCATAGCGAATTCAAAGGGTCTCACCGACCAACACAAAAGGAAATCTCAGTAAGACTAATGGGCATCGATGTAATATCTTGGCGAATGGCTCCAGTCTTGCCGATAGTGCAAAAGGGTCTATGTCGGTATGAGAATTGGATTGTCTCAGCGATTAAGAATGCATCATGTGGGTTTTCGGTAAAACATGGGGTATTCTATATGACGTCTCCCCGATATCATAAAGTCATAGTGACACGCAAGAGATAAAAGAACTTTTGGTGAAACATAATGAAATCTACAATAGGTCTCCCCGACTTTGATAAGTCACGGCGACAAGTTTGATCACGAGGGATATCAGTAACACTTAGGGTGTTCTGTGAGATGTCTCTCCAATATCACAAGGCTACAACAAAATAAAAAGGGACAAAAGGATACTTCTTGACTTCGGTATAACGAGCAGAATGTTATAGCGATACATGTGGAATGAAAGAACACATCTTGGGGAAACATAAAGTAATCTATATGACATCTCCCTGACTTTGAAGGGTCATGGCGAAGCAAGGAACCATGGGGCAACTGACAGTGTTATAATTTCCTTCGGCATACTTATAGGGTTGTCTCAGCGACTGTTTCAGTGATGATTAATTGGCCTGATTGCAACTGTTTGCCGACATTGGATTATGAAGCGACATGTCTGTTCAGATACAGATGTATAAATTCTCAAAGGATATCATTAGATGAGAATTAGATTAGATTACAATAGGTAGATTAGGAATGGATATAGTATAATAAATTTCTCATGTTAGAGACTACGATGCATGTTTTCAAATGGCGATTTCAATGAAAATTAGTTGTTGTGGTAGTTTATTTCTGGTTTCAATTGTCTGTTGAGTTTATTGCAAAGTATTGCTAAGCTATCTCCAAGTTGATTTTTTCTGGTTGTTTAAATTGATATAACAAGTTTATCTTCAGTTCATCAATACACATTTGCTATATCTGTGTGATTAATTGATTGGTTCTTTCAAGGAGAGATTAAATCCTCTTAGTTGATCACAGTAATCAGGGAGATTCATCTGGATTATTAAAGTAGAGCTCAGTAGTCATAATCCTGGATGTTTATACAAGTTATAAACAGATCATATGCCGACAATTTGAGTTTTTGCCAAAATAAGTTGCCCACTTCTGTTTCATTTGACTCCGTATACCCAACAAGGCACTGGTCTCTACAATTTCATCATTTAGATTCATTCATTTCCTTTACATATGTTAACTGAGCATATTAGGATTTAGCTTTAAGTATTGCTATTTGTACCAAGCTTGATTTCATTTGTTCACTTCCATCTGCCATTGTGGACAAATCACTACAAGGATAATCTTAAGTCAAGTATGCCCAATTTAGATAGGTACACCCGCCTAGGTCTGGCAGCACCTGAAGAGTAGAAGGTTAAATTCATTTGACCTTGTCTGTTACCCTGAAACGTATCAAGAGATTGGCAGCCTCTTGAGGCATCCTGTCTGCGTGTTTGAGAGCTAACATAATCAATGATATTTCCAATACTGATAATACTTAAATCTACCTCCATTTTCTACCATATGTAAAAACATATTTGTAACTATCCTATAATAGTGAAATTCTATGTTCTACTTACCTCTTTGTGAAATCATTGGGACATGTATGCATGTTTAGAAAATTCACTTAGTTATGGAAACGATGTTTCTCTAATCTTTCATCGAGTTTCTCCCTCATAATACTTAATAGTCATGTTTACTATATATACATTCATTCCTAAGTGTAATTTTTCTAACAAAGATTATATCTATCTATGTCATATAACATCAAATTTTAGCTTATGATGTATAGAAAAAACAAATGTTTTCTATTGGTGCATATATTTTGCTTATAACCATTAGTAATCATGCCAACTATTTTGAATTACAATTGATGGAATCTACCAATGATAAAAGTCAAATTGAACCCCATAAAATACAATTTCAAAAAATATAAAATTGTAAAAGAAGTCTAGATTATTATTCTCATCATAAAGAGAAAATAAGTGCTCGTCATCATATACAAAACATAGAGAAAAAAATACCAAAAATCATAGACCTACAAAAATTCCAATATCACAACTGACAATATTATACAACACATACAAGCAACATACTACATAATGAATTAAAAACCACAACATCATCAAACAACGATACTAAGTTCCTGACTGCATAAAAAAATTGCTATAGAATAGATGCACTATCAAAATTATAGAATGCGCCCTGGAATACATGTTCATTCATCAAATAGTAATTGTAATTGTAAATAATGTTTCAACGAGAAAGGAAAACATTGATTTTCAACACTTAATAATACAGACCTAGGAGAACAACCTACTATGTTACAAAATCTCAGTCAAGTAGAAGATATGCTCATATCAAGAGTAAACCCAATATTATAGGTAACCCATTCTTGTGGGGGTAATACAAATACAATGGTCATACGATTAGCTTCCCACAAGACATAAAAAATATTGTAAGAATACTTTCACATAGAATTGAAGACCTAGATATACTAATAGTTCGAAGATTGCATACACAAGGAAATTATTAAAATTGTTATATAATTAGAAGTCATATCAGAGATACATTTGAAGACAAGGTCAAATATGACCCATGATACTATAATGACAAATGAATACAATACTGAGGGCCTCTTTGATATGGAATTTCCCACACTCTTTCTAGATGACAATTCACTAAAAATGCAACCATGGATTAGGGAAGTGTAAATGCATGAATATGCATTACAATTAATGATATTTCATGACCAAAGATTCTAAAGACATCCAAGGTTTCAATATTTTATCTCCAATCTTATGATGTGTCATCATAGCCAAGGACTTGCAATGATTTTCATTAAAAAAAATGTAGAAGAAAACAAACCAACCACTATTGAAAACCTTTGTACACACCTGGAAAATCTTCGTGACACACTATTGGCTAACCAACTTATGAATTTCAAAGATACAATGTGTAGTGTAGAAAAATGTAACCCTTTACATTTTCATACTTGTTTGGGCCCTCCTAATTAAATTGGACTTACTAATGCCTTATTTTAGTGTTGATAAATGTACTCCTTTACATTCTCAAACTTATTTAGGCCCTCTTAACTAAATTGAGCTTAATTATGCCTTAATTATCCCTTTTATTCATTTAAACACCTAATAAATTACATTTTTTTAAGGGGAAACTTGACAATAATTAATGCCTAAACATAAAAATTTACCTTGAGCAACATGTGTTCTAGGAATAGGGACCTGCAACCCATTTTCCCACGAGCAAATGGGTCCTTCCTAGACCTTTGGACCTAAATTTAAATTATGTTTTTGGCTGTATTTTAACATCTTCAAATCCGCAATTCAATGTTGGCTTGTGATATTTTAAATTTTTTGGAAATTAAGGATACATACATATAAATACAAGGTTACTTCACCAAGTTTCACCTATATTTTTTATGTGACTTCATGAGAGCTAAATTTGATGATCAAAAGCATTCAAGAGTATATATATTAGAAATTTATTGTAGAAATCAAGATATATTCATCATGTCAAAGTCTTCTTTCATCATGCATATTTTTGGAGCTAACATTGTGGTGTAGGTTTCATGACCAAGTCAAGCATTCAAAGTATCATTTCAAGCAATATTCAAAGTGTCAAGATCCACATCTAATTCAACCATTCCATGCAAGTTGCATAATTTCTAAGATCTCCATTATCAAGGTTTCATTCAAGGGTTTATTGAGTGGTAACATAACTTTTTTCATTGTTCATTCCTTCTTTCATTTCTTTATTTCAATTCAAGGGTTGATTACCAAAATGGGGTTTTCCTTGCCATTCACCCAAAAAAAACATTTTTCTTTCTTGTGTGTGTGATTGCAGATTTAGGATGAAGAAGGATTGAAGTGCAGGATTTATAAAGTTGTCAAAGTTTCAAAAGTTGTCAAAGTTGTGAAATCATAGAATCTAACCTACAGATCTGATTTCTAACTTTTTAACATTGAAACTTGGACAAATCAGAAGCTACAAATTTGTGTTAGAGGCCCCTGAAAGTTGTAGAAATAACTTGATCAAAGACCCATTCACCCATGGGCGAATGAGTCCTAATTAGCCTTCAAAAGCTGCCTCTTGGTGACTGGTAAGCACATCTCTACCATTTTTAGATATGCATTTGGTTTTTTGGTTATGTAAATATTGAGTTTAATCTTTCTGTTTCAAGTGTTAGATTTCATTTTGGAGTTGATTTGATATTTTTTAGTTTTTCTTCCCAAAGTGTTGTTTGACCTTGATCCCTATCCTTTAGTCATAAGGAAATTTGTAGATTCTCACATTGACTTGATTCACCTAAGGTTCGTTAGTTAATTCTTTGTGAGGATCTCATTTCCTAATGAAATAAAGGAAAAAAAGGTCTATCTATTATCATTTTGGTGAACCCCCTTTCTCATTCCTCCCCTATTTTTTGTTGTTTCACCATGAGAGGAAAAAGACTATATTGGAACAAGTATTGTGCTGAGCCATCAAATATGGTTGACTAGATAGGATCACCCACTCTATTCTTTACGTTGAGTGCATTAGATAGAAAATGGCCATATTTACAAAAAATACTCTCAAATGACATAATATTTACAATGCAATCAAATAAAACTTAACATATAACATAATTAATAACCCTCATACCACATCCCTATATCTACATCAACGATTCACAATCTTTTGTGAAGAGGTCATTGACAAACTCATCCATATAAAAATATTATTGGTATAGGTAAAAATGGAAACATCGAGGGACTACACATGTGGATGGATTCATTTGGCTTAAAAATTCCCCAAACATGGAAAAACTTGACTAGAAAATAATCTTGTAAGTGGAAAGAGTAAGAACATTTTTTGAAAGATATGTCCCTGCTTGGAACCCTCGTAATATATCTCGTAGAAACAATAGAATACATCAATCTCCACTAATGATCCATGCTTGTTAAACACAACTGAGATATTTGGTACCAAACCCTTTGATGAATATGAAGAGATAATTAATCATGTCCAACGACACACAAAATGCATTGAGGAATGCCGACATAAGAAGAGAAAAAATGTAGAATTTCGCTACAAAGCTCCATGAAAAGAGAAAATTATCTCTACCTTATCATGTGATAATGATGGTAAAAAAATATAAACCTGCAAGAAATGATGATAAATTAAACATACATAACCCAAAAATGATTTCTATATGGAGAGATAACATAGATTGCCAACCTATCATCTCACGAACGCTTGTTCTCAAATACATTGCCAAGTATGAGTCAAAAGTAGAGAGAAAATATGAGATTTGTGTTAATATTCTTACAAGAATATCTACAAATTAAAAACCTAAAGATGAAGCTTTTATACCTGAAATGAAGAAAATTGTGGACTTTTCTAGGGTTTAGGACCTAGAATGACAATCTTCACTCACTTTCATTCAAGAACAAACCCTTGAGATCTCAATGCAAAGGAGAAAGAGATCTTGCAAGAGGGTTGTCCTAGCAGTTGAATATAAACTAATGAGGGGTTCTCCATCAAGTAAGAACTTGGAAATGTTAATGCAATGAAAGTTGAAATGTAAGATGTAATGCAAAACCCTAGTTTATTGCAAAGCTTCACTAAATGACCTAGAAATGTGAATGAAACAAGATAGAAAGCTATAGAATGATATATGTGCACCTAGGAATCTGAAGAAGGTTGAATAGAGCTCTAAAACACTACAAATTTTAACTTTTTGACCTACTAAGACTCATTCACCAATATGGGTGAATCAGTCCTAAATCTATATTTTTGCATAGAAACTAGTTTCAGGAAAAAGGGTATATGAATCTGCAAATAGTTCTGAAAAAAACATGTAGTGGGACTCATTTTCCACTCTTGGTGAATTGGTCCCGTTCTGCTTTTTCAAGAATTTAAGGTTCAGATTTGTACTCCAATTCTGCCCTTCCCTTCCAAACTAAATTCTGACTCCAAATCTAAGAGACTTGATTTACTTATGGGGGGTTTTCCTTGGTCAAACCCTTAGTTTGGTAATTAAACCTTGATAGAAATAATGGAACTTGAATGCAAATGTGAACATAAACCCTAGCCTTAAGTGTGTCTAAGACTAGGAAATTTGAAACACCATGCAACCCTACTCTAATGTGTAAGAGTATGATGCATGGATGGAAAAAATGAAGATGAATGACTCACTTCGAGAGACCTCTAATCACCCAAATGAGCCCTAATGATGCTTCTACCTTCCTTAGGATGAAAGTAGAGTGATAATGGAGGATAAAATCACTTAGGAAATAAGTCCTTAGGCTTGGCTTGATGGCTAGTTGCATCTCCCCAACCTAGAATCCATCATGATTCACCATAGACAACCATGATCAACCCTTGAAAATGCTAGATCTTGAATGAAAGTGATCTTGAAGACTTGCAAAAACACTTTAATGCTGCTCCAAGACTTCAAATTTGCTTGCTTTTGGAACTTGAATGCTCTTGTGAATGAATGCTTGAAGATTATTGGTGCTTCTCTCTTGAAATTTATCTTGAATAATGCTTTCTTAGATTGCTTAGGTGATAAAAATGACTTAGAAGCTTGCTTATATAGGAATTAACACCTAATTTACCATTATTTAGATCTCAAAGGTCGACAATAGCCAAAAATTTAAATTAAAAAGGTGATTTTTGCATTCAAATTTGAGAAAATACCCAAATGGGACTCATTTGCCCAAGGTGGCGAATGGGTCCCACCTAGGGGGGCTCATTTTCCCAAGGTGGTGAATGAGTCCCACCCTAGATTTTTGAGGTGGGTTTTTAGGATTTTTGATGTTTTAGATGATTTTGTTAGGTTTTTAGTTGAAATAAGCCTCGAGATCTAAAAAAAAGGGTTTTAGGGGCCTATAAATGATGATTTTAAAGGGTAATTAATGAAAGGGTGCCAAAATAGGTCTAAATTAAGCGTGAAATTGCCTCTCTTTCAAGATCATATAATTTTATACACTACATTTAGTCCCCACTTTAGCGCCCATATGACTTTACATGCATATGCAAGCTAAAGGACTCCAACAATACTCTATATTTCATAATGAGTTCAATCATAGTATGAGAGAATGAGGCCCACACTATAGCTATTTGCAAAACCACAATGTTAGGAACCACATCCTACAACACGAATTCATTAGGTGCTAAAAAATCCTCTTATCTAACTTCTAGAAATCAAATTCGAGGTTAGATGTATGCCCCCCCTTGATTCCACTTGCTTTACAGAGGTGGAATCAAGGTAGTAGTCTAACCACATGAAATAAGGTAGGTCATATCATAGGGTATTTCCAAGTACCATACCACATAATGATATACATTTGATGAGAATGGGAGTGAAATAAAGATTCCAACACAACAAACAATGTCAAAAATAGACCTCTCTAGCTCCCGTTATGTTGATTTGAATAAAAGACGCTTTTTAACCCTAATTTTAGCTCATATAAGAGTAAAA
Organism: Sequoia sempervirens; assembly: GCA_007258455.2. Lineage (NCBI taxonomy): Eukaryota > Viridiplantae > Streptophyta > Pinopsida > Cupressales > Cupressaceae > Sequoia > Sequoia sempervirens. The sequence continues at coordinate 813,640,454 of VDFB02281492.1, forward strand.
AGTGAAGTAAATTATTTTTATTTTGTTATTTACCTTCTTGTATCTTGAGTGTGGTGAAGAGTGAGTGAAGATGCCAAGCCGATGAGACTACGAGCCTACGAGACTGGATGTCCTCTGAGATTGGGTGGCCCATGGCGAGCATTATCATCAGGTGAGTTAATTTTCCTATCTTAGATTTGTCATTACACATTTATTTTATGATTTATATGCATTTCTAGGTTAATTTAGGGCCTTGGATTTTTTTTTCAAAGCGTCCCTTTTTTTCGCAAAGTGTACCTTTTTTTGTTGCAAAGTGTCCCTTTTGTTCGCGAACTGTCCCACTTTTTCGCAAAGTGTCCCGTTTCTTTGCAAAGTGTCCAAAAAGGGGTCTAAAGTGTCTAGGACCTTTAGGAGAGTACACTAGAACAAATTTAGTGCACTTTTTTGATTGTTGATGTAAATATTTAAGAGTTTAGAATGCTTATATGCTTATGTGAGTGATGATCTACTTTCAATTTGAGATGTGGTAGATTGTGTTCCTCCATCTTGAATTGTGGTAGATGACATACCTCTAACTACAAGATTCAAATTTCTCATTACATGGAGGTTTTGTATTCATTGTATTTGTGCCACTAATTCAATATCTCTCTTACATAAAGTGGATGGTTCATGTTCCTCTTGAATTGAAATGTATTATTCTATGGTGTTCAATTTCCTACTTTCATGAAGTTGCCTCATTTCTACTCTTTTCTTTGCATTCTTAGCTTCATGCTCATCCAACGTTAGATTCTTTGATTGTTTCCTTTCCATGATGAAGAATTACATATGCATCATGAAAAAGAGATAAATATTAGTTCCATCATGGTACTATAGAGTAAAGCAATCTCTTACACAAATCTGAAATTAATCATAAAATTAGGATGTATAATATATCATACAAAAATTTGAAAGTAATCATAAAATTAGGACATACAATTTCATACACTGCCATAACGAATGACCATGGTAAGAGGTTTGGTTAGTCACAAATGTTATTTTATAATCATGATTCATACATTATAAAATTTGGGTAGTCTATAAGATAGTGAACATCACAAGACAGAGCTTAGAAGTTGGATTAAGTCATTAAATTCATCTAGGATCATGGAGAATAAGATGATAGTGACAGGTTTTATGTTGAAATATGACAAGCAAAGGGAAACCAAATTCAATGGCACATGTATAAAGACCTCTGCAAGTACCATGAAAATTTCATTGAACTCAAAAGTGCCAACCACATCCATGTTAATGGCTTCCCACAACTTGGTTGTAAATGATTTATTATGAAAAGAGGTAGTCCAATATATTATGGTCCTGAAAGTAGTAAATGAAAATTTCCTTAAAGGAATTGTAGGTGTGATACTAAAGACAAGTTCATGACCAACATTGTTAAAGAGAAGTTTCAAGGATAATCCTAGAAGATCAAACTTATAAGGCATGAACTATATAAAAAATCTTAGAATTGGTTGTGTCCACAGAATGTGAGGAATTGTAGGCAAGGGGTCCCTAGTGGTGATGTAGGTCCAAGAATGTAATGTCAAGATATTGATGAAGAGGGAATGCATGCTTTCCCCCAAATGTGAAAAGGATATATGCAATGATATCATAAGAGATGAGTGGGAAGGATAATTTTCTCTCACTAAAATAGGTGTGGCTCTAAAATCATGATAAGGCATGAACCATGAACCACATACATGACCAACATTGTGTAAAGAGAATTTTCAAGGATAATCCTAGAAGATCAAACTTATAAGGCATGAACCATATACCATCTTAGAATTGGTTGTGTCCACAGGAGGCAAGGAATTGTAGGTGGGAAAATTACACATGGAATCTAACTGTTTTTGTAGAAGGGATTCCCCAACCAATAAGAGGATAAATGATGAATATATATAAGGTGTGGATGCCCGTTCAAGAGGAGGGAAAGTATGGTTATGGAGCCTAGATGGGATTTTGATAGGAGAAATTGTTAGGGTTAGAAATGACAGATATCTAACAATTAAATGCATATTTAATTAATAAAAAGAGAAACTAAAATACACATAAAATAAATTATAACACAGAGAATTTAACGTGGTTCACCGAATTCGGGCTACATCCACCAAACCGTAGCCATCCAATGATTTTATTATCCAGTGCAAAAAACCTATTACAATCTTGTGAATAATTGCATTTTTCATCATACTGTAACCCCCATCCAAACTCCTTTTTAACAAGCTTAGAAGCTTCTAGATTAGGGTTCTACAAAGTTGGTTTTTTCCTTTTTTGGTGACAACGTGAAAAAGTAGGAGGAAAATTTTCTTGGGGGCTAGCGCCCTTGAACCCCTGCCTGGGGCCTAACCTAGCCCTGGACCCCGACAAGGATACATGCCAGGGTGTACAGTATAGCATGATCAGTCACCACATACCAAAAATCTCCCACTTGGAGACTGATCAAGCTCCACACCAACACAATCTCCCACTTGGAGACTGATCCTAGACGACACTGCTGCACTTACAGCTCCCACTGGAAATAGGTACCTTGGACCCTAGTACTCAGTTAAAATTGAATTCAACCTTGAAGGCCAACTGAAGCTGAAGAGGAGCTCAACTTTTTCCTTGTCACCACCTTCGTAAACATATATGCTAGATTGGCATTTGTATGTATCTTGTCCAGCTTGACCTGTCCATCCTCCAACACCAACCGAATGAAATGATATCTCAACTGTATGTGTTTTTTTTTAGAATGCAAGGCATAATTATTTGCAAGATGTATAGCACTTTGGCTGTCTATAAACAAGTAATTTCCAACCTGTTGTTTGCCCAACTCTTCCATGAAAAGTTGCAGCCATATCATTTCCTTTGTCACCTCTGTTGCAACAACATACTCTGCCTCTGTGGTGGATAAAGCAACCACCTTTTGCAATCGAGAAATCCAACTCACTATTGTCCCACCAACTGTAAATACATAACCTGTGGTACTCCACCTAGTATCTATATCCCCTGCCAAATCTAAGTCAACATAGCCTTTTAAATCAGTATTAGAGCCCCCAAAACATAAACATTTATTGGATGTACCTCTCAAGTACCTGAGAATCCATTTTATCGCATTCCAATGCCCAACTCTGGGATGACTCAAATACCTGCTAACAACTCCTACAACATGTGCAATATCCGGTCTCGTGCATACCATGACGTACATTAAACTGCCTACAGCTGAAGCATATGGTACCTTGGAAATTTTTTCTTCCTCCTCTTATATCTTTGGACACATATCCTTAGTCAATTTAACATGACTAGGAAAAGGTGTGCTGACAGCTTTTTCATTCTCCATATGAAATCTCTGCAACACCTTTTCAACATAATTAGCCTGAGATAAAAACAATTTTCTATTTTTCCTATCTCTACAATTTTTCATACCAAGGATTTGTTTTGTTGCCCCCAAATCCTTCATAGCAAAAGATTTTACTAACTGTTGTTTTAGGTCACTTATGTGATCCATGTTAAACCCTGCTACAAGCATGTCATCAACATATAAACATAAAATAATGTAGCTGTCATTATCCAACTTCTTAAAATAAATACAATGGTCAGAATTACACCTGCTGTAGCCTTGCTCAACAATAAAACTATCAAATTTTAAGTACCATTGCTGAGGTGCTTCAAGCCATATAAATTTTTCTTCAATCTACACACTAGTTTCTCCTTACCTTTGACCTCAAATCTATGTGGCTGTTCCATATATATTTCCTCTTCCAAATCAACATAGAGAAAGGATGTTTTAACATCAAGCTGTTCTAAATGAAAATATTCAACAACGACAATACTTAAAACAATATGAATAGAAGTCATTTTAATAACTGGAGAAATTTTTTATCAAAATCAATACCCTTTTTCTGTGCAAATCCCTACAACTAATTTGGATTCAAATCTCTTCTTACCTCCATCCTCCTCTTTCAACCTATAAACCTATTTGTTTGGTAAATATTTTTTACCTGCAGACAACTTGCATAATTCCCAAGTCTAATTTTTCAGCAAGGAGTCTATTTCTTCTTCCATTCCATGCTCCCACTGAACCTTGGTATCCACTTGCATAGCTTCATCATAATATTCTGGTTCACTAGCATCAGTTAACAAAATAGTATACAAAGAGGGAGAGAATCTTTATGGAGGTCTACTTATCCTTGAAGATCGTCTAACATTCACAGGAGTTTGTGGTATTTGTTGTTGCTGTTGTTGCGGAGCATGAGGAACCACTGAAATATTATTGTTTGGAATATCATCCGACACTGCATAATCATTTTCTTTCTTCTCATGCTGTAGCAACAGATCTTTGTACAACACTTTCTCATTGAATATGACATCCCTGCTTCTCACAATTTTTTGATTTTCAAAATCCCAAAGCCTATAACCAAATTTATCAATGCCATATCCAACAAATATACATTTCTTTGATTTTGCATCAAGCTTGGTTCTATTTTCAGAATCTACATGTGCAAATGCTTCACAACCGAAGGTTTTGAGAAAAGAATAACTCACCTTCTTACCTTTCCATGTTTCCTTTGGAATACCACAACCCAAAGGATTAGAGGGACCTCTATTAATTAAATAAACAACAGTGTTTACAGTCTCTACCCACATTTTTAAAGGCAGCCCAACATGCAATCTCATAGTTCGTGCACACTCCATTATTGTTCTATTCATGTGCTCAACCACTCCATTTTCCTATGGAGTCCTTGTAACCAGTTTATGCCTACGAATTTACCATTAGAGGAACAATAATCTTCAAACTCTTTGCTGCAATACTCACAACCATTATCAGCTCTAAGACATTTTAGCTTTTTACCTGTCTCATTCTCAACCAAGCTTCTCCATTTTTTAAAAGTTTCAAATACATAAGATTTCTACCTAAGAAAATAAATCCATACCTTCCTAGTTGCATCATCAATGAATGTAACATAATATTGAGAGCCACCGAGAGAAGATACCTGAGCTGGTCCCCATACATCCGTATGCACAAGCTCCAATTTCTCATCTTTCTTTTGCTTCCCATCCTTGAGAAAACTTACTCTCTTTTGTTTTTCATACACACAACTTTCACATAAATCCACATTGACACATTTTAGACCTGGTAAAACATTATTTGAATGAAGTACTTTCATACCTTTTGCACTTATATTCCCAAGTCTATTATGCCACAGTGCTGATTTAGAGTCCACAACAACTATATGATCTTCTACTCGCTAAATTGCAGCAACTGTTCTTGAACATTGACCTTTTTCCGTAACAATTAAAGTAGAAGGAACAGTATGACCTGTACAAAGATATAAGGTTCCTACTTTCACACCTTTTTCTACCACTAAGGCACCCTTTGTGACCTTCCAATTTTTATCACTAAATATAACAACACACACTTCATCATCTAGTTGCCCTGCTGAAATTAAATTTCTGCTTAACTTTGGAACATGCCTTACCTCATGTAGTAGCCAATGATTCCCATTCTACAACTTAATCTTTATTCTTCCTTTTCCAACAATCTGATAGGGTTCGTTATCTCCTAAATAAACCAACCCAAAATCCCCTTGGACATAATCGAGAAAATAAATTTTATGGGGGGTAGCATGAAATGAAGCCCCTGAATCTAACACCCAAGAATCATCAACATTATCAAGGGAAAGAATCAAAGCATCCTCATCAGATTTATTACTTACTACATTTTCCTCTTTACTTCCTTCCTTTTTGTCTCATTTATTTTTTCGAGACCAACGATCTTTCTTTAAATGACTCAGCTTACCACAGTACCAACAATCCCTCTTGTCTCTAGATTGGGACCTTCTGTCCTTTGATTTTCCTCGTGACTTCCCACGATTTCTAGAATTGTTTCGTCTCTACTTTGTTCTGCCCCTGCTTTCTACATTCAAAGCACTACCTGATGTGGATGTTCCACCTGAGCTTTTCCTACGAATTTCCTCGCTCAAAATAACACCAACAACATAATCAAATTTCAATGTATTCGAACTAGAAACAGAATTGCTAACAACCATTACCAAGCTATTCCAGCTTTCAGGCAAAGAACAAAAAATCAAAAGATCCCTAACTTCTTCATCAAAGTTTACTTTTATAGAAGTTAATTAACTGGTGACTATATTAAATTCATTCAAATGATCAATAACTGACCCACCTTCTACTATTTTCATATTAAATAAATGCTTCATAAGAAATACCTTATTCAAAGCGGAAGGATTTTCATATAACTTCGCTAGGGTTTCCATCAACTCTTGAGTTGTCTTTGTTGTTGTAATATTGAACACCACCTATTGTGCTAGGCATAAACAAATACTGCCAAGATCCTTTCTATCCAAAATATCCCAGTCCTCATCAGACATTGCTGCGGGTTTCTTGGTTTTCCCTTCCAATGGCACCCATAAATCCTTCTGATAGAGGTCTAGTCCTCCATCTACATCTTCCATAACTGATAGTTCTGTCTATTAAACTTCTCAACCTTCTTACCCTTGTCTGCCATTACTCCCACTCAACCGTGAGACCTTCCTACAGATGATAATCAAAATACAACCCGCTCTGATACCACTTTTTAGGGTTAGAAATGGCAGATATCTAACAATTAAATACAGATTTAATTAATAAACAGAGAAACTAAAGCACACATAGAATAAATTATAACAAAGAGAATTTAATGTGGTTCACCCAATTTGGGCTACATCCACCAAACCACAACCATCCAATGATTTTATTATCCAGTGCAAAATGCCTATGAAAATCTTGCGAATAATCACGTTTGTCATCATACTGTAACCCCCATCTAAACCCCCTTTTAACAAGCTTAGAAGCTTCCAAATTAGGCTTCTACAAAGTTGGTTTTTTCCTTTTTCAGTGACTGCGAAAAAGTAGGAGGAAAATTTTTCTCGAGGGCTGTCGCCCTCGAACCCCCGCCCAGGGCCTGGCCTGGCCCCAAACCCCGGCAAGGATACATGCCAGGGTGTACAATATAGCATGATTAGTTGCCACATACCAACAAAAATATAGCTTAGGGCATAAAAATGGGCGATGGGTGTTAGGTAAACCTCAATTGTGGGAAACATTTGTGCATGTATAATATCATTTTAAGGCATTTATGACGGGGGTTATTTCATGTCTATTATTTCAATAGGGTGAGATTAGTGCATGGGATTATGTAAATGGAACAAGCACAATCCTACATTGTGCATGTGCAAGTTTAATTAATAATACATGAAATCTAAGTGTAATAATTAAGTTTAACACAATAAAACGCATAAACCACATATGGGTTGAACATGACTCTCAAGGAAAGAGGTCTACCCTAGAATGGGAAAATATAAATGGTGGTGTGGTCAAATAAACCTATGTAGGTACATAAGGCTACAATATCTAGGTGCATGTTCTATTGGTAGAGGTGAGGTAATAGGTCCCTAGTGGTGATGTAGGTCTAGGAATGTGATGTCAAGATACTGATGAAGAGGGAATGCATGCTTTCCCCCAAATGTGAAAATGATATATATGCGATGATATCATAAGAGATCAGTGGGAAGGATAAGTTTCCCTCACTAAAATAGGCATGACTCTAAAATCATGATAAGATAATTGATGGATGTGCACATGGAATTAATGGGGGAAGTAATGATACCCCTATTGTAAGGATATAGAAAGGAAAGATTTGAATATAATGATGGAATTCATGATTGCCACAATGTAGAGATATAGAAAGTGAAGAATATAATGTAAAAGGAATTGTGCCCATGTTTCTAGAGTAATAACTCAAAAAATGTAATAAGGAAATGCAAGATTAAGAGGTAAATTTGAGAGTCCATGCTCAATGTGTAAGCTCTAAAGGAAATGTATGCCACAAGGCAAGTAGTCAATATTCAAAGAATAACATAACAGTAAGGTAAACTTAATAAGCATGAATATGATACAAAAATCAAAGCATTATATTAAGCATGTATGATAAGAAGTGATAAAGAAACACAAGAAATCAAAGTGGTAAAGGTGATAGTCATAAGTGAATAGAAAGGTGAAATGTGAAGTATAAGAGAATAACAAATAAAATATTGAACCATGGGAAATGAAGGAAAATGTAAAGCATATGTATTTAAAGAGAACATACCTCAAAATTTGAGATTCAATTTGAGAAACTACCCAATTATGTCTAGTTCATTTTTCACTCCTCAAAAATTAGATCTTTTCACTAAGTTGCTTTGTTTTCAACGTTCAATTCTATATAAATCTAAAATAATTAATAAAATATATGAAAAGAACCAATCTATAATATTAAATTAAAACAAAAAAACTCATAATTAACATTCTAACACTAAAAACATGAAAAAATTAGTTCATATTGTGTGTGTGAAATGTGGGAGAGTTAGCAAATCAATACTAAAGCACACAAACATCAATGAGACGTATTATATTAAAGATTTGAATCAAAGAACTACTCTAAATTGCAGTTAAACAAATCTTTAAAAATGTTCCATTGTTCTCTATTCTCAAGGATTTATTAAACCATATTGGCTCTTAGATTTTGTATATGCACTATGGTTGTTAAAATGACAACTTGAGAAACGAGATGTTGTTCTAAATGCAAGAAATCTAAGTTCCTACATGAAACTATGTGATGAAAGCCATGATGCTATGATAATGGAGATATTTATAAATGGATAATGTTGATAAACTATGTGATACAAATGCTGTGATAAGAAGCTAAAATGATTTTGCATATGCTCAAATGACCATTGATATGATGAACTAAAATGAAACTATAAAGCAAGACATGAAATAAAATGCAACTATAAAGCAAAACATGATTCTAAGTTAACATGATGCTACAATGCAAACATGTTAAAATACTAAACAATGCTAACTATAAACTCTAAATGCTCCAAAGCTATTCCTGCATAATAACTCTACTCAAATATGGGATGCCAAATACTATAGCGAAGGGTTGTATTTATAGGATTTTCCAAGCACCTTGTGATGTGACAACGATCGATAGTCTAGATTCAAACATGAGGGATGAATGGTGGAGATGGAGAGAATCAAGAAGGACGTTCCCTTGACCAAAGACAACATGCCAAATGGATGAAGGAATAAAGTGTGAGAAAAAGACCATGTGTTCAAAGTTTGTTGAAGATAATTCTAATTTAAAAGTTAGAATTATTTAATTTCATGTGACCTTGGTGAGGTGGTATGAAAAGTTGTAGACATTTGCTTGAATTCCAAATTTGGGATTAGTGAAAATTAATTAAATAAAACAAACTATAGAAATTTGTTTATTTAATTAAATTAGAGGAATGTGATTTTAGATTTGAAGAATTAGAAGATATGAACTATATAAATAATTTGAGAATTTATTTATAAGTAGATGAAATATTAATTAAATAACTAGTATTTAATTAATTAAATGTCTTGATCGATTTTAGGTGTATACATTTTGCCACTCTTTGAAGTAATGTGTTTACATGTTGTTTCAAAGAAAATTTTGCTGTTGATGTCAACAATTTTTTTTTCGATGCCCTAGACGTTGATTTTCAGGTGATGACAGATATATGCCCCCTCAGGAGATAAATTGGTGAATTTTTTGGATTTTTTCAAAATTTTGATGATTTTTTGATGATTTTAAAATTTTAGGATTCATAAACAATTTATCTCCCGAAAAATGATGTTCAAGTCACCTGGTGATGATTTGATGAATTAAAGCCCTTTTGAAAATAAAATAAAACAACCCCATAAAAATGCCACTTAATTAACCTTAAAAAGGTTAAAAAGAGTGATTAGAAGTTCATTTGAGCATTTTCAATTTTAAAAATTTGAGAGTGATTGAGCAATCTAGCACTTTGGAGCAGAATGGCGATCCCTTACCACACACACTGATTCGAGCATGTGCGACGACACAACCGCCTAGCAATGTACAGACCTCCAGTATGTACCCCTAAAAACTGCCTCGTAATTTGTGTATTTTTTCCCACTTGTTTTCATGTTTGAATTCAAATTTATTAGTTTAGCGCATTGAACACCCAAAGTAGCGCATAAAACGATTGTTTTAGCACATAGGATTAAAATTTTAGCACATTGAATGACCGATTTAGCACATTGGTAGATTAGCACTTAGGTTTTCTGAATTAGCGCATTGAAGCACCAAAATAGTGCATAGGTTAATTTAGCGCATAGGTGAATTGATTTAGCACATAGGATGAATCGGCGCATCGGGACCCTTTTTTGGTGCATGCGTGAAATTTTCCAACGCATATGATAATTTGGTGCATAGAACCTCTGTTCTAGCACATTGATGATTTTTTTTGGTGTATTGAGTTATTCAGTGCATAGAAAGACCGTTTTAGTGCATTGGTGAAATTTTAGACCAAATTGATGATTTTTTTTATTAGACTCCTTGATTTTGATGATGTTTGATCACCTCAGCCTTTGATTTGATGATGATTGATGATGTTGATAGGTTAGATGTCCATTGATCTCATGATAGGTGAGATTCAATGATAGGATGATGATAATTGATCTTATGATAGGTGAGGATCAATTATAGGTTGATTGATTGATTGACCTCATGATAGGGGAGGTGCATTGATTGTTTGGTTGATCTCATGATAGGCGAGATCGAATTGATTGATAAAACTCATGATAGGCGAGGTTGAATTGATTGATGATGCTCATGAGATTTGATCAAAGTCTCATCAGAGCTGATTAGATTGTGATGAAGGGTACTTCCCTTACAATCTAAAATTCACAAAACAATAGATAATGTCACAAACAAAATACAAGAAGGAAAAAAAATATTTTCTATTATCACTGAAATGAAAATGAAATTACAACATTATATTTTCCATCACATGGGCTTTTTGATTACATAAATCTGCAAATCTGCAAATCAAAGCCACCATCTACTTAGCTCTGGCTTCCTCTCTATAGTCCCCCTTTACATCATTTATTTGGAAGGTGTAACCACCCTAGAATCTTTCAGAAAGTGTAACCACCCTAGAATCTTCTGGAAAGTGTAACTTCCTCAGGAAGATATTTTGAAATTTTATTAATTTTGGTATTACAACTTCGCAGGGTCATAAGTTTTTATCCGGCTGTCATATTTTCAATTATAGTACCTTTTCGGAAAGGTCTCAAGAAAATATTGTGGCAAAAATTAGGGCCCAAAGGCCAGCTACTTTCATTTTCCACCAATTTTTAGGCCCATCTAGAGCCTCTAAGTGCCTCAAAATTGATCCTGAAGATTTTACTAGGATTTTAGAAAATTAAAATTTTAATCTCTCAAATGACTTGAATGGTATTGAAGTGATTTCTTTGTGATTGGATTCAATTTACCATTTTGGAGGTTTGTGTAATATTTTTTGTCCAACTATGCATAAATGCAAGCTTACTAAAGTAGTAACCCTACCAAATTTAGCCCATATTGAAAAGAAACAACATTTTTTTTTTGGGTGATGCAAGATTGCTCTTACACCTTGGATGTTCCTGCATCAAACACCTGTGGTAATTTGAAAAGTGACCCTATCACTTCTTAGGAGTTAGAGAAAAACCAAGACGGTTAACGTCAAACTCAGATAACCATGATGAATCTTCAACATGCCTTCCTCTCCATTTCACCAAGTACTCTTCATATTTCCTATTTCTTGTGCTTCTTCCCACACGACTATCCAAAATGTCCTCTATCTCCTCCTTTTCTAAAGTAGGTGATAGAATGTTCCATTGTTCCTCTGTTATTTCTTCATCAATTCATCCCTCATGATATTATGTTAAATTAGAGATGTTAAACACAGGTGAAATATGAATTCCATCAGGCAACTCTACCTCATATGCATTTTCCTAAATCATGCTTCTTCTGGATCTTGCATGGTCCAAACTTCATCTTCAACTTGTTGTATGTACCAATTGGAAACCTTTCCTTTCACAAATGAACCATGACTTCATCTCCTACCTGGAACTCCTTATACCTCCTTTTCTGATCTGCCTTAGCCTTATACTGAGAGTTCATCTTATTGATATGCTTCTTCACCTCGTCATGCAAATTCTTTAGCAGCAAAATCTTTAGGCTCAACACTACTCTTCTCTCCTTTATCCATATTTATTAGTTCAGAAGCATTCCTCATACTATCCCATATACAATCTGGAATGGTGATTTACCAGTGCTCCTATTGAAAAAATTGTTATAAGCAAATTTTTCCTGTGGTAAAATCAAATCCCATCCCTTTGGTTTATCTCCTACTAAGCATCTTAGCAGGTTACCCAAACTCCTATTGACCACCTCCGTTTGTCCATCAGTTTGTGGATGGTGAGCAGAACTGAACTTCAAATCTGTCTTCAACTTCTTCCATAATGTTCTCTAGAAATAACCAACAAATTTGGTATCTTTGTCTGAAACTATACTCTTCAGTAGACCATGTAGTCTCACCACCTCTCTGAAAAAAAACTCCGCAATATGAACATCATCACTAGTCTTATGACACAGAATGAAATGTACGATCTTAAAAAATCTATCCACCACCACAAATATGGAATCATGCCCTCTCTATGTCCCTAACAATCCAAGGACAAAATCCATACTAATGTTCTTCCATGGCCTCTCAGGTACAAGTAATGGCTAATACAATCCAATATTCTGAATTGTTCTTTCGCCAGCTGCCATACTCTACAACTTTGTACAAACTTCTTCACATCCTATTGTAACTGTGGCTAGTAATAATTCTCACTAACAAGAGCAATGGTCTTATCACGACCGAAATTCCCAACCAATCCTCCACTATGCTTCTCCTTGATTAGATTCTCTCTCATAGAACTCCTTGGAATGCACAAGTGGCTTCCTCTAAACAACATTCCATCTTGGATTAAGAAATCCAACCATCTTGTCCTATCCAATGTAATAGGTTCTAAACAAGCCTTCCAAGCTTTTGCAAAGTCTGGATCTTCTAGATACAAACTCTTGAGTTCATTGAACCCAACAACCTCTATATTCATCTCTATCAACAAATTTTTCCTTCTACTTAAGACATCTGCAACTCTGTTTGATCTTCCACTCCTATGCTTCAAAACAAAAGTATAACTCTGCAAAAACTCAACCCATTTTAAGTGCATTTGATTCAACTTTCCTTGACTATTGAGATACTGCAAAGCCTGGTGATCAGTATATAAAACAAATTATTTTGGCAAAAAATAGTGTCTCCATTTCTTAAAAGCTTGAACTATAGCATAGAACTCTTGATCATAGACATAATATTTCTTCTTAGCATCATTTATCTTCTCACTAAAATAGGCAACATGCTTACCTTCTTGACTCAAAATAGCTCCTATGGCAGTTCCACTAGCATCACAATCTACCTGAAAGACCTTATTGAAATATGGGAGTGCCAAAATAGGTTGCTCTGTAACTTTCTTCTTCAACATATCAAATTTTTTTGTTGCTCCTGTAGTCCACTTAAACTCTTTTCTATCCCCTCTCATTGTTTCAGTTAGAGGTGCACACATATTGCTGAAGGTCTTAATAAACTTTCTATAAAAAATTGCTAGACCATGAAATGATCTTATCGAGCTGTAAAACTCCTCGAGGTAGGCCATTCAATGATAGCTCTCACCTTCTCTGGATCCATTTTAAGATCCTTTGCTGAGACAAAAAATCCTAGATACACCAATTCCCTTTTTACAAAACTACATTTCTTCAAATTAATCAACTTCTCCTCCCTTAGCTTCTCAAAAATTTTTCGAATATGCATTAGGTGCTCCTCCAATGTCTTACTAAAAATCAAAATACCATCCAAATAAACAATAAATTTTTTTCCTAAAAATTCTTTTAATACCTCATTCATAAGCCGCATAAATGTGCCCGGTGCATTGGTTAGCCCAAAAGGCATGACTAACCGCTTGTACAAGCCCTCCTTGGTTTTAAAGGCTATCTTCCATTCATCTCCTTCTCTAATATAGATCTGGTGATATCCACTCTTCAAATCTGTATTCATGAAGTACCCAACTCCACTCAAACAATCCATAATGTCATCCATCCTTGGAAAGGGAAATCGGTACTTGATGGTGATCTTGTTGATGGCTCTAGAATTTGTATACATCCACCATTCCCCATCCTTCTTTGGTGCTAGTACTGTAGGTACTGCACATGGATCAAAATCTCTTGAATCAATCCCTTCCGCAACAATTCTTGCACTTGTCTATTCAACTCTTCACTCTCTGCTGGAGTCATATGATGAGCTATCTTATTCGAAAACTAGCTCTAGGAATCAGGTCCATATGATGACTAATCTTTCTTACCAGAGGCAAACCTTTAGGTACGTTATTAGAAATAATAGCTTGAAACTCATTCAACAAATCTGAAACCTCTATAGGTACCTTGATAGTATCTTCTTTATCAACTCTACAAATCAATGCAAAACACATATGCTCATGCTTCATATCTTCTAGGAACTTTCTTCCATCAACCAAACAAATTCTTGCATTACTGCATGCCTTTTCCTCTACCTCTTTCAAATCCTAGATACACCAATTCCCTTTTTACAAAAATACATTTCTTTAAATTAATCAACAAATTCTCCTCCCTTAGCTTCTCAAAAACTTTCTGGATATGCATTAGGTGCTCCTCCAATGTCTTACTAAAAATCAAAATATCATCCAAATAAACAATAACGTATTTTCCTAAATTTTTTTTTAATACCTCATTCATAAGCTGCATAAATGTGCCCGGTGCATTGGTTAGCCCAAAAGGAATGACTAACCACTTGTACAAGCCCTCCTTGGTTTTAAAGGCCATCTTCCATTCATCTCCTTCTCGAATACAGATCTGGTGATATCCGCTCTTCAAATCTGTCTTCGTGAAGTACTCAGCTCCACTCAAACAGTCCATAATGTCATCCATCCTTGGAAAGGGAAATCGGTACTTGATGGTGATCATGTTGATGGATCTAGAATTTGTATACATCCACCATTGCCCATCCTTCTTTGGTGCTAGTATTGCAGGCACTGCACATGGACTCAAACTCTCTCAAATCAATCCCTTCCATAACAATTCTTGCACTTGTCTGTTCAACTCTTCACTCTCTACTGGAGTCATATGATGAGCTTCCTTATTCGGTAAACTGGCTCTAGGAATTAGGTCCATTTGATGACTAATATTTCTTACCAGAGGCAAACCTTCGGGTACGTTATCAGAAATAATAGCTTGAAACTCATTCAACAAATCTAAAACCTCTACAAGTACCTCGATAGTATCTTCTTTATCAACTCTAGGGATCAATGCAAAATACATATGCTCATGCTTCATATCTTCTAGGAACTTTCTTCCATCAACCAAAAAAATTCTTGCATTACTGCATACCTTTTCCTCTGCCTCTTTCAAGGGCTTCAACTTATGACAAACTCCATCCTTTGTCAAAGAATAGGTGTTGGAATGTCCATCATGTACTGCTCGCCGATCAAACTGCCATGGTCTACCTAAAAACATATGGCAAACATCCATAGGCATAATATCACACAATACCTCATCATGGTAATTTCCAATCTTGATCTTTACCAAAAATTATTCATTTACCAAAGCTTTATGGTCCTTCTGCAACCAAGCAATCTGGTATGGATTTGGATGCCTTCTTCTCTCTAATTGCAACTTACTATCCATCTCTTCTGAAACAAGGTTATCAGTACTACCTCCATCAATAATAACATTGCAAACTTTACCTTCACACTTACATTTGGTGTGAAACAAATTCTTCCTTTGAGTTGGCTCTTTCTTCTCATTCAACAAGGCTCTTCTAGTAACAAGAACCTCTCCTCTTTCCGCATCCTCAGAATGTGAAGACTCAACATCTTCGTCTACATGTGCAACTACCCTCAGGTCTTCTATTTGTCCTTCCTTGATGTTGAGGACACTCATATGCCCTATGCCCTTCTTCTCCACATTGGAAATAGGTTCCATGAAAGCCTCCTCTCCTTGGTCCTCGCCCAAATCTTCCTCTTCCTCTTTGGTCTCCATTATTTTGATCACAAGGAAAATATGTGTTATCTCCTTTCTAGTTTTGGTTGCTACTAGATCCTTCACCCTTCCTTTGGTCTTCATTTCGACCTCCATATGACTGTCCACTAGTCCTTCCACCATGACCTCCACCTCTTTGCTTACTTTTAAACCTCCTATTCAACTTCTCTTCTACCTTCAAAGCAAATTGATACGCATCTTCAATGGTAGACATTCTTACTAGAATTAGCTCTTCTTGAATGCTTGACTTCAACCCATTTATGTAACGAGAAAATTTCTCCTTGTTGGCCTCAGAATGACCTGTTCTAGTCATGACTCGGTAGAATTCTTCTGTGTACTCCTTAATAGATTTTCCTGCTTGTTTCAACCCTTGCATCTTCTTCAACAAATCCAACTCATAGTCCCCAGGAATGAATTGTCTTTTCAATTTTTCCATCATTCGATCCCATCTTGTTATTTTCTCTCTTCCTCTTCTATTTCTTTCCAACTGGACTTCTTTCCACCATATACTAGCATGGCCTTTCAATTTGGCCTTTATGAATTTGACCCTATCTGGGTCTTCTATTTCCTAAAAAATACTCTTCCATATCATTGATCCAATCGATCAGCTCCTTTGGATTTAGGTTTCTAGAAAAATTAAAAAAATTCTATCTTCAGCCTCTTTCCAATCTTGGAAATGGCTCTAATCAGTTTGACTTCTCCAGGATCCATTACATCCTGTGCTTCCTCTTCGAATGGCTCCTCATCTTCAGCCTCATCCTCACTTTCATCACTTCTTTTGACATCAACTCCCCTACCTAGCTCCTCTTGTAGTGCTTGAACTTGTCTCTGGAGGGCTCTAAAACCCTCTTCTATTACCCTAACATTTCTCCCACCATGGTTTCTTCGTGGAGGCATCTTTTTTCATAGACCCACACCACAAGTCTTGGTGCAAACTGCCGCAAGTTCGATGATTTATTCACACACTCAAGAAAACCCACTCTGATACCACTTGATGAAGGGTACTCCCCTTACAATCTAAAACTCAAAAAAACAATAGATAATGGCACAAAAAAAATGCAAGAAGGAAAAAAAACATTGTCTATTATCACTGAAATGAAAATGAAATTACAACATTATATTTGCCATCACATGGGTTTTCTGATTACATAAATCTACAAATCTGCAAATCAGAGCCACCATATACTCTACTCTAGCTTCCTCTCTGTAGTCCCCCTTTACATCCTTTATTTGGAATGTGTAACCTCCCTAGAATATTTTGGAAAGTGTAACCACCCTAGAATCTTCTGAAAAGTGTAACTTCCTCAGGAAGATATTTTCAAATTTTATTAATTTGGTATTACAACTTCGTGGGGTCATAAATTTTGATTCGACCGTCGGATTTTCAATTATAATACCTTTTCAGAAAGGTCTCGAGAAAATATTATGCTTTAAAGTAGGGCCTAAAGACTAGCTACTTTTTTTTTCCACCAATTTTCAGGCCCATCCGGAACCTCTAAGTTCCTCAAAATTGACCCCGAAGATTTTACTAGGATTTTCAAAACTTAAAATTTTAATATCTCTCAAATGACATGGTATTGAAGTGTTTTCTTCGCCATTGGATTCAATTTACCATTCTAGAGGTTTTTGTAAGATTTTGTGTCCAATTGCACGCATAAATGCAATCTTACTAAAATAGTAACCCTATCAAATTTAGCCCTTATTGAAAAGAAACAACACTTTTTTTTGGGTGATGCAAGATTGCTCTTACATCCTGGATGCTCCTACATCATATTGATAGGCTAATTGATTTTGATTGATTGATAGGCTGATTGATGTCGATTGATTAATTGACTGATTTACAATTTTGTGATGATAGGAGCCATTGACGAGTTTGCATATTAGAGAGAATTTTCCTAGGATGTGGGATTTGATTCCACACCTGATGCCGCTTGATGTGGCTATGATCGCATGATGCAGATTGTCGTGCCTAATTGATATGCCCCAGATAAGGATCAACAGGGGTTTGTTGATAGCTTTAACAGAGAGGTGGCACAGTGAGCATAACACCTTTCATTTTCCTGCTGGTGAGATCACGGTGACTCCAGAGGACGTATAGTGGATTCTACGGATTCCTGTTGTTGGAGAGCTTGTGTTATATGATTCTTAGGAGCAAGGCGAGATTGATGCACTGCGCAGGGTATTTGAGGATGATACTATATGTGGCTATGAGATTCCTTGAAGGGATATGGTAGATGCTTACGCCACTTTTCCTTCTGTTCTTGTCGAGTTTATTGGAGGGTTCCTTTGTCCTAATCGCAAGTCAAAGGGATTGTCAGTTGGATGGGGGTGGATTCTGGAGAGCATGATTGCTCAGGGCACCAGATTGCATGGGATTGTTGTATGATTGCACATTTGTATCATGAATTACACTAGGTGGTATATCTTCATGGGGCTAGTTTATTGGCTAGAGTCACATTGCTTCAAGTCTGGGCCTGGGAGCATATAGCAGTCACTTGACCAGTTGGAGATAGACGACTTGCTATGAGAACATATGTACATATTTATGCTGGTTAAGTTGCTCAACCTCATCTGAGAAAACTCGAGTACTGGAGGAGGACATTGGATGATCTTGAGAGTGTGGTATGGCAGCCATATCTTGATTGTGAGCAATGGCCTGAGGATGACACGGAGATGCCATTTTTGTGTCAGTCCCTGTACTTGATTGCTCGAACTTGGTTTATTATTGAGAGATTCTTGCTGCTGCAGGTACTTAGATAGTATGGTAGGGTTCAGGGTATGCCCCAGGGCATGGCCCATTACACATAGTGATGGGTGGATTCTATAGAGTGGGGACCTGTGTTATCATATGATGTAGCCGTGCAACACTTCTAGGGATTACAAGCCGTCATTTGGGAGGTGCATCTAGAGATCATCGATGTTCCGATATCAAAGGAGTATGCGCAGTACATGTTCGTACATCCATTCCCACGAATTACTATCTCAAACGAGCGAGCACCCTTGCTAGAGGAGGAGGGGGTAGTAGGTCATAGGCGAAGGCAGCAGAGAAGGGAGGAGGAGGATTCAAAGGAGGAGTCAGAGAGCAGTGATGATGAGGATGGTGATGGAGATGGAGGAGGTAGAGATGATGATGGGGGTGATGGGGGAGGAGATGAGGGTGGAGGAGGGCTAGGTCTTGATCTTGGAGAGTTGAGATTTCCTTGCAAGAGGTGATCATTAGTTGCCCCATCTCAGTAGCGCATGGAGATTATACTACCGTTGCAACAACAATAGACATAGATAGCTACTTTATAGGTGTAGGTTCAGATGCTACAGGGTCAGCTAGAGCAGGTACATGCTTTTCTCACATAGGAACAGGGATAGATCTAGACACTGATAGCTGAGAGGGATGCTGTGCGACAACAGGCACAACAGGTACAGGCCCAAGGTTAGGGATAGGTACAGATGCAGGGGTAGATTGCCACACTGACTACTGAGAGAAACAACTTGAGATAGCGGGTGGATTAGGCTAAGTCGAGAGATTACAATAGCTTACAATGACTGCTAGTTCTTTAGACTATTTTAGGGAGATACACCATACCGCACAGGAGGCAGAGTTTTATAGGGTTAGGTATCATGATGTAGTTCCTCCAGAGCGGCAAGAGAGCTTTGCATAGTCCTGGTCAGGGAGGTCCCGGTCTCAGACCACTAGCATGGGTGTTACATAGCTACTTCCTGGAGATCAAAGAGATCCTAGTGTAGGTCTGTCAGGTGGAGGAGGCACTGGTCATGTGATGCCGACACCATCTAGGGGGAGCACGACATAGCTCCGATTTTTGATGTACTTTGGACATGTATTGAAGATGTGCTTCTTGATTTCAAACATTATGATACACTGCCATTTTTGATATTGATGTTTCTCTTTATACCCTTGAATATCCTTGTACACTTTGACATTATGATTTTGAGGTTATATGATATGTGGCGATGATTATGATCTATGTGTCTATATGATGTTATATATGATGATGATCATTGATTGTGATGGATGCATTTAATTTCTATTTTATGATGATGATCATGATGATTATGATGGATGAATTTGATTTCTATTTGATGATGATGATATGATATGTTATGGATGTAAATGATGATGCAACTGATGTGTTATGATTCTATGATGCTTTGTGAATGATACCTATGTGATGGAGAAATGTGATGCATTTTATGTTTTTGTACTTTTCTAATGAAAATAAATGGTGCAATGAATGTATGTATGGAATAATTGCATGAGGGTGCCTAGTCCTATGTATTTATGATGTTTATATGATGATGATCATGATGATTATGATGATTATGATGATTATGTAATGATGATGCTTATATAATAATGATTATGGGATGCATGTAATGATGATATCATAATGTCTGATTAATGATTCTATATGCTTAATGGATGATGTTTTATGCTATGTGAGATGGATTTTATAATGCAAATGATGTATGATGTGTATGCGATGATCCAGTTATTCCTTTGTGAATCTTGGATTTGAGTAATAAGAAATTCATCTTCACTACTAGTTTTAGATGTTCATAACAATGGCATTATGTTTTTACCAGTCATGTTCTTCAACAAATTTTTCTTCTTGGAAATATTACTCTGCTGGACATGTCTTTCAATCATCTTATGTGAAAGCAAGATCCATTTTATAAAAGGAATAAATGATCTTAGTGATGCATCAAGGTCAATTATAGATGCATCAATTTCAATTATGCCCCTATTAAAATAGAGATGTTTTTCTGCTTGGAAATCTTACTCTGCTGGACATGTCTTTCAATCATCTTAATGGACCAATTTCTTAATACGTTAATAATTGATGAAATGATTTGGATCATGCAAGTGAGATACAAATATTATGATGTGATGCATGGATGGATGAATGATGTGATAATATTTTCTAATGTATGCAAATGATGATGCAACTGATGTGCAACTAAATGAAAATGATGTGTTTTTGGTTAATTCCAAGTGTACTCAATCCATTGGTGCCAAAGATAACATCATTGTGAAATTGTTGCAGCTTTGGAAATCCCATAGATACAGATGCAAACTAACTTAACCATGTAGATCTAATATGCAGATGTTGTCATTTGTAATAGCCAATTTGTCGTGCTTTCTATCATCATTGAGCCTTTAAAATGTTGAAAGTGAGTACAAACATCGATGGTATATTTAGATCATGATGACCTAAGTACTACTTCCATGATTTTTGATATTACAAGTTAACACAAACATCTAAGTATAATTAAACTAAGATGACCTAAGTATTGCTTGTGTAAACATACAAGATTTAGCCGTTTTCCTATGCAAATTTGAAATGTCATTAGTGATACTTTGTAGAGCATATCCCGCGACAATTTGCATTGTAATAATGATCAACTCATAGACAAAAGACAAAGAAAAGTCATACTCCTTCCTGGATCCTCTAGTTCAATACATCATCGAGGTGCTCCAGAGATATGATAACAAAAATCAAAGTTCAACGGTTGAACATTTATGCCACAGTGATAAATCCATGATTCAAAAGAACAATCATCTATTTGAAGTGTGCTTTTGGTTTGATTGATTTGGCTATTTGATATGGATGGTTGATGTGTTCATGTTTGTGTGATTGATGTTCAATGTTGAGTTGCACTATGATCATTATGTTTGTTGCATTTTTCCTACTACTCTTTGTCTATTGGTTTAAGCTCAAAGTTTATTGCCCCTAGTGAGTTCAAGATTTTGCCCCCAGTCTAGGGTGAGACATGACCACGATGCCAGGATATGTACATGAAGCTTTCCGATGATAGGCATAATGATGGTGAAAGTGAATGGTGAAAGCAAATGGTCAACATGCTCAAATGGATGGAAAAGCTAACCTATCAAAAATAAAGCCTATTGCCAGGTTTTCACTACTTGTTTTTATTGCACTTTTTTAGATTTTATGATTTTTTTTAATTTTTTCTTTGATTTTTCACTTTTTTTTGTATTTTTCTCTTTTTCTAATTTTTTTTTTGTTATCAAGACACCTATTTGCCAAGTTTTCATCAAGGTAACTATTTTTTCAAGATATTTTCTGATGTTTTTGTATTTTTTCAGGACTCTTTCCGATACACTGGATGATTCAGGTGTAGAATTTCTTGAGATGTAGGCTGTTGAGGGGTTCATCAAACAAATCCCCTTCCAGTGTGGACAACTGATATGCTCCTGATCCAAAGACTGATACAATGAAAAAGGAACCTAGCCAGTTGGGTTCAAATTTCCCTTTCTTCTCTCTGTCTTGTTGATTACGGGGGTTCTCTTTTAGGACTAAGTCACCCACCTAAAATGTTCTAGGCTTTACTTTGTGATTGTAAATTTTGTATATTCTATGCTGATAGGCTTTCAAGTGGTCCACGACATGCTGAAAATGTTCATCCAATAGTTCTAATTCCTGTAACCTAGACACTCTGTAATCCTCATTTGAAATGATCCCCTTTAGTGACACTCAGAGTGATGGTAGTTCAACCTCAATACTAGGTAGAATGGCCTCTGCTCCATAGACTAAATCATAGGTTGTGGTGCCTATCAGGGTGTAGATGCTTGTTCTGTAAGCCCACAAAGTAGGGTTCAGTTGAACATGCCAATCACGTCTAGCCTCATTGATGGTTTTCTTCAAGATTTTTAGGATAGTCTTGTTTGAGGCCTCTACTTGGCCATTTCCTTGGGGATAGTATGGTGTAGAAAATCGATGTTGTATATGGAACCTCTCACAGAGTTCTTGGACATCTTATTCTTGAAGGGTCTGTCGTTATCTGTGATAATGGATTGAGGAATACCATACCGACAGATGATATAATTTAGGATGAATGACAAAATTTGTTTTCCTGTGATGGTGGTTAGGGGAACCACTTCAATCCACTTTGTGAAGTATTCCATGGTTGTGATGATAAACTTGTGTCCATTGGATGAAGATGGATGAATATTTCCCATGAGGTCCAATCCCCACTAACAAAAAGGCCATGTTGATGCAAAAGGTTGTAACTCTTGTGCCGGTGCATGTATCAAGTTTTCATGGATTTGACATTTTTTGCATCTTTTTACATATTGAAATGACTCCTTCTCCATATTTGGCCAATAACACCCCAAACATAGGAGTTTCTTAGCTAAAGTTAGGCCACTTGAATGTGTGCCACATATACCGTCATGGACCTCATGTAAAGCAGTTTCAACTTTGTTACGTTCTAGACACTGAATGAGAGTACCATCAAGACCTCATCGATAAAGCACATCGGCTATTAGGGTATGTCGAGCTACTTGTCAAATGAAATTTCATTTTTTGTTCCAGGATAAATTGGGTGGGAGGGTATTGTCTTTTAGATAGGTGTAGATTTTCCCATAGGTAGAAACATCAACCTCAGCTAGATGATAGATGACTTGGGATTCGGGGTTGTCATAGGATGGGTTGAACAGTTGTTCCACCATGAACTCATAACGGGCTTGTTTCTTAAGAATCTATAAGAGAGAAGCAATGGTAGCCATGACATCAGTAGCTTTGTTGTCGCCTCTAGGAATCTACTCAAATTTTATCTCCATAAAGCACTTTTTGAAGTCGTCAACCATCTTTTTATATGGCATTGTTTTTTCATCTTTTGTTTGGTAATCATCATTCACCTAATTAATGACTAGTTGTGAATAACCATAGACATGTAACTCTATGATCTTCCACTCAACTGCTACTTTGATTCCAATGATCAATGATTCATATTCAATTGTGTTGTTGGTGCAAGGAAACATCAGTTTGTAGGACTTGGGAATGGTATGTACTTGTGGTGAGATAAACAAGATTCTTGCACCTGATCCATGTTGTGTATTTAAGGGCCATCAAAGTACAACATCCATTGTTGTGTAGATATTGTAAGGACAACAACATCTACAAATTCAATGTTCATTGGATGATTGTCTTGCAATGGTGCTTCAGCTAGTTGATCCACTATGGATTGACCCTTGATGGATTTTCTGTCCACGTACTAGATGTAAAACTCACTCAATATCATGACCCATTTAGCTAGTCTTCATGTTAGGGAAACTTTGCTAAGTAGATACTTTAATGGATCAATTTTAGCGATGATTTTGATGGTGTGAGTCAGCATGTAATGTCTTAGTTGTTGGGTAGAAAATACTACCGCAAGACAAGATTTTTCAATGAAGGTGTAATTAATCTCATAACCATTCAAGGTCCTACTGATATAATAGATTTCCCTTTCCTTTCCTGTAGAATCTTCCTGTGCCAATAAAGCTCCTAAAGATATCTCAGTTGTTGCAATATAGAGTATCAATGGCTTTCCTTTGGTTGGTGGTACTAGTATTGGTGGTGACATCAGATATTGCTTGTGTTGATTGAAGGCGGCTTCACAATTCTCATCCCACTTGAAAGAAACATTCTCATCCCAATTGAAAGAAACATTCTCATCCAACTTGAAAGAAACATTCACTAGAGAGGGACATCTAGAAATTTTAGACAAGATCTTCACTAGCCTAGAGAAATTCAAGGTTTGGCTCCAACATTTTTCAGCCCAAAAGGAATTTCATTCCAACAGAAAGTGCCCCAAGGACATGTGAAGGCTATTTTATCTTGATCTTCAGGTGCGATTTTTATTTGATTGTAACCTGAAAAACCATCCATAAGTGATAACATTTTGTGCCCAATAGTCAAGTCTATGATGATGTCAATGTTAGGTAGAGGAAAATCATCTTTTGGGAAAAAATTGTTAAGATCCCTGAAGTCTGTGCATATCTTGATGCTTTTGTCTAGTTTTGAGACTGGCACAATATTTGATATCCACTCGGCGTAGTCAATAGGTTTGATAAATCCCACATCCAGTAGCTTCTTTAATTCAACTTTTACCAAGAGGGTGATACGAGGGTGCATTTTTCTCAACTTTTTCTTTATTGGATTTACCCCAGGTGGTAGTGATAAATGATGCATGACGAGTTCTAGATCTATGCCTGGCATGTCAGCATAAGACCAAGCAAAGTTGATCTACCTCTCTTCAAAGAATTTAGTGAAACTGGGTTTCTCCTCCTTTGTCATGGATGCCACGAGTTGTAGGATCTTCACTATTTCATTTGTGCCAACATTGATAGACTATGTAGGCTCAATCAACACTAGTGATCTCTCCTGATAGTGCTCGGGAAGAGTGTCAAATCTTCCATCTCTTGGTGCCTTAGAGAGGTTTTCACCTTGAGATATGCTCTTTGTTTTAACTTTTTTGGGATCTAATAGTGCTATTAAATGTTTTTCACCGTTAGATCTGCTTTTGGTATTCATTTTGTAGTTGGAAGATTTGACACGCCCCTTGTCTGAAGTTCCATTATGATATTCGATGATGGAACATGTTTCAGGGTTATCAAAACATAGGAAGTTAATGATGGCATCATCATTTGGAAAGATGGGTAGACCAAACAACTTAGATTGGTCCTAGTCAATCAATTCAGGGTGTACTAATGGCATGGAATCATCAGATCAGCTAAGGCTAGAAGGGGTAAGCATGATGATGGTAATGTCATCAAAGGGTATTATAGCAATATCGAGGTCTATGACATTACTCTCTTCCGAAGTATCTATCTTGCTCGAAGTATGATGATCTTCACTTGAGTCATTGATATGCTGTGATCCAATTTCAAGTGGTCTATAATATGAGCTCTATCCCTTTGTACATGTTGGTGTATAATTTTGTACCATATCAATTTCCTTATCATGACAAGACTCTTCAGAGAGGGAATCCCATTTATATTCATTGGAGTCTGTTTCAGATCTATCTCTCAATTGAAGGATTCTCTCGACAACTTGTTGTCTGGTTTCTTCTTTTGCTTCTTCTTTATACCCCAGTTCTATTTTTTCCTTAGAATTTATTGTGATGGTTTGTATTGGTTCTATGATGCCTTCTTTTCTTTTACCAATAGGACCTTTTCCCTCATATCCCATATTTTCCAAGATTGTCTTTCCTTTTCCATACTACTCTGTTAGTACATTTGAAGAGGATGCTTGTGATTGTTCTTCGTCCTTGTACAACCAATTCAAAACCTCCTTATCTTTTGATTCATCCACTAAGGTGCTTTCTCTTACAAATTTTCCATCAAAGAGTGTTGTTGTTTGTGATGATTGTTGCCTTGATGTTGATGGCTAGCCATACGACTTAGGAGAAGATGAAAGTTGTGATAAACACAAGGATTGCTCAAATGAGTATTCCCCCATGCCTTTATCTTTCAATTGAATCTTTTCAAACTATTTTGATAAGGCATTGAGTTGAATTTTGTGATTCTTGTGTAGTAGACTCACTGATACCCTTATCTTTTGATTGGTCCTTTTTCTCCACCCACTTTGACAAGGCATTTAGTTGTTTTTCACTGTTGGATGAACCAAGAGTTGTAGCTTCCATTTTTTGTGGTACAAAAGTTTCTTGGGTTGTTTTGAGTGTGTTGCAATATTGGGGGTTGTTGGAATCAACAACAATAGTGATCTCTTCTCTATTAAAAGGAAATTTCAAACACTGGTGATATGTCGATGGTACAACTTACATTTCATGGATCCACGGATGTCCAAAGAGTATGTTGTATGTCAATTCTTTGTCCAAAACTTGGCAGACTATATCTTTGACAACTGGTCCTAATTGAATTGGTAAGACAATCAATCCTTGGGAGGATATCTCTTCATCATCATTTTCTTAAATTATTGTGATTTTCCTTCTAGGATCAATAGCATTTTCATAATATCCAAGTGCACGAAATTTTTTTATAGTGTAGATATTTAAGCTATCTCTTTCATCTATTAAAAAACATTTAATGCGGTGTTTATGGATTAAAACCTCAATGTGAAGAGCAATGTTGTGTGGATGGGTGATAAATACATCATCATGTTCAGAAAATGATAAGTAGTGCGGTGCATTCAAATGTCCCACCATAGTTTGAAATTGGAAAACTTCCAAGTTGTTTGGTACTGTGGTGGCCACTAGAGCTTGTTCTAAGATTTCTGTGCATTAATGAAACCTTGAGAAACTCTAATATGGATATTTGAGTGGGTATTTTCTGCAACTGATCAACGATGTTATATTGAGTTGTAGGGACAATAATAGTTGCTTTGGACATGGAAGGGGTAGCTCCTTTCAATGTTACCTTGCCTTGTCCTCTTGTGATTGCATTGATTGGTGAATTGTCTTGTTTTCCTTTGATTTTAATGACATTGATTTGGTTGTCATTTGTGGAAATGTTGGTGATATGATAAGTTTGATGATTTAGGCACTTTGAGATGTTTAGATCTAGGTCTAATCTGGAGAATTCGACTTGTAGAGGTCAATTTTGACAAGTTTAGTAGACTCTGTTGTACCTGAGGAACGATTCTAGATTGAAAAAGATCTTGAATTTTGGTTCAAACTATGAAAAAAGGATAAATTGAACTTTTGGATCTTGTATTTAATGGATGCACTAAAACAGAGCCTAGATGCGCTAAAAGATTTGATAGATGTGCTAAAACAGAGAATGAATGCACTATGAAACTGACTGCATGCGCTAAAGTAGAGGGTCTATGCACTATAAAACTATCTAGAAGCGCTATAACAGAGGGTGAATATGTTGAAATATGATGCCCATGTGCTAAAATATGATAGCAATGCACTATAATAGAGAATGAATGTGCTGGAAGATTACATAGATGCACTATAACAACAGACGAATGCACTACAAGATTTGCACAAATGTGCTAAAAAATGCAGCAGATGCATTGAACTGGGAAAATATCACAGTTTCCTATAAGTTTGTTTGATTTTTCTAATTTTCCCGTCAAAGAAATAGTTGTTTCAAAGGATGTTTTCTAAATCAAGATTTTCACTTCCCATGTATGATGTTTTTTTTGATTTTTTTTTAAAAACACATTGGTAAAACACATCAAACATGTACAACTTAAGGCTATGCAGGACAATATTTACTGGATTCCCACTTGGATTTTACTCTAGCTGCACCTACTTTTAGCGGATGATTAGAAGCTTGACCCCAATAGCTCCCCTCCATGACACTCACTTCTATGGGGCAACCAAGCTTCAATACCCATGAATCTGCCATGATATATTTCTCATCTCTACTAAAAGCTGCAAAAATATGGGATGACTTCAAAGGTTAGACCTTCTGCGCTAGTAAATAGAATAAGGATTTTGGCCCTCTAAACAAGAGGTTCTAGTATAGGAATTTCGTTCATGGGGGATCATCCATACGACAAGAGACCATTGCAGCCCTTCTTGTCAGAACAATCCTCGTGATACTTGAACTTTCCTCAAGTACCAACATTTATATCCCGGTTGGAGGTCGCTTGGCTTTAGCGTGTTACCGGTTGGGTCGTTCCCTTGGGTGATTACTTTTTCCCACAAGGTAGGCCCTCTAAGGATAAAACAAAATAAAAATGAATGGGTCTGGATTTTTGGTCACCCAGTTAAGGGGAGAACATATTCCTACCATTCATCAAGCACATAAAACATGCTATTCTTTACCCTTCTAATTAAGCTAGATGCCTATCTTAATCAAAAGAAAGCATTAAATAACTCAAACCCCTGCATAAATCATCAGTAGTTTGATAATATTGTCTTTGACCAGCATATAAAAGTACCTGCAAGTAGAAAACACTAATTAGTTCTCAGATTTTTTTAAGATTTTGCAAATTCAAACAGATGCGCTAAAACAGTCACCCAATGCGCTAAAATTGCTACTCTATGCACTGAAAGAACTAATGAATGCGCTAAAAGAACTAATGGATGTGCTAAAGTATTGACTGAAAGCATTGAAAGACCCCCTGAATGCATTAACACATTTGCTGGATGCGCCGAAAGAAATGTCGTATGCGCCATAACAGACCCTGGATGTGTTGAAAGATTTGTCGTATGCGCTAAAAGAACTCATGGTCATGCTAAAACATCACATCCAACTTGTTCACAAGAGATTTTTTAGAAAGTTGTTAAAATGGGGCTGTGCCCCACGATGGGCACCAATTTATGTATGTGTGAAATGTGGGAGAGTTAGCAAATCAATACTAAAGCACACAAACACCAATGATACATATTATATTAAAGATTTGAATCAAAGAACTACTCTAAATTGTAGTTAAACAAATCTTCAAAAATGTTCCATTGTTCTCTATTCTCAAGGATTTATTAAACCATATCGGCTCTCAAATTTTGTATATGCACTATGGTTGTTAAAATGACAACTTGAGAAACGAGATGCTGTTCTAAATGCAAGAAATCTAATTTCCTACATGAAACTATGTGATGAAAGCCATGATGCTATGATAATGGAGATATTGATAAATGGATAATGTTGATAAACTATGTGATACAAATGATGTGATAAGAAGTTAAGATGATTCTTCATATGCTCAAATGAGCATTGATATGATGAACTAAAATGCAACTATAAAGCAAAACATGATTCTAAGTTAACATGATGCTACAATGCAAACTTGTTAAAATGCTAAACAATGATAACTATAAAAGTTCCAAATGCTCCAATGCTCCAAAGCTATTCCTGCAAAATAACTCTACTTAAATATTGGATGACAAATACTATAGCAAAGGGTTGTATTTATAGTATTTTCCAAGCACCTTGTGATGTGGCAACGATCGACGGTCCAGATTCAAACATGAGAGATGAATGGTGGAGATGGAGAGAATCAAGAAGGATGTTCCCTTGACCAAAGACAACATGCCAAATGGATGAAGGAATAAAGTGTGTGAGAAAAAGACCATGTGTTCAAAGTTTGTTGAAGATAATTCTAATTTAAAAATTAGACTTATTTAATTTCATGTGACCTTGGTGAGGTGGCATGAAAAGTTGTAGACATGTGCTTGAATTCCAAATTTGGGATTAGTGACGATTAATTAAATAAAACAAACTATAGAAATTTGTTTATTTAATTAAATTAGAGGAATGTGATTTTAGATTTGAAGATTTCTAAGATATGAACTATATAAATAAATTGAGAATTTATTTATAAGTAGATAAAATATTAATTAAATAACTAGTATTTAATTAATTAAATGTCTTGACCGATTTTAGGTGTATACATATATAATCAAATTTCATCGAAAAAATAGATGGTGTTTCCTCCTTTCTACATTGTTAAACAAAAAAAGGTAGTGAAAACGAGGAGAAATATGTAAAAATGCTTATGCTTTTGTCAACACTATGATTATATATATATATATATATATTTCAGATAACATGTAGAAATTGGAGAATAACAAAGAATGTGGGTCTAGATCATGGGTGACATGCTCTTTTACCATTTTTTGCACTTCCAAAATGCACTCCCATTAAAGTGTGAGTGTGCTTTGACTTGCAACAAAGCGCAAGAACACTTTGGATTGTTGAATATGTGAGCAGGTTTCAATGTTTTCAAAGTGCGAGCGTGCTTTAGATTGCTCAAAATGTGAGTTCTTTTTAACTTCTTGAAAGCGTGAGTGCATTTTGGATTTCATGATCTTAAATTTTGTAACTCTTAAATAGATTTTTTTGAAAACTAATGTTGGGGGATAATTTTATATGGCATCATACCTTATGAATGTGATTTATCCTTCCATAAAATTTTATCCTTCCTTGACCAACTAGAGGCTAGAATCTAAAACCCCATTCCATGCCATTCTTCAATAGCTTCATGTTATAATAGGTACATGAGAGTGAAATTATAGTGATAAGTGATAAGTTTTAGGACAAAGTCAATGAGAGAGTGTACAACAAGCCTATGCCTAAAAAGAATTCAACATTGGTGAGAACTTACAACACTTGAAAGATAGCAGTTGACCTAATGGATTTACCCCAAATACACTCTTATTATGATTGAAATTACTCTAATTGAGCCTCACATTCTATGCAAGTATGTACTCCCCATAATTATTGTGTGAAATTTTATTTTAGTGATTTGATTAAATTGCTTAGGTTCTAAGTCGAAGAAAGCTAGGAAGTATCCCTACTAGCCCATTTAAACTTATGGGGGAAACCTATAACTTCATGTCAATTCTATGAATTGGAGACATAATTAACTCTTTTAGATTTGATCAAGAACCCCAAAGTTGTTATTATTTAGAGGGAATATTTAGATAATTACTCTAGTAGAAAAGGGTCAAGAATCTCTAGTATAAATAGGATGAACAACCTAAGTTGATGATAAGTATAATATATATGGGTCATATGATGAACATATTATGAGTAAGCTTGAGACCAATGAATTGTTGATTATGGATAAGGACTTGGACTCTATCAATCACATTGGTTTCTTAATTAATTAGATGATAAGCTTCCTCCAAACAATATCCAAATATCTAGATAAAGGTGTGGTTGGTGTATAAGTTTGCACTTGCCCCAAAATTTGATGAGAGGCTACATTTTGAAGAGAATTAAGGAGAGAATGATTATTTTGAGATTTTCCCAAATTAAGGTGAATTAAAGTTGGCAAGGTTTCTTCAAGAGCTACTTCACCTCTAAGGGATCCAACTTGTGTTACTCTAGAATTTTCACAAGTAGATGCTCATATATCAAGTGTCAAAGCTCTTAGGAAGGTGTGCCAAGATTTATTGTATAGGTTGTATCAATTTTTTTGTGAGTTTTATTACTTTCTCTATTTCTTTGAGTGATAATGTTTCTATTATCTCAGTGAACTCAAAAGTGTTTTATATTTTCTTCATATTTCTAGGGTTATAAATTAGGTTAGTATGCTAATATTTTTTAAGGATTTAGATCGCCCTAATACAATTATGAGAGCTAATCTTGTGTTTAAAGTTGATCAAAATTAGTGTATGATATTTGTTGCTACTAGTCTCAATTATGTCATTGGTGCATCAAGTGAAATTATAGTCTTAGTTTCTAATGTATTGAGAGTTTCAAGTTTAATTTTTTATTTATTATCCCTACTCTTCACCACAATAAGATTGTGTTGATATTTTTGTGTCTATGACTCCAGTTACTATTCCAACTATTATTAGCACAATTTCTCCACACTTGGATTCCCTTTTAGTATTACTAAGAAGCCTCATTCTAATAGCAATGCATAGTCAAGCTTATGGATTTACGTAGAGGAAACAATGAATCTAAGAGCTTAAGGTACAATTGAATAGAACTAAGTAAAGTTTAAATTAAACTATAGAAGAAGTTTCTTTAGAGGTTTCTTATTACAAAAGTACTAGGAAGGTAAAAAGAGTACTTAAGAGAAAAACCTAGTGATTGGGAGAAAATGTAACTATGGATAATAGGCAATAATTATTCTTAGTATCTAAAAAGTAGAAATAACTGGTGATTAGGGAAATACCATATGTGGTTATGGATAAAGTCCAAAATTTTATTAGGGAGAATAATAAATTAAGGAAAAGAGCTATCATAGAGGTACTTGAGAAAAATAGATCACTAAGAATCATTATATAGCAATACACTTAACCTTGTACCCTCAACCCTTAACCCTATACCTTAAACCCTAAACCTTACATCCTCAATCCTCAACCCTCAACCCTATACCCTCAACCCTCAACCCTATACCCTAAACCCTCAACCCTAAATAGATACTTGAACTAACCTCAACTATAAACTCAATACCCTCAACCCTATACCCAATATCCTAAACCCTAATCCCTATTTTCTATACACTTAACCTTATACCCTCAACCCTAAACATTATCCCTCAATCTTACACCCTCAACCCTACACTCCCAACCCTCAATCCTATACCTTATACCCTCATCCCTATACCCTAAACCCAATACCCTCAACCCTAAACCCAATATCCTATTTACCCTAATCCCTATACTCTATACACTTAACCTTATAACCTCAACCCTGAACATTATCCCTCAACCCTATACCCTCAACCCTCAACCCTATACCCTCAATGCTCAACCTTATACTTAAACCCTATATCTTATACCCTACACCCAATAACCTCAAGCCTATACCTAATATCCTAAACACTAATATTTATACCCTATACACTCAACCTTATACCTTCAACATTGAGCATTATCCCTCAACCCTACTTAAATCCTAAACCCTACACTCTCAACCCTCAATCCTATACCTTATACCCTCAACCCTATACCCTAAACTCAATACCCTCAACCCTATACCAAATATACTAAAACCTAATCCTTATACCCTATACACTTAACCCTATACCCTCAACCTTGAACACTATCCCTCAACCCTCAACTCTATACCTTAAACCCTAAATTCTAAACTCTATACCCTCAACCCTCATCCCTATACCCTATACCCTCAACCTTATACCCTAAACCCTATACTCTATACCCTCAACCCTAAATAGATACCTTATACCCTCAACCACAAACCAATACCCTCAACCCTATACCCAATATATAAAACCCTATCCCCTATACCCTATGCACTTAACTTATATCCCTCAACACTATACCTCAACCCTCAACCAAAAACCTTAAACCCTAAATGCTACACCCTCAACCCTCAACTCTATACCCTAAACCCTCAACCCTAAATAGATACCTTCTAGTACCTCAACCCTACTCCCTCAACCCTCAACCCTATACCCAATATCCTAAACTCTAATCCTTATACCCTATACACTTAACCTTATACCCTCAATCTTGAACATTATCCCTCAAACCTATACCCTATATTTAAACCATAAAACCTACACCCTCAAACCTCAAACATAGATACCTTATACCCTCAACTCTATACCCTAAACCCTATATGAGATCAACCCTATAACCTAAACCCTCAACCCTAAAGAAATACCTTATATGTACTCAATCGTAAACCTAGCACCCTCAAACCTATACCGAGTATCCTCAACCCTAAGCATTATACCCTATACACTTAACCTTGTACCCTCAACCTTGATGACTATTCCTAAACCTTATACCCTCAACCCCACCCTATACCTTAAACCATAAACCCTTAAGCCTTAACCCTCAACTCTATAACTTATACCCTCAACAATAAACCCTATACCCTATACCTAGCATTGTCAAGCCCTATACCCTATACCCAATACCCTAAATCCTAAACCATAAACCCTATACCCTCAACCCTAATCCCTATACCTTATACCCTCAACCCTAAATAGATACCTTATACCCTCAACTGTAAACCCAATACCCTCAACCCTATACCCTATATATCCTCAACCCTAGGCCCTATACCATATGCACTAAATTCTAGTATCCTCAACCCTAAACTCCATACATAAAGCCTAAAGCCTAAACCCCCTCAACCCTAATCCCTATACCTTATAACCTCAACCCTAAATAGATACCTTATACCCTCAACCATAAACCCAATACCCTCAACCCTATACCCAATATATCCTCAACCCTAAGCCCATTACCATATACACTAAATTCTAGTATGCTCAAACCTAAACTCCATACATCAACCCTAAAGCCTAAACCCTATACCCTCAACCCTTTACTAGGTAAACCCTACACCCTAAGTCCTATAACCTAAACTATCAACCCTAAATAGATACCTTATACCCTCAAATGTAAACCCAATACTGTAAACCTTATACCCAATATCCTAAACCCTAATCCCTATACCCTATATACCTAACCTTATACCCTCAACCCTGAACATTATCCCTCAACCCTATATCCTTAACCATCAACCCTATACTTAAACCCTAAACCCTCCACTCTTAGCCCTCAACCCTCAACCCTATACCCTATACCCTAAACCTTATACCCTAAATCCAATACCCTCAAGCTTATACCCTAAATCCCATAACCTAAACCCTCAACCCTAAATAGATACCCTATACCATAAACTGTAAACCCATATATACATATGTGTAAATGAGAAAAATATTCAAATTAATATCAATGAAGAAGCTTCCAGATCAATAGATTATGTTGTAGAAACCCCTCTAGATTCAAATTGACAAAACTTGAAATTTGCATAAAAAACAAATGAAGATAACTTTGAGAAACTGAATGGATTTCTTGCTAGTGATTTTAAAATAATTCAAATGGCATTTTGTCAGTGAATAGATAAGTTGGTGTTGCCAATAATGTGCTATATTTTCCAAGAATGTGAAGTTGGAATAAAAGTCTTTCACATGCGACAAGGTCTAGTTTGTAATAGGTGTAGAAACGAAAAGGGAATAATAGATTTTAAGATGCCAACAATATGGGTCCCAATCCCCAACCGATTGAGCTTGCAAACCTCACTCAAATTGAAGAAATGTTGATTGCATGAGTCATCCCAATCTTGTAAGTGACACATGCAACCAAGGGATAGTTTAAATATAAAGGACACACAATAATCTTTCCCCAAAATATAGAAAATGTGTCCAAAAAACTACCGCATCCTATCAAAGATCTCCCCCTTATGATTGCTCATAGAAAGGATCAACGTGACACCAATTATAACTTCATTGTTAACAAAAAATGAGTATATAAAGCACTTCAATACAAAATTCAACATGAAAAGTTCTATTTTGATGTTACTATTGATGAAAATGCTCTTGACGATATATTGACATAAATGAATCAGAATATTTTCAAGAAACTCAGAACAATACACATGGAATTTAATTCAGATTTCAACTAGGTTGTACATGTTGGTCCATAGATAGAAATAGATGAAGGTAATATTATTGACCACACAACATTGATGACATCGAAACCACCAAATGCACAAAGGAAAATGGAATTAATACATGCATGGGTGAAAAATCCGACCGTAGATCCAACTATGTTAATTGATTGGCCTACTATTAATGGATCAACAATAAACGAGTACATAACAATAAGTTTGCTTGATATGGAATTTCCTACATTGTTCCTTGATAGAAAATGTGACTGGTTGGAACCTCGACTCAAGAGAATACATCTACATGAGTTTGTAAAACATCTACTTCGTTATAGAGATAACCACTTTGGTAAGCATCCAAGATTTTGATATTTTATGATGAAGATGATTATGTGACATCGTGCCCAAAGTTCTTCTACAATATTTGTCAAAAGAAGCATACATGTCATGCCCATTTAAATATATAATGTAATTATACATACATTCATATACATACATTCATATACATACATACATACATGCATGCATGCATACATATATAAAAAACTTTAACATAGCATAATGCGAGTGTGTTATAACATGCTTGTGTTATGTCAGATCACATAATGCGAGCATGTTATAACACACTCATGTTATGTTTTTCTTTGACATAACACAAGCATGTTATAACACACTTGATTTTTGTTTGCTTTGGAAATTTCTAAGCCTTTGGCTTGGATTTACCTTGGGCTTCCAACCCAAATCCTCAGGCTGACTTTCCAACATATAAAGATGCATTTTTGCAGATTCTAAAAATAAATGACATAATCTCAAGTGTGCTCTCTATCAAGTTTACACATGTTTCAATGTCAAGTAAAAAAACCATGGTAATGTTAACATCTCTCTTAGCTATCTAACCATGCAACTTTTTTTACATTTTGATTATGTTAAGGTTTTCATCTTTAATTTATTTTGTTGATGTATCTGTTTTTTGTTAAAAACCAATGTTTGGTGTTTTTACTTTATTTTTTAACCATTCATCAAAATTTCAAATAAATTACATTTTTAGAAATTAGACTCCATTCTATACATATTAAAAAAAATGACTTTTGATTAGTTTTCAATTTTTTTAGGGGGGAGCATGCTCAAATTTCTATTTTTCAAGATGTGTCCTCTTTGAAAATTAGTTAAAAAAATATATTCATTAAAAAATTAGAAGAAAACTTGGGGATAAACTACATGGTGTTAGCTAATTTCTCACTAAAGTGATTTTTAAAATACTAAAAAAAGTTAACATTTTAGGGGGGCCACACCAGATGCTATGTTATGCTTTTTTGATAAAACTAGAAACCTCTTTTTGAACCCCTTAATATCTACCATTTTCTCAAAAAAAGTAGTTTAGAAAGTAGTTTGAAAGCACTAAAACTCTTGTTTTTGTTGCATCTTAAAATTTTGATTGTAACTATCTTCAATTTCTCATCCAAGGTTAGTCTTTCCCAATTTTAGAAAAAAGCACTTACCCTTGTAATAATACACATAATGATCATGTTTTATGGCTTGATAATTCATAACACACATGCATTCCATAATGCACATGTGCATTTTATATTTTTAAAGAAAAAATACATATTTCACTTACACATTGAAGATCATTTGTAAGTCAAAAGCCTAAACACATTTTGGTAAAATAGATCATTTGTTAGCCCTATCCTATATATTTCACAATTCCATGTCAACATGAAGATGTATGTAATTAGCATTTCTAAATTTTTGTATTAAATTTTATTTACATTTTTATAATATTTATTTTTTAGAAAACATTTCTATTTTTTTATCATTTTCTAATGCCAAATTATATGAAACCTACCTCTAAACCTAATCTAGAAGAAGATTTTTCTAAAGAAATCCCCATACTACTTTGATCTCCAAAACTACCCACAAACTCTCCATAAAGCTAAGAGGATATATTAGGGAAACTAGATCAAAATAAAGCTTGAATTGTAGAATTATTTGAAATATGGAGGGAATCAATATAAAAACCTCAACATGCATGAATTGTGACTACATTAGAAGTAATGATGAATTATTATGATTAGTGATGATTTATATCACCAGTTTTATGTGATAAAGTTATCTTATGATCACATAAAAAGAAGAAAACAAAAAACCAAATTTGTGCTTTATTTAAAGATCCAAAATTTAATGGATCCATTTTATATAGTTTGAATGTATTCATACCCATTGGTGAAATCTCAATGACATACAAAATAATTTTAAGATAGACGATGGATGGTCCTTGATAAAATCCTTGTAACAACAATGAGATTCCCTTATATTTCTTGAGAAAACTTTATTGCAAGTTTATCCTTCATGAAATTTCTAATTATTTTGATATGAGGTAGTTTTAGAGTAGAGGCAAAGAATTTTCCTACGATGGAGTGGGAGCTCACTATCCACTAACCTATTCAGGAGGACTCCTAGCCCAAATATCTATTCATGTGATGGTGCCATCACTCATCAAGGAGACTATAGGTGTAAAACCTCCATACTATTGATACTCTCATAGATCACCTTATACAATATGGAATTTATATATCTTAATATCATGGTTCATATGATGCTAATACTATAGAAATGTTTAGTTTTAGCACTACTTCCTCCCACTTATGCTATAGTTTCTATCATATTTTCTTTGGAGGAGACCATGATTGACTTGGTGTAGAGGGTGTCCTCTAACACAAGTATGCTCATTTTAATTTTAAATTTATTGGGTGATTGTAGAGTGATTTGATAATACAATATAGCTTAGATTGGATAACATGGTCATCACTAATGAGCTAATGCACAATTTTTTTGTTGATCATATAGATATAAACTTAAATACAAATTTATTTAATATATATTTTTATATATTATACTTATTTTTTTAACATGTAAATTGATTATTAATTTTAGAATTGAATTAAAAATACACATTTATTATATATTTTAGGATATAACCTTGTAGGGTGGTGATTCATCAATGATTGTAATAACAAGTTTTATGGTCCCATTTATTTCGTAGGTAAAATTTTAATATATTACAAGAAATAGTAGTTAGTTTGTATTCACAATATTGTTGAATTTTTAAACATAATTTTTGGTTGAACAAGTAGATGTTAGACCATCATCTAGCATACTTGTTCTAGTAGAATAAGTTACAACACAAGATTTATTGAGGGAAGTTGTAATGTTTTAAAATTTTAAAATAAAAAATCTAATGTTATTGATTATGTGTAATTAATTTTATTAGTTAACTCTATTATTTTTAACTATTTAATAAGTTCACTTGTCACACTTCCTAGTATGTGAGAAAAATTGAATGCCAATTTTTCTTTCATAATTTCACTCGATGTCTTTGACATAGGTGTGGGTATATAATGTATACATTTAATTATGATTATCTTGTCTCAATTCACATCATTAACAATTGTTAAATAACTAACATTTAATTTTTATATACTTGTTTTCTTCACTAAAAATTTAAGTAATCATTCTAGTCTAATGACTAGCCTCTCTTGGTGATGTGAAGCATTAGAAGAAAAGATAGTTAGACTACAAGTATCATGTAATGAATTGATTATTTTGCATCATTATACATATTATTTTTAATTACAAAATATATCTAAATATCTAATTTTATAATTTGCATATATTGGTTGGGTTTCAATCTACCCTAAAGTGTAGAAGATTAGATCGATGCAAGATGATTGTTGATTCAAATGTTTGATATTTACTTTCTAGTCAAGAAAAGAGAGGTCAAGTTTTTTAATATTAATCCTTGTTATATATGGAGACATTTTGTATGCCTATATGACACATGGATAACTTTTTTTTATGCCTATAAATTGCAACATTTTGTATTCTAAGAGACATTGTAGGCCTCATTGCACTATATGACATTTGTTGTCATTATGTACACCTTCATGGATTTATTGAAATCTATATGTATGACCTTAAAATGGAATGATTGCAAAACTAAAACATAATCATCAATAAAAAAGAATTACAATCAAAAGTTACAACAATAAAGCAAGCAAGGTAAATTGATTCAAACATAAATGCAAACATGAAATTATTGAAACAAGTACAATTCACCCTACATGTACCTCCATTGCTCTCCTCTATTTCACCTTGGGAGAAATGGTATAAGATTCTTTGCTCTCAGATTTGTATTTAGCACAATAGCACAAAAACACCTGTAAAATATGAGTATAGAATTCCTGCACGATTTGAGATGATAAATGAAGGATAGGATGGTTGTATTTATAGATTTTTGATGACACCGATCAATAGTCAAGATCAGAAGAGAGATTTAGAAGATCAATGGTTGAAAATTGATGAGA
Source organism: Sequoia sempervirens (assembly GCA_007258455.2). Lineage (NCBI taxonomy): Eukaryota > Viridiplantae > Streptophyta > Pinopsida > Cupressales > Cupressaceae > Sequoia > Sequoia sempervirens. Next base: position 813,680,436 of record VDFB02281492.1, read on the forward strand.
GGAATTGAGGGCTAGTTTTTAATAAGATAAGCAACATTTACAGGGTGCTGTACACAGAGGGCCAAAGCCAAAGGAAGATAGTTCAAACCAACAAAACTAGAAACAAAAAGAGATAGCTAACCGACAACTGTAGGACAATAGATTAAACAACCCTAGAACTAGAGGGGACTAACCTGACTCCCTAAACCCGAGGCCACGAAGAGGCAATGGATTTGGGGAGTCCCTTCTTCTTTCTCAACACAACTGACCAAGAAGACCCAAAATCAAAATCCACTGAGCGAGGCAAGAGGAGTGGATCCACAATAGCCACCTCGGGCGAGGAGCCACCACACAGCGAGGGAGCCGACAATGAAGAAGAGGAGACAAGAGAGATCAAAGGACTAGTAGAGTCAAATGACAAGAGGTAGGTAGGAACTAATGGCACAATGAAAGCAAAAGAATCTGTAGAAGGGCTGGCCAGAATAGGAGCCAGGGGAGGCTCCGACTCGAAAGGAGGAGTAAGGGGAGGGTCACCCTCCTTAGAGGTATCATCTAAAGGGGGAGAACCAACTGTGAGATGGTCTGAGAGAGCATTCTTCCACTAAGTAGCAAAACCCTTGCAGTGAGCAAGAGGGCAGCTAGAGGCCAAGTGACCAACAAAGAAACATCTCCTGCACCAAAAAGGGAGCCCCTAATATGAGGGTTAGTTAAGTGGTACATAATTTCAATTAACTGATTGCATGGTTCTGTTTAGAGGATTGATTGGAGTGTTAACTCAAGTTGACTATTAGTGGATTGAATTAATTGCTTACAGAACTTGAAGTGAGTGGGAGTGAAGTGGATTTTATTGATGAGTGGACCAAGAGTAAGTCTCATCAATAGGTGAGGTGGAATTTGTATGAGTATTTAATAATTAAATAAATTTAATTATTGTTTACATGTGCAAGTTTGAATTTTAATAAATAAAATAAATAATTTTATTTATTTTGGAAGAAGATAATGTTAAGAGATAAATGAATTAATTAAATAATTAAAATAATTATTTAATTTGGGAAGTGAGAAATGGATAATTAATTAAATAATAATAAATGATTTAATTAAACTTTTGAATAGAAGACTAATTAGTAAATTAATCAAATAACATTAATTATTTAATTAATATAGATGGATAGAGGGATAATTAAAAAGATTAATTAAATAACTTTAATTATTTAATTAACATAGAGGAATAGATAATATGAATTTAATCAAATAATACAAAATTATATAATTATCAGGATGAAGTGCAAATGATTGTTAATTTAATTATTTAGTTAGAATTAAGTGTCTACATTATATATATAACTATTTTATATGTATTCATGTGTGAAATAGTTTGAATAATACTGCTTAAGATTAATCATTGTTAAGAGTGATCATAATTGGCTTATATTTTTACACAATATGTTTGTACATTAAAAAAAAAAGTTTAATGGAATAATATTATTTTCTCTATTGACTCTTATGTGAAATATTAGTTTATCTCTAATGCTATTATTAAGGTTCTCTAATGCATATGGAGAATTCCTTATCTCCCATTCTCTATCTCTCCATCTCCCCCCACTCCCTCTCTCCCTCTCACCCCTATTTCTTTCTCTCCCTCTCTTTTTCTCCCCTTTTGTCTCAATATCTATCTTATCTTTGTCTCCCTCCTTCCCTCCATCCCTTTCTCTCCTTTCTAGATCTTATTTTCTCATGTGAGACCTTATAAGGTCTATGTTTTTGGATTTGCACATATCTATGTCAAGCTCTAGGAGTAATGAGTAATATGTAGGATGGGTTGGAATGTTTTTAAACAATGAGTTTCTATACTATAGAAAATTAAAGTCTTTGTGTTCAATAAGTTAACAACTTGAATAATTCTTGTATGCCATGTTTACAATTTAAATAATGCTTATATGGTGAGTCTATAACATGAATAAAGCTTTTAGTTGCATGGGCAATGATAAGGGAGTGTATATGAGGCTATAAATGCTCAACAACAGTGAGTTATAAGCCTTAGATGGTTGCACATGTATGTGTAAGTGTTATAAATTGGTGGATAAGGTGAATGTGTAAAAGTATATAGATACAAGGATAGAGGAGGGTGTCTAATGCATACAAATATGTTTATAGAGATAGATTAAGACAAGGATGATAAACTTGGTTTTGTACAAGATCATGCAATTTTTCATTATATATATAGATGAATTTATTTACTCAACTTAGATACACAACTATTTAAAAAATAAAATACATATACAAATTTCACTATTTGAAAATTCATAATTTATAATTATATTAAAATTATAATCATATATAATATCTTAAATTAATTTAAAATAAATATAATCGAAAACAACATTGATAAACAACATTAAATGATAATATGAAAATAGAAAAATATCACAAATAATATATATTTTTATTTAAAAATAAAAATAAAAAATAAAATAAAAAATAAATTTTAAAATATAAAATAGATCGTGAATTTTCTGCCTTTATATTTCCATTACTAAGATTAAAATTTATGTAATTTTCTTATAAGCAAACTTTTTAAGTATTTGAATATGTCATACAATATTTTTAATATATATTATTAAATATATTTATTTAAGTATTTTATATTCCAACTTGATTACCACCAAACAATGCTCTTTTCTAAACTTAATTTCAAAAAAGAAGAAGTCAAACTTGGATGACACATCTTTCTTATTCTGAATTAAATTAATAAAAATGTAGGACATAGTCTTTATTTCCATGACTCGTTGTCGAGTCAACTGTTCAAAAAATTAACCATATAACCTTACCAACTCTACCTTGCCGGCATGTATAAGTTAACTAATGCTGAAATTACAAGTTCTACAGAGGAAGAAATCCGTCTAACATTTAGGTAGATCCAAAGGAGGAGGTGGCAATTTGTCAGAATTTCCTGGCCCGTCCTCGGTGAGAAATACCATATCAAAACCAAGTGCAGAATGAGATTCAAAATGGCAATGCATGATCCAAACTCCTGTCATTAAGAACAAAAAATATATAATTTAGCTGTAAAGAAGTAAAATATGAATCGAGAAGATATCTGTGGAAATCTTAAAGCATTAAAATGTATTCCAATAATATAATATTTCTTACCTGGATTGTTGGCTACAAATCTAATGGCTGCCCACCCACCAGTAGGAACTCCGATGGTGTTCAACATCTGAGGATTTACCAGATTGAAGTTTGCAGGATCTGTTTGGGAATTATAGTTACCAAAGCCTTGCCCCACAAGATAAAAATCATGGCCATGAAGGTGTATAGGATGGTTCTGTATTGTAATAATCCCAGTGTTCTGAAACACTATTTGAACAGTACTATTGAATTTCAGAACTTTAACTTTTTTTCCCAACTCGGGCTCCCAAAGACTCATGGGCACAGATCCAGTGTAATTGAATACTTGGGGAGGATTATTTGGGAAATCTCTGGTAAACACTCCATTGATGCCATTAAAATATGCCTGTAATATGGCTATATCCGGCTCCACGAATGAAATGTTATTAAAACTTCCAACGGCTCTTCCACCATTGATCCCTGCACAGGAACTGTTAGGACAGCTAACGAGTCCAAATCCCTCTGTTATAAACATTTCCTCATCAACAGTCTGTGGGACAGAGGGCCTCAGGCTTCTCAGGTCTGTACTGAATTTGAATGCAGTTGGCGTGTCGTTAAATGCAGGAAAGTCTGGCAAGAGAGGGGCAGATGCTTTGCGGTTGCCTTTGTATTGCAATATTGCTATTGCAGTAGTATTTAAGTATCCAGTCCCTAGAGGCTGGCTGTTGTATACGCGAGTGCCAATGTAGTAGCGCCCTGACTGCTGGCCAGCTGTTATGAGCACATCCATGGTGTTACCTGGCTGTATGAGCAGCACATCGGTTGTATATGGTCTTGTATAAACGGCATCCACTGCCACAACAGTCATATTGTGTTGCGCAATTTTGAAGAAGGATGCATAAAGCATGCCAGCATTTACGATCCTCAGCAGTTAGCTTTTTCCTCTCTCGACCAAAATACGGGTAGTATCTGCATCCATAATTCATTCATTAATTCGACATCTCTTCAAAATTACTTCTGATTTCAAATTTGTTTTTCTTATAGTTCATAAATGCACAAGGTCACAAACCATTGACAGAGCAAGGAAAAAAGTCCCCTGGTTGGCTGTTAATGGTATATGCGTCGGAGTCATTTGGTACAGCTCCTCTTCTAATTGCTTCTGCTATTACATCTTCCACATTCGCATTCCACCATTCCCCTGCACACCAAGTTCAGATAATAATTATAATTTCGATCATTGAGTTTGGTTTGATTGAAAAACATACACAATTTAATTTAAAAGTTTGAAAAATTCATGCCAAACAATTATAAATTGCATGGAAGTGATCTACCAACCCAATATAATGGTAGAAGAGTGAAATCCATATACAAAAGCCATACACGCAGAAAAGAGAAGATAAAAGAGGTTTGTATAGAAGAGAGCTACCAACCCAAAATAATGGTAGAAAAGTGGAATCCATTTACAAAAGCAATACATGTAGAAAAGAGAAAAAAACATATTTATGTGGAAAAGAGCTACCAACCCAAGATAATGGTAGAAAAGTGGAATCCCTTTACAAAAGACGTAAAAAAGAGAAGATAAAACATAAAAGAGGTTTGCCTGGAAAGGAGCTACCAACCTAAAAAATGGAATCCATTTACAAAAGCCATGCATGTAAAAAAAAACATAAAAGATGTTTGCGTGGAAGAGAGAGCTACTAACCCAAAATAATGGTAGAAACGTGGAATCCATTTACAAAAGCCATGCACGTAGAAAAGAGAAGATAAAACATAAAGGAGGTTAGCGTGGAAGAGAGCTACCGACCAAAATAATAGGAAACTCAGCGGCTGGTTTGGGAAATGGATAAGATTTTCCAGCACGGGGTAAAATGATCAATGCTCCATGCACAGTGGCTCTCAGATATGAGATATGTGCATGCCACCACAACGTCCCTTCTTGTCCTGTGATTGTAAAATTGTAGGTAAATTTATTCCCAGGAGTAATGGGACACTGCGTTATGTAGGCCGGTCCGTCTGCCCAGCACGATCTCAACTGCTTTACTCCATGCCTGCCAAATCACAAATAACAGAATCACAACGTAAGTTCTCTGTAATTTTTATACTAATGAACATATGGATACAATTTCGAACATCGTCTTTGTTACCAGTGTATAGTCACATTATACGGTCCGTTGTTGTCCACTTCGACGATTTGATTATCGCCTTCGCGAACGTATATAGTGGGGCCAGGATACTGTCCATTGACAGTTACAATCGTCTGCGTGTTGCACACTCTAGTTACGCTCTGCGCTCCAATCTGTAACACAGTAAACAGCATGATTAAACTCACGGTCAATTCAAAATGTAACCATCATTATATCAACCATAACATAACATGCTCAGAATTGAAGGAATTCTATTAAAAATGCTCACGGTGAATTTGCGCTGGACAAGAGCTGCAGAAGCCCACCATGGTGCTATCAAAATTAAAGAAAGAAGGGAAGCTAATTTCACTACATTTGACAACCCTGCCATGGTTGATATTTTTCTTCGTTTCAAGCCAACTTAAAGTTTTCAAGCTATGGAGCAATTCAGAGAAGGAGAACTTATTTATAGTGGGAGAAGAGCAGGTCTGAAACCAGAAGAGCGATAAGAAATACAATTGGTGGGCACCGTCAGATACGATGGGTGCACAGCGTGAGCGTCCGCGTCTCGGAGAAGCCAGTGAACGCGTCCACGAACAGAACGCAAACGCGTGTTGAAGAATTCCCTTAGATGTTAAAAAGCATGAAGACGTTGGCTCTGAATTACCAAGTTTTTTCTATATGATTGCAGTCTATTTCGCTTCAATTGTAGCATTTATTCTCTTTGACTTTGAAGCTATACTGCACCTTAATGCCTTAATATGGAAACTAGTGGCTTCATATGTTTTGAGTTTTCTATTTCGAAAGTTCTTAAATTTTGACTGTATATTCTATTTTTGAAGGGATTGACTTCGCGTTATTTTATTTTATTATTTTGCAGGCACTGACATCGTATTTATTTATTTTATTTTGAAGGCACTGATATCTGTTCTAGTACTTTGACTTCCACCTATGCTTTTTGAATTGATATAAAGATGAAATTTGTTTATACACAAAATTTTCAATGGATATGATTCACAATTAGAGACATTAGATTTCCAAAGTTCATATTGATGAGAGTTATTATTTTTGGATTTAGCTATGGATTTATTTGCATCAATGTTTCAGATCATATTTCGTGCTCTCTTTATCATTTTGATAATGGAGTACAAAGTGTGAACTAAAACGTTGATGCAAATGAATCCACACAGATAAATCTAGACAAAATAGTTCTCTCATGATTCATAATTTTTTATTAATAAATTATATGGATTAGAGGCTTCATAAATTATTGGTGTTATGATTGTCTAATTTGTTTTTTTATTTAGTGCATCCATCTCATCCTCCTCTTCAACTTTATACCTACTTCCACTATTGTACCATCATAGTGTTCATCCTTTGTCTATATTTACTCCTTTTATGACCTACATCTTAATTACACCCCTCCTATCATATTTAAATTGCACATGATATCTTATGCCTCTACACCTATTTAATCTACTATCATCCCACCTACAATAGCCAAAACTTCACTTGTGCCATCCCTACTTCTATCATTTTATCCTCTACTATTCGTTATCTTATTCCTTTATCTATTCCTATGCCCATACCTCGTTACATTTCTTCCTCAATGGTTATTTCCCAACTTGTTACCTCTTCCTTTCTTCATACCAAATGTGCTCACATCTACTCTAGAAATATTGTCAAGACTTATCCTAGTGGACCCCAACCTTCTCTTGTCACTACTCCTTCCTCTACCCTATGTGCACTAATAAAACATATAGATCAAGTAGAGGAAAAAGTGGATACAAGGCATAATGGAAAAGACAACGATGAATTTAAGGATGCTAGACATACTCTATTAGATTTGAGATTGTATCACATTCTCTACCTCTAACTTTTGTGGCACCTCACATTGAGATGTATAATGAAAAATGCAACCCTGACACATGTAATTAAGATCCTTCATTATAATATATGTTGATTTCTTTTACAATGATATGTTGTTGATTGTTATTTTGAAGGGCTTTAAAAGATTATTCTATTATGATTTTTCTCATCAACTTGTGCAGGTCTATATACACATAGGATGATTTGACTAAGGTATTATTAAAATAATTCAAAGTCAATATAGGCAGGTTGAAGTTATTATTTTTATTTACTTGAGTGAGCCCAATGACCAAATGAGTGTATCAATGATTATGTATAAAACTTCAATCTTTATGTTCTAAATTAATTATTCTTGAAAGATAAAATTTGGGAACCCCTAAGTACTTTCTTGCCTACGAGATTACTAATTTTTTTCATTTCTACTTATTAAGAACAAATTGATTATTAGCATGGAATACAAAAACAAAACAACGATGATATTGTCTAACTCATAAGTATAGATGTTGGGAGGTGTTAAACATAAGATTGAAAAGTTAAAATAAAGAAATGAAGTAGATGCATTTAGAATTTATAGAATCTATGGTTGGAAAAAGATATAGGGTGCTAGAAAAATGGTCTGCTAAATTCATAGGGGGCTCACTACCTAATGGGTATCATACCACATCTCTTCGTAAAGGAGATTTAATAATCACAAAAAATCTAAGGCTTTATACTAATTTTTATTATCAATGGTTCACTTGGAGATAAGTTATTTATGTGATTTGATATAGGGGTGCTTTGTGTGGACATTGGTGAAGGGTAGAATACATTAATATAAAAGTTGAGTTAAAATTTCTATCTAAAAGGAATGGACATAGAGGAATGGTTACATTGCAGTGGATTTAAAATTATTTTTGATAGATCTCAATAACCTTTATTTAAAAAAAAATTTAAGATCAAACTAGGTATTTTAGATATATAGTAGAAAAATGAGTATAAAAAATGTTGAATACAAAAGAGGTGGAAATTAAAGGTGTATTAAAATGTCAAAAAAAGGGGCATAGACATTGTATAATAATGGGTATTGAGAATTATAATTTAGTGTATTAGGAGACATATTATTAATCAAATAAATTATTAGGTAGAAATGAAAATAGAGGTATTTTTAGTACCTTATGAATGAACATTATTGTGCATAAGTTAATATATAGTGAATCTCTTATGGTGAACACACAATAGTCTACGAAAGGTATGATGCTTTAATGTGGTAAGACATTTTCTAAATGATAATGATTAAACATGTAAGTGTAAAATATTATGGAAGACATGATGCCCCAATACAATAGGATACATATGTTGGGATTAGGGTGTCTCAACCTTAGAGTACGATAATTAATTTAATTATTAGGTGTTATTTATTTATTTCCTAAAGTTTATTAGCGTACCAAATATGTAGTCACTTTATTGGACCTACATGGAAGGTGACATGTAAAAATTGTAAGCTATATTTGTGGAGGTAGGCACAAAATTTGGAGGACCTAGATTTTCACCTAAATTGGTGGCATTTGGCATAAGTTACTATGCAACAGGGTATGACAACTTGCTATATCAGTTTATGATTGATTATGATTGTGGAAGAGTCATGTATGATAGATTTTTAGTTAACTATGACAAATGGGACCCATGTGATGAGGGCACCTACACTTGCAAGGTATTTGTATGTATTCAAGCTCATTGCATGTATAAAATTGACTAATTTCGAGGAGACAAGTTTCATAATCAGAATATTGCCTTAGTTATGAGTTTTGATTATGAAAACATGTCATAATGAACTCATGTTCACACTTGGGTATGGGTTTTTGTTATGGAAAGTTTTGCCACCTTATCTTCATGTTGAAAGGTTATAAATACTTGTAGATTCAATCCATTTTCATGGTGATAGGTTGAAGTTTTATAGATTCTTGTTGTAGTGTGAAGAATCTTGAGCATTGCTCTTGATATTTTATTGTAGCTATTACTATTACTAATAATACAAGTTGAGATGTGTGATTTGGAGTGCACAGGTTTTTTCTAAAATGGTTTTCCCATGTAAACAATGTGGTATGGTTTGCATTGTATTTTATGTTGTTTAAATTTGAATGTGCATCCGTTTGAATTTGTAATTATTAAAGGTGTTAAAAAGATTATTTTTTTGTAACTCTCCCCTACTTAGATTAGTATAGGAGACTACTTCCACTACTTGACTTCCTTTTAGCTATTATCAGAACTTGGCTAGCCTTGATTTCTTTTTTGGGTTTGAAGGAATTTTTGAACTGATCTTTTTTTCAATGGGAGTTTTGCAGAAGGGAATTTTGTGACCTTGTTGCAGGAAAAATATGGCAAGAACATTTGAAAGAATAAAGATGGAGAAGTTTAATGGTGGAAACTTTGAAATTTGAAAGTTAAAAATTGAGGGTATGCTTGTAGATAGAGATCTATGGGCTGCTATATCCAACACAAAACCAGATACAACAACCCAAGAAGATTGGGACTTGATGGATCAAAAATCCAAGGGATTGATAAGACTTTGCATGGTTGTTTCATTCTCTTGAACATTCATGAAGAGAATACTGTTGCTTCTTTATGGAAGAAACTTGGAGATGTTTATCAATAAACAAGTTGTTTTGAGAAATAAAATGTATTCTATGAAGATGGAATATGGAGGATTCATGGTAGATCACCTGAATTGATTCAACATACTGATAGCTCAACTAGGTTTCGTTGGAGAGAAGATTGAAGAACATGATTGTTGCATGCTCCTATTGTGCTCTTTTTTGCACTTGTGCGACCACCTAGAAATGGCCATTGGAAGTACAACTACCAGTTTCAAGATGGATGAGGTGGTTGCTTCATTTTTATATAAAGATATGTAGAAAAAGTCTTCTGAGATGGCTATGGAGGCCCTTGTTATTCATAGAATATCAAAGGAGAAAGCCAAGAAGAAGGAATAAAAATCAAAATAAAAATCTCTAGGGAGATCTAAGTCTCCTAGCAAGTCCAAGGTGAAGTGTTGGAATTGAGGAAAATCTAGTCATTTTAGAAAAGAGTGCAAGGAAGAGAAGAAGAAAAAGGAAAAAAAAACTTCTTAGATTTCAACTTTGACAAATCATCTTAGGATGACACATATGCATTTTTTTCAACCTTGGAAACTCATGCATCAAAAGATGTGTGGTTGATAGACTTAGGTGATTATTTCCACATGACCTCTCACAGAGGTTGGTTCTGAAGTATAAAGAATAAGATGGTGAGAAGGTGTATCTGGGTGATGAATCTCACCTAAATATTGTTGGCCATGGAAGAATCACAATTAGATTTCTCAATGAAAGAGTGAAGGGGATTGATGGTGTCTTGCATATCTCGAGTTTGGAATGAAACCCAATTTCTATGAGTAAACTAAATGATTTGGGAGTGCAAGTTGTTTTCTCGAGTGGAGGATGCAAAATGATAAGATGAACTATGGTGTTGGCTAAGGGTGTTCAAACCGGAACAATGTACAAGTTGGATGCATACAAATTTCAATACAATAGTTCTTCTAATACATAGAAGAATATACCTTTGGATTCTTCTTCCTCACTGTCAAATCATGTAGAGAAGAAGTCTATAACAACTACATCTGATGGTCATGCATTTTGGGTACCTAAGGGTGCTCATTCATTGAAAATGAAGCTTCCTATGGATAAGACAATGTTTTAGCACCAAAAACTTGGTCACATCAATGAGAAGGGTATTAGAGACCTAGACATAAGAGCCTTGTTGAAGGCCTTGATGATTGTAATATCGAGTTTGAATTTTGTGAACACTGTGTTTATGAAAAACAACACTGTGTTTATTTTTACTCTAGTTCTCATAAGTCTTTTGGGGTTTGGACTATATTCATGCAAATGCGGTTGGTCATGTGAATGTACCTTTGTTGTCAAAATCTATATATTTCATTTCTTTCATAGATGATTACAGTAGGACATTTGTATTTTTCCTCAGAAGTAAAGATGAAGTCTTTAGTTGGTTTAAGGAGTTTAAAGCCTTGGTAGAAAATAAAAATAGTAGAAATATTAAGTGTTTGAGGATTGAAAATGGTGGTGATTTTTTTTTGGAAGAATTCGATAAGTTCTATAAAGAGCATAAGATTGAGATATATAAGACAACTCCATACACCCCACAATAAAATAGAGTTGTAGAGAGCATGAATAGGACATTGATGGAGAGGGCTAGGAGTATGTTGAGTGGTGTTGGCCGTAAGTAGAAGTTTTGGGCTAAAGTGGTAGCCATTGCATATTATATGATCAATAGATCTCCTACAATTTCTCTTGTTGAAAAGACTCCCATGGAGGCATGGTCTGGTAAAAATCCTTCATTGATAAATTTTATAGTATTTGGCTGTGAAGCTTATATGGTCATGTTCTAATTGAGAAGAGGTCTAAATTGGAGAACAAGTAAATTAAATGTATCTTTATTGGCTATGTTTTCAGTGTGAAGGGGTATAAGATTTGGGGTCTAGAGACCCAGAAGGCTCTCTAAAGCAGAATTGTAATTTTCAAAGAGATGAATCCTTCCACTATTGAGCTACAACTAGAGAAAGATGAGAAACAAAAGAATGGGATAGTTTAGATTCCACCCACTCTGATAAAAGGTGAGCTACACACTCTTACTAGACTTGATAATGAGGAGAACTTGAGTAGCTTTGAAAGTTTTGAAGAAGAAGAAGAACCTTAACCTCAACAATTGAGGATATCTTCAGGTGTTAGGTAGTAACCATAAAGGTTTGGTTATTCCTTGTTGGATTCCAGTTGCATTTTTGTATAATTTACTACTAACACTAATGAGCCTAGGACTGTTAGAGAGGATATAGGTATGAATGATCTATATATTCTTAGATGAAAGCCATGGATGAAGATCTATGGATGCATTGAAGATAAATAAGACTTGGGATCTAGTACCCTTACTTGATGGATGTAAATCCATTGGTTGTGAATGGGCGTTCAAGAAGAAGTGTGGTCCTGCTGGTAGTGTTGAGAAGCATAAGGAAAAATTGGTCACTAAGGGACATTCATAGGTGGAGGGAATTGACTATGGTGAGATATTCTCTCATGTTGTGAAGCTAAAATCTATTTGGTTCCTATTATCACTTACAACAATGTATAATTTAGAAGTGGAATAGATGGATGTGAAGAAACATTCCTTCATGGTGACTTGGAGGAAGATATTTACTTGACATAGCTAGAGCATTTCATTTTCAAAGGTAAATAAAATCTAGTTTACAAATTGAAAAAGTATTTGTATGATTCAAAATAGTCTCCTAGAATGTGGTACTGGAAGTTTGATACCTATGTGTTATCATTGGGATTTTTGAGATCTAAATCTGGCCATTCTATGTATTATAAATCTAATAATGATCACATTATCACTATTTTTAATACATAGTCTACAATATGTTGTTTATTGGGAATGGTAAAAGCATTATTTTAGATTTGAAGTGTCACTTGTCAGTAGAGTTTAAGATGAGAGATCTAGGTGTAGCTAGGTATATTCTAGGGATGGAGATTAGAATTGAGACAAAGCTATTAGAAATTGAAACACTAAAAAATAGGTTCACCAAAAATATGGAATTGATAACAAAGGGGGTGATGATGGACCTATTTCTCACTATTTCATTAGGAAATGAGATCCAAAAAATGAAATGACTATAAACCATTAGGTGAATCAAGTCAAAGTGAGAATCTTTATTTTTCCTTATGCTTGAAGCATAGGGGTCAAGGTCAAGCAACACTTTGGGGAGAAAAACTAAAAATAGCAAATCAACACCAAAATGAAATCTAATACTTGAAACAGCAATATTAAGCTCAATATTGACTGAACTAGAAATAAAATTGTAGATCAAAGAAGGAAAAAATGATGTTTACCAGTAATCAAAAGTGCTTTCCTGAAGCAAATCTGGGACTCATTTTCCTAGGGGCGAATAGGTTTGTGAATATAAAATTCATCAAGCTCCCTTCAGGTTTTGATTTTTGCTAAAGTATCGGCCCATGCCTCAAATGAACATCATCGACCCCTTTTGATAAATGACTGGTGGCCTCCGCCACGTGTCCAATCAAATTTTTTTGAAGGGATTCTTCTCTTCACTTTTCAAATGACTCTTGCCATGTTTCCACGTGTCGTCGCCACACACGCTTAAAGGCTGCTTCCCCTCACTTTTGAGTTAGGCCCTGACCGTGTGCCACGTAGCCTTCATTTGCATGTGGTTTAATGGACCCCATAGTTGGAACCAATGAAAAAAAATGCCTCCACATGTCTTCCTAGTGCAAGCCTTCAACGACGAGGAGGAATGAACCACGAGCTATGAAATGCTACCACACGTCTCTTTGGCGAGTACTTCTTCAAAGCAAAGGATGAAGCAAACTATGGGCTATGATATGCTGCCACATGTTCTAACTAACTATACTTGGTGGCAACACTCATTTGCAGGAGACTATGCCAGGACCACTACCATCATTCACAGTGGATGCACTTGTATGGTGAGCAACCACATGTTATGGCCCGAATCTTTTTCTATTACAATGGTCGATTGCTGCTACATCATTGCTCAAGATGCAAATTTTTTTCAGTTACTACTCATTAGGCGGAGGGAATGCTCACTATATATACTTCTTTTTTCTTTTGAAGAGGGGTTCCATAGTTCCACGAGTTTGAGAATTGTAGAAAATACAAAATTTTAGAAAGACACCAGGCCTTTTATTGTTATTAGATTATTGCAGAAAGACTCACAAACTGTGCCATTGTTTAGCCTTTTTTTTTTTCTTAAGCTATTTGATTAACTTTATACTGTGCCATTATTGTTTGAATGGTTCATTTGTAGAAATTTTATAATTTTAATGCAAGTTTGTTGGTTTAAATCATGTCTTTTGACTCCTCTTTTAAGTGAATGGGTGTGAAAATTGTTTTTTCATTAAATGCATAGTTTATACTTCAATCTTTGATTTTTGTCATTTTATGACATAGCAAATTGCTGAACAAGCCCTTAGATCATATCCAAAAGATAGATTTATCATGCCTTTCATCTAAATTATAGTGCATCACCTTAGTTATCTAGATCCTTTATTTTTATATCTGCTTCATTTTCCCTTTCCAAACCCCAATTACAGAAGAAGCCAACTTCTTTAAAAACCCGGGGTCACTCAGTTTAGCACAATAGGTCCAGGCTCATAAACCAAGTTTCCCACAAAGGGCTGTTACCTTTCCAATTTTTCGCATCAACAATCTTTCTTTTTCCTGGCACGCCCAGTGGGAGAGAGATTAAATGAACCTAATTTTAAAAAGGGTGTATGCGCCATTGTCTTGTAACTAGATCCCAAACAATAAATAACCCTGGTTTATTAGTGCCACCCTTAGGGATAGTACAACCCATGACCCAATTACTGAATGTTCCACTTCCTCCACCCCTTCCACTAGCCATGTTTCTTGCTACTAACAAAAATTACGTGGTATGGGATGCTAGAAGTACTCTTGTTGCACCAATAGCACTTGTCATTTGGGCTGCTATCCTAGTCTCCACCCTAAATGCTATACCTAAATTCATCGAAGATGGCTCAAGAACACTATCCAAACATCTATAAGATGTTGTGGATGTATGTTTGGTACACAACATTACAAACCAAAATATAGCACTAAGGTTGCTCGCCACCTCTTTTTGAGGCAAGGAACTAGATTGGTACCAGACCCTGCAAGAAAACACTATCAATACTTGGGATGAGCTCAAAGATCCTTTTTATTAAAGATTTTCAAATTAAGGCTCAGACTAGTCCTCGCTATATTATCAATTGTCTACCATAAAGTGGGCCCCACATGAAGCCATGACTGACTTCAAGGCTCGGTTCCATACAAGCTGGCAGAGAATTCAAATTGATATCCACCTACCACCTGAGCTAGTGTTCATGTTTTACTTGAAATCCATCAACCCTGAAATCTCCATGATGATCCAGTCTTGGGTGAGACCACACTACCAGGCACTTACAGTGTCATAGTTAAGGAAGAGAACAATTTGATTGATGCCGGGAAGTTGCCACCTCGGCCCATCATTCCTATATTTCTAGAGATATTGGTTCCTGCTCAAGAGATGCCTTCTACCAGTGTGTCAGCTCCTCCTCAATCTATATACACATATCTGAATGTACCACATAACGTTGCTTCTACATCCAGCTCTTCAAAGAAAGAGATGAGTGAGCTCAAAGAAATGTTGAGGACTATTGTCAATGAAATAACTCTCATCAAGCAAAACTAGGTAGCACCTCTAAAACTAACTTATCAAAACTATCAAGGTAGAAGGTCTTCTTACCAACAAAACCAGTTCCAAGGAGCTGATCGCATGAATTTGTAGGCGTAAAAAATAAATCAAATAGTACTGGTACCTTCTCCACTATAGAGTGCTAACCTAAGCTCAAACAAAGAGCTAACTATGGGGAAAAATAATTTAATTTATGACACCAACCCTTGGTTCTTCCCTTGCGATGACAGACATATGCCCCAAAATTTCCCACGTGGTAATCTATAGCAAAAGGTGGTAGAGCAGTGCAACCAAGGTGCAATGTCAGATCCCAAAAGCTATGTGTATACCTCCTCACAAATGTAGGGGATGTCACTAGAGCAAGAAGTGGACATCACTCTCAATCACACACTCTTCTCATGGATGGAAGAAGAAGAGGTAGTGTTTGCAAAAGATGCATCCCCATCAAAAAAACCACATGTGCACTTCAATTACAATGCTTTCTCGAAAAGGAGATTCATGGGAAAATCAGTCATCCCACAACTAGTCAGTCTGTAGCCCAAAGGTACTTCTGACTAGATATCCAACACCTCCATAGTAACACAACAATTTTTTCCGCAAAAAGGAAATTGTTATAACAAAAATTAAGGAGCAGAAGCCTCTGAATCCATGTCACCATTTAATGTGGTGGAACAATTGAAAAAATCATCTGCTAATGTGTCTCTTTGGGATATACTAGCTATTCCATAGAAAAAATAATTACTACAAAAGGCTCTCTAGGAGGACGTGAGCGCAAGGCCAATAGAGCATTTGCTCAAGGGAAAGGTTGTTGATCAATCACCTCCTACCAAAGTTCTCACAAATAGCACAACAGAAGCCCCTATTGAGGTAAGAGATAAGATGAAGCCCAAACCCTTCTTCCTAACTCTTATTGTGGGAGAGAATTTATTACACAATGCCTTGATTGACTCTAGTGCTAGCACCATAGTTATGCCAAAACAGATAGCTGAAGCTTTAGGGCTTAGCTATGAACCTTTAAAAAGAGGAGTGATGTAGCTCGATGGAAATAAAGTCAAAACTGTCGATCTCATCAAGGACCTTCCCTTGGCTCTCTTTGCCTACCCTAGTGTCACAATGCCACAAGATACTATGATCATAGATGTTGTCCCCATGTTTGGTCTCTGTCTATCCTGATAATTCACTTCAAAGGTAGGCACATACCTATCTCTGGATTGGTTGTACATGAGCCTTAAGACCAAGTGTGGTGTGAAAATGAAGATAGAATTTGAAGCTCTACATTTAGAAAATTTGGTTGGTGAAGCCATGATCAACTTTGAGGCTGCTCATACTTCTATCACCAAGCAAGATATGTATTGTGATGAGTTGCTAGAAGATGAAAAAGTGACCAGAGATGGGACCGATCAAGAAGATGTTCTCTTGAGCGAACATATAGATATTGATCTGTTTGGAAACTACCATGCTATTAGGTTGGGAACCTATGTCATCTACGATGAAGATCAAGTATTCCCAAAGGTTGTCAAAGAATCAAAGAGTGGTCTAGCTTTAGAGCTATGAACGCTGCTCTTTGACGAAGAAAGATGCAAGGTTGGTGTAGGAGCTGGGATATGTTTAATATCACCACATAATGAAAAGAAACTAAGGTCTTTGTGCTTCTAGTTTGCTTTCTTGAATAATGAAACTGAATACGAAGGATTGGTGCAAGGTTTAAGCCTTACAAAGTGAATGGGCATTAGGCATCTAATGGTGTTAAGAGATTATGAACTAGTAGTCAATCAAGTGTGGGCAATTTATGTAGCTAAGAATGTTTGCATGTGGTCCTATAGACACCGAGTTTGGGACCTGATTTGGATTTGAAGCCTTCAACATTCAAACGGTGCCCAAAGAACAAAATATAGATGCAGATTACATGGAAGCAATTAGATCCTAGTTTGATCCTGCCTCTAACCTCATTCACAATAACCACTCTGTATGAGTGATAATCTAACCAACCATTCCTGACAATGAACAAAGCTTACAAGTGTTCGACAGTGATGAACACATTGCCTCATTCATCCAATAGTTGGGAGAATTTTTCAACCAGCTCCAATTGAAGATCGCCAAAGCTTATGAAGGAAAAATCATTTAGTTTAAATCTAGCAAGCTTCCAAAGGGATTGGTCACTGTCAAAAAATCCTTTCAATTGTGACAATGTAAAAAATGACAAGAGGAAGTTTGTAGCAGACAAAGGTGACTATGTAGATCTTTAGGTCAGAGATGGGAGGTAGTTCAAAGTCAAGAAAGATGTCCCACACCATGATAAAGAGAGGCTCACCGACTTCTATAAAAGGTACAAAGGAGTGGAGGCTTGGTCATTTGATGACCTCAAGGAATATGATCCCAATATCATCCAACAAACAATAGAGTTGGCGAAAGGTACAAAACCAGTCTACCAAAAATAGAGGCCGACGAATCCCAAGATTGAAGTGCTAATGGTGCATGAGCTAACAATGCTAATTGAATTGCAAATTGTTTTCTCAATCAAGCATAGCACATGGGTATCCAATCTGGTCTTGGTTCGAAAGAAGAATGGAGATATTCATCTGTGTGGACTTTTAGGACCTAAACAGAGCATCCCTAAAGGATCATTACCCACTACCTTCAATGGAGTCAATCTTGTAGACAATGGTAGGGTCAGAGATGCTTTCCTTATTAGATGTCTTCTCTGGTTATAATCAAATCAAGGTCAAAGAGGAGGATCAACATAAAACAATGTTCACTACCAAGTGGGGAGCATTCACATATGCTAAGATGCCTTTCGGCATCTCAAATGTAGAAGCCACCTTCCAGCTAGCAATGGATATCACTTTTAGCAAATTGATAAAAAATATTATCCTAATCTATTTGGATAATTTGACGGTGTTCTCCAAGTCGATGGATTATCATTTTGATCACCTTGAGATGGCGTTTAAGAAATGCTAGAAGTTTGGGATATCCCTAAACCCAAAAAAATGTGTCTTTGGAGTACTACAAGGCAAGCTATTGGGGCACATAGTGTCCAAAGAAGGAATTTCAATTGATCTTGAGTGAGTGAAAGTAGTCAAAGAGCTTCCCCTTTTGGTCAACAAGAAAGGAATCCTATCCTTCTTGGGAAAGGTAAATTTTGTTAGCAAATTTATTTTTGACTTTGCAAGAATAATTAGGCCAATTACCATAATGTTGAAAAAGGATCAATCATTTAAATGGACAAAAGAAGTGAGAGAAGCCTTTGAGAAAGTCAAAGATTCTATTTCCTTCACTCCTGTACTGGTCAACCCAAACTTATCAAAGGACTTCATAATGTATGTATTCAATAGCAAGTCAAGCATTGCTACTATCTTAACTTAGAAAGATGATGAAGGAAAAGGAGAACACTCGATAGAATTTCACTCCCAGACCCTAAAGTAATATAAGAAAAACTACAACTTTGTAGAGAGGTAGGTGTTTACAATAGTAAAGGGACTCAATAAGTTTCGTCACCTAATATCTTGCAATAAGGTGATTGTTTATGTTGCACATTCTAGTGTACATGAATACATCATGAAAGGAGAAATTATTGAGAAAAGAGCCAATTAGATTACCAAGATCCTTGAATATGACATTGAGGTCAAGCCTACAAAGACCATTTGAGGAAGAGGACTATGTGAATATCTTGTGCACAATCAAGAAATGGCCATCGAAGAATAGCAGCTGGAGCTAGTCCTAACAAATGAATTCGAGTCTAAAGGTTGTTGACTAGTGGACAGGGTGATGTTTATGCACATAAGAAAATATCCACCAAGCCTTCCTTCTCAGAAGAGAAGATTCTATCACCTACAAAACAGTGGATATGCGCTCATTGATGGGATCTTGTTCAAAAGGAATTTTAACCACGTCCTATGGTGGTGTGTCACTACAAAGCAAACAAAAAGGATCCTAGACACTTACCACAATAACACCATGGGCGAGCACTTCTCAGCAAAAACCACCTTCATCAAAATCATGTGCGTAGGGTACTTTTGGCCGACACTATTCAATGAATCCTACTCCTTAGTAAAAGCTTACAAGGAATGTTAGTTCTTTGCAGGAAGAAGAAAGAATTCTGCAATGCATCTCAATCCGATAGTGGTTGATGAGACATTTGTGCAATGGGACCTAGACTTCATCGGAATGATCAACCTAGCCTCTAGCATAGGACACAAGTGGATCTTGACAGCCACTGACTACTTCACTAGGTGGACCGAAGGTGTACCACTGAAGAATGCGATAGAGGTAGAGATAGTGGACTTCCTTAAGGAACTGGTGACAAGATTCAGCTTTCCCAAAACCATCATCTTCAACAATGCCAAAGCTTTCCCAGGCTCTAAGGTATGTCAATTTTCACTTACACATGGCATATTCCTTAAAACATCCTCAAACTACTACCCATAGGGGAACAACTTAGTTGAGTCAACAAACAAGAATATGGTTTGAATCCTCAAAAGGATTGGGTCAGAGCACCAAAGGGAATGGCATAAATACCTTTGAGCAGTGCTCTGGTTAGACCACATAACTCCTAAGAAAGTCCTCAAGACTTTTTCGTATGAGCTAGTATATGGAAAAGAGGCGGTGTTTCCTATTTCCGTGAAGATTTTGGTGCTACAATTACTAAAATCTCTTGAGGTGGAACAAAAAAGCACAATGGAGGTCAGCTAGCCGAGTTGCTAGAAGTGCAGGAGAAAAGGGAAAAGTCCCTAATAGCCATGACTAACCACCAACAAGTGGTTAAATCGTCATTTGACAAGAAAGTGTCTGAACAAGGTCTAAAGTGCAGAGACTTAGTGCTAAAGTTTAATGAAAGGGTTGCGAAGCCGGGTCAACATGGGAAGTTTAACAACCTTTGGGAAGGCTTGTTCAAAATAATTCAATGCATGGAACATAATGGATCTGAGTTAGAAGACATGGAAAAGGAAGCACTAGGAATTCTGATCAATGAAATTCACCTTAAATTATTTAATTAAGTTTACATATCCTACCGATGTAAATATGTTTATAGTGTTTTTTCCTTTCTTTCCCTTTTGTTTTTATTGGCCGGTCTTTTTATTTTATTCTATGGTTCGAGGAGGAGGAAAATAAGTAACCCATTATTGTAGAGAATAGTTAAAATAAATTGATAGCTCAAAGGATAGAAAGAATCAAACACCCACATGCAGAATTGAATTGATACATATATGTCAAAAAAGAAAAGATAACCCATATTGGAGAATCCAGAGGAAAAGAAAACAAGATGATTATATAAAGCTATATTTTCATTATATACATATGCTTTAGTATTTACATTGCCAAAATGGATCAAGGGCCATGCTTCTAAAGTATATAGCTATATTTTGCTTCCTTTTCATATATTCTACGGTAAAGCCCTTTTTCAGGCATGTCTACAAAAAATAGACAGACTAATATGAGTTTTTAAAGGAGAAAAGAGAAAAATGGAGAGGTTTTCAACCCATGGCATGAGTGGCAACAATGGATGCATCAACAACGTCCACAATTTCTTCATCGATGGGGGTAACACCATTAGCAACAACATCATTCATAGGAGCAATGGCCAATGGTGGAGGGAACACCAGGTTCTTGAGATCTGTGTACTATTCAATGTCATAGAATGACACCACGTTGTATATGTGGAAGAGGAAGTGACAGGCATGAGTGACCCTTTGGTAGTGCTCAGTCTAAGACTGGAGGTGAAAGCCACTTAGGAATGGAAGCCATGGTATGACCGCGTCCTCTTCAATGAATCTCTTGAGGTTGCTTGTGGTTGGGATGCCTCCACCGAATTCAACATTTGCCACTGCCTCTTCATGGCCATTCAAGTACTTCTTTAGAAAAATTTCTTTAACCAAATGCATAATCAATGGCTTGGGAATTCCAATATCAAGCATAGAGGTAACAAAGTGCGAACACACATTAGTGTTAACTCAGTATCCTTGTATTTAAGGAAATCACGTCCCAAAACCCATTTCATAGCTATGATAGCCAGTGAGTGTTTATTCTTTGTCATCCTTTTTAGGCGCCTAGTTGAAATCTCACCTAAAAATGTCATCCGAGACATGAAAAAATAGCCTAATTAGGGTATTCATGTTGGTAGGTGCTCTACAAACTACCTAAGTCTAGCCTATGAAAATACTATGCAACTGATAACGCTAAAGTGCTAAGCCAATTACCTATTACCAACTATGCCCAAATCGCTAAGTGCGATTTCGCTATTTCCTAGGTTCCTATTTATAGAAAAAGTGAGGAAATGCGTGGTGATTTACTTACCATAAATGTGATGCTAATCAAGTACCAACTTGAAATTCATGCTAGGGCTTGCTCAAATTTTCCACCCAGTTTAGTCTGCTGAGTACGACTTGCTGCATGCAAAGCTAATAAGGACTAATTAAATAGCCTAAGTTGGTGGTAGAAATTGGCAGCACTATGCACCACCAAATGCTAAGGTGTCATTCTCTAGTTGTTTTACAAACTCCAAGGCCAATCTCACATCTTTTCAAACACTAATCGATCTTTGGCTTAACTATTCCTCTTAGGATATTGATTGCAACACATGTGAACGCTTAAGCTACTAGCAAATCGTCGACTCAAGTTCCAAGGAAATCATGTTGTACAACATGGTTGCTAATTGTAATTATGAATTCTTGTCATTTCAAAATGGTAAATGATTCATTTCGCACAAGCCAAAAGGTCAATGGTACATGATGAATTAAATGCAAAAAGAGAAACTCTCATGTACCACCTTGAGAAAAAATTGCTAAGTTCTATATACAAAATGTTTAAGAACTTAAAAATATTTTTCAAATACATTACTCAGAGTGAAAGAAATTTCTAGTGCACAACTAGAGCCGAGGTAAAATTGTAGAGAAGTTCAAGCTAATCAGAAGCTTTCTGCAAAGAAAAAATGGAAAAAAGAGCTTTCACTTGAAGAGGCACAGGGGGAGGCAACTCGAAGCTTATTTAAAGCTATGCGAGTAGCACAAGTTGTCAATGCCATTGATGAAATTTCTTATGCCATTCCTGGTATTCTAGACAAGCCAAAGTAGGCGAACACACAAGAATTGGAAATGTCCAAAAGCTACAAGGATCAAAGCTGAATCAAGGAGGACTGGGGTAATATTCATGATCCTGATCTCACAAAGAACCTTAGGTCTTTGAGGGAAGCAACCTGCGAAAGGATGAAAGTATCCAAACACTCATTGTAAATGAAAAAGAAGATATGCCTCAATAGGCTCCCACAATATATGGTCCCATATGTGCACTATTTCCTAGAATTAGTTGATTGGACCATCAAACATTTCAACCCAAGCACCAACACTATCGAGGGCCAGACTCTAAGGGTTAATATTAGCTCAGGAGCTATCTAGAATATGTTGTGCGTCTTTGATCAAAGTTGGAGAAAGGGAATAATAGAGACATTCACTCCTACAAAGGGGGAAAGCATATGGAATGGAAGGGAAAAGATTCCAGAATTTTATAACAAAGAAACCAAAAGGATTGAGGTAGACCACCAGAAGCCATGAAATATCCCAACACAACATGATGATTTTGAGGTAGACTTGTAGGATGCCTTTTCAATTTTGGAATTTGTTTGTGGTCTAGACACTGACAAGGAAGTGCACATATTTTAGTTGGGCCTGAGATTCTAGTTTCACAGGAAATTCTCTTTCTTTTGGTATGATTTTGCAGAATACCTCATTGAGGAGATGATAAGGAAAATAAAGGATTACCAAACTGAACAAAAGTTCAGGTTTCCTTCTTTTCTTTCCCATATGTTTTTGCATCAAAACCTTGATTTCTTTGAGAAATGTGTGAAGTTGACTATTTTTGACGAAAGGAGTAGAAGGAAGTTAGTTTCTGTCTAGACTCCTCTCCTCTCTTCCACTTTCAACTATTATGCATTTTTTAGATTATTTCTTGACTTCGATTTTGCAAGATTTACAAGAAGAGGATGGTATTAACTAGCTCATTAATTTGTAGATAAGGTATATTCAAAACTTCATTCCTAGATGCGACTAGTTTTTTAGAGTAGATTTTACATTCATCCGGACATGAGGCTTCATCGAGGAACCATTCTGCCTTCTGACATGCATTAAAAATTGGGTGTGAGCCCTTGAAATGTTGCAGAAAACATGCATTATGTTGAGAATTATGACTCAAATTTAATGGCTTGATTGCTTCCTCGAGCAATTTTGTTTTCCTCCTTCATCGACCTGAGTTAAGTCACTGGTTTTCAAGTTTATCTAATTGAAGTCACGGGGTTCCAAGGTTTCATAACCTCCTGACTTAGCGACTGTGGAGGAAAAGCTACTTCCTTTGTTGTCAGCTCATTGTGGGTTTCAAGAACTTCATAACCTCCGACTTGGGGTTTGGAAGTTCCAGTTTTGAGCAATGTAGTGATCCTTTTGTCGGAAAGTCATGGGTTCTAGGACCTTCGTAACCTCTGACATGAGGTTCTAGAGTTTGGTTCTCTAGTGATATAGCAACTTGGATGCCAACAGATGTGGGGGCCACTTGGAGTTAATATTTAAGTCTTTTCCATGAGACTTGTTAAGAATATTGTAGATTCCCTTTTGATACTATGGAATTGCACAAGTAGTGGATGTGTGTCTTGGTGGACCCCTTACCATGGCAAGTGAAATATGAAGGAGTGTTGACAATTGGAAAGTGATGGTTGGTTTCCAACTGCCGACAAATGTGGGACCCGATAGGATGGATATCAATATTAACTCTTAGCGATAGAGTGTGTCTGGCCAACAAGATGGTTCAAAAAGTGTATGAGCTTAATGACATCAGGGAGACTTTGATGATCGGTGTGTTTTGCTAAACTATGGCCAATAGACAAAGTCATGCTGATAGACTTGAAGGTGCACCATGGTTGGAAGGATGCTAACTTGGTTGACCACTGATGTGTATGAGGTTCATTGGAGGATCATGCAGTAGTTGGAGAAGTTAGAGCGGTTAATAGTTGGTATGACTGTTGGAATATGAATTGATCTATAGAAGATGAACCGTTTCCTGTCTGCTGAAGATAAATGTATATACATTGGAAATTTTGTAGTACAAAAAAAGAGAGATGAATGTCACAGGAGGTGAAGGCTGAGCAGTTGTGCGACAAAGAGGCCAAGAGGCTAGTGGTCGGGTTGTTTGGCTGTGTAGCCGAGTGAGATGTCTCTCGTTGAGTGAGGAAGATTGAGGCAGGGATTATGTTGCCAAAATCTCTCTAGATTAAGTGTATTGGTTGATCTCTCATGTTAATCTACAATGTATACTGTATTGTACTAGTGCAAAGGTTGTATTGACTAAGAGGTTGATCAGTGAAATGTAAAAAAGGAGAGAGGGAAACAAAACAGGGTTGTTGCCAGTTTGTCTCCATAATGAAATGAGTAATCTCTGTGAAAAAGGCTATGAGCCTAAGATTGTATTGTGAATCTATTTTTTGTTGAATAATACAATGGATCAAATCTTTTGGAGTGTGAGGTTTTTTACCCAAAAGGGTTTTCCCCACATAAATCTATGTGTTCTAATCTTATGTACTATCTTTCATGTTTAATGGTTCTGTTTGTTGAATCTGTTTATGCAAGTTGTTGAAACTGAATTTACATGTGCTTCTCTCAGAAAGATTAATGTGGGAAATGAACTATGTTTGATTAAGCTTTGTGACATAGTTGTACATTTTTTTGAGGCAATCTATTTGAAATTAAAGTTACCAAAGACACTACTGTTCTTGGAGGTTTCTCTAAGATGACAAAGTTTTCCCTACAAGTGGTATTAGAGCCTTCTTTTGGTTGCTAGCTCTAGGTATTTATCCTGTGGAAATTTCTTAGTCTATTAGGCTTGAGGAAATTTGGAGGAATTGGTTGATGTATTGATCCTTTGGTGAGTGGAAGTCTTGTAGTATTCAGAGACAACATGTAGTTTGAAGGATGGTGAAGATGGAGTTGGTTATCTTGGCAGCAGTATAACCTTAATGTATGAGGTGGATTTCTTTGCTTCTTGGTTGACTTGCAGCAAAGCTTTCATATTGGGTGTCTATGTGAGAGGTTCTGTGGTGATATGGAGAAGCTTGAGTTGTGTCTCAGTCATGGAAGAGAGTGCTTATGTTGGGTGGTATTTCTTGGTGTTGCAAGGCATTGTATTATGTTAACCTCGAATACTAAAGGCTATGGAGTTAATCATTAGATGGTTTGAAAGCTTCTAGAATAGCCTACCTATTTCTCAGATGCATGTGCATATTGATGGTTTTGTAATTGGATTGAAGGGGGCCTGGAGTTCTTGAACTGTTGTTTCCTATTTTACGGATGTATTGTACTTGCATGTTTTATGTGGTTTTGTAGGTTTTAACATGTCAAGAAAAACTTGTGATTATGTGGAGTTGTTAAACTATTTTCTAGACCTTGGCTTTTGGGGCATTGTTGGATGAGATGTTTATAGTTATGGATGCATGCTTCGACATGGTATGAGGAGGTGAGATGCTTTCTCTGTATGAGAGTATTGGTATGTGATTTGTCACTCAACATTCTTGTGGTGTTGCTTGTGGATTCCTTGAGTATGGTGCTCATTGTGGACATGTTTGGAAAATCGGATTTGGTCATGATCTGGTGTTGGAGTCTTTGTGTCTACATGGTTATCTTCTTTGATATATCAGTTTATGATTACTAATGTGATGATGGGTTTGCACATTCAATGGAATTGATCTTTGAGTTATGTGGTTGGTGGTTTAGCTACCCATTGGCTGCAGTAGGATAACTCAGATGTGGGCTATCTATATCCACGAGGTTGATGCAATGTTGGTGCAGATCTGTTAGTTGGCCTTGTCTGTGGTCACTTGTGCATTGGTGTGGTTTCTTTGGGATGAGAAGAGGGATGGTGCTGAGTACCTAAATAATCAGTTATAGGAACCTATAGCATGTTGTATCACGATGTCATGGACAAATTGGATACATTGCTTTGTGTAATCTTTTGACAGTGATGGTAATCTCTATTTGCTTTGGAGATCTTGGAGCCACTTGTTGCTATGTGGACCTGAAGGATTTTTAGATTAGCAGATGTTGATTCATGATGCTCGAGAAGCTCGGTTGTCACGGTTCAGTGGGAGCTTTAGCAATGACTCTGGATTCATCACTTGGTGGTGAATATTTTTTCTTTAGTGTTGCAAATGTTATCAGGAGGAGCTCTTTGATCCTGTTGCTGCAGTAGGGTTCTTTCACATTTGCATGGACACTATTTGAAGATGTGCAAAATCTTGGAACCACGGAGGACGAATGGATTCTTTGGCTAAGGTGTTGGTGGTGTTGGACAGGTGACGTTGGTTTTGATTTTGTTTACTTTATGTCATGGTATACTCTTGTTTATGCACTAGAGTTTTGACATTGTACATTGCACCTGAGACCATGGTATGTTCACTTGGAGCATTGTATCTGCTAAGGGGGATGGGAAGAACATGGTGTCATGATAAGTTCCTATTTCAGATGTTTGGAGCTTTGACAGTGGTCTAGAGTTCCTCTATGTTTTGAGTACATTGGTTATATGCTTGAGAACTTCATGTTAAGTGCAGTAATGCAGTTTGGAGTTCAACATGGAATGATCATTTGCTGGTGCTCATGGATACATGGAGAATAAGGTGAGGCTATAAATCTTTTGAGATGAGAAAGGTACTGATTACAGTTGAAATTCCGAGTAGCCTACACCTTGGTTGGACATGAGTTCAATAGATACCAATGAGGAGATTGCTCTTGGATGAGTCATGGTGGCTTGTATATCTTGGAGGAGCATTCTCTTTTCCCACTCTTGGTCTACTCAGTAGTTTATCTGAGAGGTATTTTCCCATTATATCTTTCAGGTGTGTTTTATGCTTTCTATCATGATATGGATCTTGAATTGTTGTTAAATGGTTCTAGAGGATTCATCGTGGAAGGTGGAAATCTCCTTGAGCTTTTGTGTTATATCATTTATTGATAAGAACTGGTAGGAGATAGTTATATGGGCTGATTTCTTGAGATGGGAAATGAGGTAGATTGATCTTCTTTAAGAGGCTTAAATCCATGATTGCTTACATGTTATATTTTTTATGCTTGATCTTGGTGATTGAATGGTTGGATGTTGTTATGGAATCTCTTTAGGATGGAAAGGAGATCATACTTGACACAACTTGTTGTTAGAAGTGTATGTAGGAGGATGTTCTATAGGTATATGTTGTGTAGAGTTTTCTCTCTCTGGTCTTGGTGGTCTTCCTGATGTTTGGTTTCACATTGCATTGGTCTGAGGTTTAGTCAGAACTATAGTGATCACTAGCTTGTGGTCATGTGTTTTCACTCATGATTCATGGGAGATGATATGGAGGTTCTTAATATTTTTCTTTTTTTGGGCGTGGAGAACTTAGGAGAGTTGTTCTTGCAGGTTATTAATTTGTAGGTTTTGCATATCATTGTGGATGTTCCTTGGTACTACATGGTTACAATTCTATGTGCTGCTATTGGTAGATTTGTTATGCCTTTGATCTTTCAGATTTGGCGTTACCCATGCAGTGGGATTTCCTGAATGTGTTTTTACTTCTTCGACTGGTTGACACATGGAGCTTTCTTTTGGAGTACATGGGTTGGTTATGTTGGTGGCATAAGTTTACTAATGTTTGATACCTTTGAGGTATGGTTGATTGGGTGTCCTTAATTTTTTTTTTTTAACAAATAGTATTTGATGCTTGTGTTCTTGAGACAGATGCATATACGCCTTGGCTCATTCCTTTTCCTATGGTAGATGGCTAGAACTGTTTCCTGAGTTGGTGGACATCTTGGATGTCATTGCAGGTGTCTTGGTTGGAGCATGAAACCATTGTTTAAGATTATGTGTTTGCGTTGGAAAAATCCAATAATTTCTTCATCAAGTGGGAGAATGTTGAGAATTATGACTCAAATTTACTGGCTTGATTTCTTCCTAGAGCAATTCTATTTTCCTCCTTCATTGGCCTAAGTTAAGTCACTAGTTTTCAAGTTTATTTAACTGAAGTCATGTGGTTCCAAAGTTTCATAACCTCCCGACTTAGTGACTATGGAGGGAAGGCTACTTCCTTTGTTTTCAGCTCATCGTGGGTTTCAGGAACTTCATAACCTCTGACTTGGGGTTTGGAAGTTTAGGTTTTGAGTGATGGAGTGATCCTTTTGTCAGCAAGTCATGGGTTTTGGGAACTTCATAACCTCTGACATGAGGTTCTGGAGTTTGGTTCTCTAGTGATATAGCAACTTGGATTCCAATGGATGTGGGGGTCACTTGGAGTTAATATTTAAGTCTTTTCCATGAGACTTGTTAAGAATATTGTAGATTCCCTTTTGATGCTCCAAAATTGCACAAGTAGTTGACATGTGTCTTGGTGGACCCATCACCATGGCAAGTGAAATATGAATGAGTGTTGATAGTTGGAAAGTGATGGTTGGTTTCCAACTGCCGACAGATGTGGGACCCAATAGGATGGATATCAATGTGAACTCTTAGCGATAGAGTGTGTCTGGCAGAAAAGATGGTTTGAAAAGAGTATGAGCTTAATGACATTAGGGCGACTTTGATGATCAGTGTGTTTTGCAAAACTGTAATCGATAGACAAAGTCATGCTAATAGACTTGAAGGTAGACCGTGGTTGGAAGGATGCTGACTTGGTTGACCATCAATGTGTATGATGTTCATTGGAGGATCATGTGGTAGTTGGAGAAGTTAGAGCAGTTAACAGTTGGTCTGACTGTTGGAATACAAACTGATCTATAGAAGATGAACCATTTCCTATCTACTAAAGACGAATGTATATACATTGGAAATTTTGTAGTACAAAAAAGAGAGAGAGATGAATCTCGCAGGAGATGAAGGTTGAGAGGCCGGTGGTCGAGTCATGCGGCTATGTAGCCAAGTGAGATGTCTCTCGTTGAGTGAGGAAGATTGAGGCAGGGATTATGCTACTGAAATCTCTCCAGATTAAGTGTCTTGGTTGATCTCTCATGTTAATCTACACTGTATACTATGTGAGATTATTGTAACAGTGCAAAGGTTGTATGGACTGAGAGGTTGATCAGTGAAATGTAAAAAGGAGAGAGGGAAACAGAACAGGGTTGTTGCTAGTTTGTCTCCAGAATGAAACAAGGAACTCGTATTCTCTATGAAAAAGGCTATGAGCATGAGATTGTATTGTAACTCTATTTGTTGTTGAAAAATACAATAGCTTGGATCTTTTGGAGTGTGGGGTTTTTTACCCAAAAGGGTTTTCCCCACGTAAATCTGTGTGTTCTAATCTTATGTACTATCTTTCATGTTTAATGGTTCTATTTGTTGTATCTATTTATGCAAGTTGTTGAAACTGAATTTACATGTGCTTCTCTTAGAAAGATTAATGTGGGAAATGAACTGTTTCTGATTCTGCTTTGTGACATAGTTGTACATGTTTTTGAGGCAATATATTTGAAATTAAAGTTACTGAAGGCACTATTGTTCTTGGAGGTTTCTCTAAGATAAATTTTTCCCTACACATTATTGATGTTACCTTCTATGGAGGAAAAGCCAAGAGGAAGGGATTTTTCATCTATTCGATAAGCTTCAAAATAGTTGCCCTGAAAAAGAAGATGCACCCATTGTTGCAAGATAAGTTGGCTCATCTAGGGTTGGTAATGATTTGCGAAAAATGGACTTACAACCCTTTCAATGATCTATCAGATGAGCATATAAAAGTAAATCATAGTTCTCGACCTTACTAGGAAAAGAGGTGCAACTCACTAAAGGATGAAGATGAATTATTGGTTGACTTGATCCACATTCCTACAAACAACAGTAGGCCACCATGGAATAAGTTCTACTTCATTGTGGTGGATTATGATGAGAAGCATAAAATGGGAACAACCTTCTTTAATAAGTTAAGAAAATAACAAGAATGGAGTGTGGAAAGAATTAGAGCCATTTGGGTGTATCTCTAAGAGACAAAACAACTTGATGCCCCTTATGGTAGTGTGAAGAATGATGAACAGTTTGATAAGCTATGGGATGAAGAACATACTAATTCTAACTCAAGTGCTAGTTGGGGAAATGAATTTGATGAGGAAGCTGAGACATCGACATCCTCCACTCATCAAAGGAGAATGTCCACTAGGTATCCTACCTATGTCGCTTCAAATGTGCAATTGAATATATCAAGAGCCTCGCAGACACTCACTCAGGCCTCTAAAACAACAAGAGTGTCCCAGTAGTAATAGCCAAAGATTGTAGAAATGGGGGACTCCCCTCCCACTAAATGATAGCACATAAAAACTATTATGGAAGAGGGTTCACGAGAACCCACCACAAGCTAGGTGTTTGTAGCAAGCCTGGAGTTTGAAGTAAGTGAGGAGCCATCAATAAGTGAAGAACTACCATCATCCAGTCAATAGGTAACATTCACTCCTTTTCTTACTTCTCAATCTTTAGTATCCTCTTCTATCTGCATGATGCCCCTCACTACAAGTGTCGGCCCTAGCTTCTCTGCCTCTACCACAATGGTTGTGGGAGGTTTCTACCAATTCGCTCAGACAAGGCCATTTATCTGAATGTCTCCACGAACCTTGACACCAACCACCATTGGCCAACCTCTCCTCACCTCTCTTTTTGCAAGCTTGACCACCATTGGTACCCCTATTAGTATTTTTGCATTGGGTCTAACCCACTATACCCAACAAACAGACTCTACAATAACTACCCCATCACCACATCAACTGATGAGCCCTTCCATCGGTTCATAAACCAAACCTTGGAATGTTCCCTATTTCTCCCCACAGACTGTTACTCTCCAAAAGAGAAAAATTCCTAGGCCCACTACACTTGTACATTCCCTTTTGGCTTACGTCCTGGTGCACCTTTTGTAGGCGGGCTAGTTCAGTCACCGTCCCAATTCATAGCACATGGAGAGGCCACAAAATGAGCGCGAGCTCTTAGAATGAAAAAGAAAAAAGCTAAGGATGAAAAAAAAGAGGTAGAACTGAAGGTATATACTATTTACAATGAGGCACAAGAAACATTGAATTTTGCCACCATGTACCCAAACACTAGGGTATGTGTAGGATCATGATGGGCCAAAAAGTGGCAATATTATGGGTATTTGTAGGGTATGTGGCTAATGCCTTTTTTCTTACCCAAAATTGATGAAACGAAAAATGGTTTTTAGAGGATATTCTCAGCTTTCCACCAATATAAATTATGCTTTAATTTGAATTTAATAAATAATAATTATTTATTTTCTATTAGAATTATGACTAAAGTCTTGATTGATAGGATGATTGAAAAACATCTATAACTTTCTAACGGTATCATATTTTTTGAATCCAAAACATGCACCACATTCTATGCTTCACATAATATAGGATTAAAAAAAGAAAAATTAAATTTCATGAAGTTTTGACCAAGTTAAGGTGGTCGACATATGAATTTTTATATTTTTAAAAGTTGTAATAAAAAATCATAATTAATTATTTACTTGGAAAAAATTACAAAAAATATGCATCACATCCAGACATGAGTCCTCTACTTATATATAAAATCTTATAAAAAAATATTATCATTTTATTATGGTTAGGGTGGTCAGACAAACACCTACTTCTTATTTTTTCCCTAAAATTTAAGTACTACTACATTGAAATTTCAGATTTTCACCAAATAGATTTTATTTATTTTTAAATAAACCTAGTAGTTTAAAAAATACATTCAATTTTCTATAGATTCTATTCTTACATATTTTTGAAATAATATAGATAACTTATTCAAATTTTTACGTCAAGTTGCCTAACACTGATTTTTCTGAATTTTACTTAAGGGCCTGTTTTTTCCATGATGATCCTGCACATACCCACTATCAAACCACAAGGGGAGATGTTGCTAGATGATTACAACATGTATGCCATAGGAATCAATTTGAGAGTAGCTTGACTATAGGACAAGGTAGAACTCATGGAGGAGACATAGTGGGTGGTGACAACTAACTTCCTCTAGTTTGGCCATCAACTAAAGAAAAGGGAGGAGTAGCTGAAGCTTGTGAAGGAAAGGATTAGTTTCCTAGAGATGAGGGAGAAATCGATGGAAGCAAAAGTTGTGTGCTTATCAGAGAAATTGTAGGTAGAAAAGTTGGAGCGGAATAAACTCCAAGAGGAACTCACAAAGTCCCAATCCATTGATCCCACCCTAATCAATGAGCTACAAACAAAGAACCAAGAATATTAGATCTAATTAGCCCTGGTGGAGAAAAAATTGCAACAAAAGGATGAAGAGATAGCATTTCAGTGTGCTCAACATGAGCAAAAATTGGAACAAAAGGATGTGGACTTTGAAGGCCAAAAGGCCCAATTAGAAAAAGAGCTCCAAGAGATGAAGTATTCTCTTGAAAAAGAGTTGGAAAACCACAACTAAGCCAAGGAAAATTGGTTCAAAGAGCTAAGAAACATTGAGGGAAGTTTTGCATCTACAAACAATAGAATTGCAGAATTGATAAAGGATGTCACCGGAAAGGATGCAAAGATTTCCTTTCTAAGGAATGCTCCCCAGGCCCCTATTTCTTAGCTATACCTCATCTCAGTAACTTAATAGAGATATATTTCATACTAGGAAAAGGTTAAGGCCTTCTGCCTAACACTACAACCAACTCTTTGATTCATGTTGGAGGCAACAAAATTGAGTAAGGAGGTTCACAAAACAATTGAGCAGTTCCCGTGGTTCATCATAGAAAGGGTTCCTGAGGGAAAGAGTTTGCTAATCTGTAAATGGTCTCTGATAAAAACTTAGCAAAGGTAGGGATCGAGGATTGGAATGTCACTGCTAGGATGGAAAACAAATTCATCCACTACGACGCAACCATCTTGCATACTAATTCCTGTACAACTACCTTGAACTAGACTATGTATAGCATGCAGGAAATTTTCTCCTAGCTAACTAAGATGGGCATGCCATCCCCATTTATTGAAGATGATTCAGTCACCACAACTGAGAAAATTGTAGAGAAAATTAAGGAGGAGCAAGACCCAACTACTTTCCAGAGTTTTAGCCAGCCTCCTACCGCAAAAGATATCAAGGGCGTCATTAATCTGATAGTGTAGCTGCTTTTCCAAAGTGAGTCTAGGCCTAGTTTACCTAAGGTGCCACCTTATAAAGAAATGTTCGATCTAAGTGGAGTGCAAGAGAATCTACATGATATATCGAGACCATCTGAGGTTTACTGGCTGTCTCTATAGATTGCTCTTTCTAAGCTTTGACATTGTCGCCCAATGGAGGCAGGCTCTGGTCTTCAAGCTAGAGAAAATTTTGGGTTCCTCATTCCTCAAGTGAAATGCCCTTGGTAGTTGCCAAAAGCTATGAATATAAAATTCATCAAGCTCCCTTTGGGTTTTGTTTTTCGCTAAAGTACTAGCCCATGCCTCAAATGAACATCATCGACCCCTTTTGATAAATGACCACTGGGCTCTGCCACATGTCCACTCAACACTTTCCAAAGGGATTCTTCCCTTCACTTTTTAAATGGCCCTTGCTGTGTTTCCATGTGTCATTGTCATGCATGCTTAAAGGCTTCTTCCCCTCATTTTTGAGTCAGGCCCTGACTGTGTACCATGTAGCCTTCATCTGCATATGCTTTAGCAGACCCCATAGTCAGCACCAATGAAAAATCACACCTCTGTGTGTCTTCCTAGTGCAAGCCATCAACGGTGAGGAGGAATGAACCATGGGCTATGAAATGCCACCACACATCTCTTCAGTGAGAACTTCTTTAAAGAAAAGGGTGAAGTGAACTATGGGCTACAATATGCTACCATGTGTTCTAACTACCTATATTGGGTGGTGACACTTGTTTGCATGGGACTATGCTGAGACCACTTCCATCATTTGTAGGGGATGCACTTGAATTGGGAGCAACCAAATGCTATGGCCCAATTTTTTTTTTGTTACAATGGATGAGGAGAATCATTGCTACTACAACATTACTCAGGATACCAAATCTTTTCAATTACTACTCACCAGGCGGTGGGAATGTTCACTATATATATTGCTCTTTGCTTCTAAATAGGGGTTCCACAGTTCCAAAGTTCCAAGAGTTTGACAATTACAAAAAATACAAAATTTTAGAAAGACACCAAGCCTTTTATTGTTACTAGATTATTGCAGAAAGACTCACAGACTCTGCCATTGTTCGACCTTTCTATTTTTCTTAAGCTACTTGATTAACTTTATGCTATGCCATTATTGTTTGAATGGTTCATTTGCAGAACTTCTATAATTTTAATGTAATTTTACTAGTTTAGATTATGTCTTTTGACTCTTCTTTTTAGTGAATGGGTGTGAAAATTATTTTATGTCATTAAATGCACTATTCATGCTTTAATCTTTGATTTTTGTCATTCTAGGACATAGAAAATTACTGAACGAGCCCTTAGATTGTATCCAAAAGATAGATTTATCATGCCTTTGATCTAAATTCTGGTGTATCACCTTAGTTAGACCCTTTATTTTTTATATTTTCTTCCTTTTCCCTTTCCAAACCGCAATTACAAAAGAAGTCGACTTCTTTAATAACTTGAAGGTCACTTAGTTTAGCATAATAGGTCCCTCATAAACTAAGTTTCCCACAAAGGGCTATTACCTTTCCAATTTTTGGCATCAACAGGGTGCAAGTGAATGGTTTTCCTATGCTTTTAGGAGCCTCTAATACAGATTTGAATCTACCAATTTTCCCAAGTTTCATAGTTAGAATATTGGAAATGACTTTGAGATCTTAGTTTCTGTGACATGACAACAATTTTGACAACTTTTGTAACTTTGAAAACTTTGTAAATCTTGCACTTTAGAAGGTCCTTAAGCTTTCTTCCACCTAAATTTTCAAACACACATATAAGAGATTTTTTTTTGTTTTTGGTGAATAGGGTTTGCCTTGGTCAAACCTCGTTTTGGTAATCAAACCTTGAAATCAAATGAAACATGAAAGAGGGAATGAAGAATGAAAAA
The DNA here is from genome assembly GCA_007258455.2 of Sequoia sempervirens. Classification (NCBI taxonomy): domain Eukaryota; kingdom Viridiplantae; phylum Streptophyta; class Pinopsida; order Cupressales; family Cupressaceae; genus Sequoia; species Sequoia sempervirens. Next base: position 813,715,812 of record VDFB02281492.1, read on the forward strand.
AGCTATTTTACCATTTGAAAAAAAGCCTTGAATGAAAGCTTGATAATGGAGATATTAGGAAGTTGACAACTTACATGAGATGACTAAATTGGATGTCGATCTTGACACTTGAATCTTGCTTGAAATGATGCCTTGAATGCTTGATTTGATCATAAAACCTACATCACTGTGTTAGATCCAAAAACATGCATGATGCAAGAAGACTTTGACATGACAGATGGATCTTTTTTTTTAGGCTGTAGAAATCGGGTTTGTATAGCACACCCCCTATAAACTGCAGTGTGCCTGGTAAACTTTTTAACGTGACCGGCGGCGCTAGCTCGACATGCCCTTCGATACCACGGGTTGGGGGAGACTAGAACTCGTGACCAACCTCCTGCAATAGGAAAGACCTCAGCCAACTGAGCTACATGATGGATGGATCTTGAATGCTACAATAAAACTCTAATATTTCTAGTCTTGAATGCCTTTGATCACAATATTTTCTTTAGGATTACTTGCATAAAAATTCTTAGGTGAAACATAGTGAAATAACATTGTATTTATAGGTATGCATCCTTAATTTACTAAAATTCAAATATCACAAGGTAACGTTGAATTATAGATTTGGAAAAATTAAAATACCACCAAAAAATTAATTCAAATTTAGGTCCTAAGGTTTAGGGAAGACCCATTCACCCATGGGTGAATGGGTCCCAAGTCCATAAACCTAGGACATACATTGCTCATTGTGAAGTGTTATGTTTAGGCATTAATAAATGTTGGGTTTCCCCTTTAGAAAATGTAATTAAATAGGCTTGGAAAATGAATTAAAGGGCCAATTAAGGCATAATTAAGCTCATTTAATTAAGAGGGCCCAAAGAAGTGTGTAAATGTAATAAGGTACACATTTAACAACACTAAATTAAGGAAATTTTAAGTCTAATTTTAAATAGGAGGGCCCAAACAAGTGAGAAAATGTAAAGGGTTACATTTTTCTACACTACATAAATATTTGGTTAATCTAGAGCAAGTATGTGAACTTAATGTTAGAGAGATTCGACATGACAGATTACAGATAGTTAGTTTTTCTTGTAATGTAGGGGATGGAGCTTTCTATGAATGATTTCCCAAAATCTCCGACTGAGGTGGAGGACATAACCAGAGTATTGTATGTGAGTGCTATTGGTAGTTTGATACATTCTATGGTCTATACAAGGCTAGCCAATACCTAAGGAGTGGGGGTCCTTAGTTTGTGACTAATTATCCTAGATGGGTACATTGGGATGCAGTTAAGAGAGTGTTTAGGTACTTGTAGGGTACTTTTGAGTATGTGACTCATCTTTTCATGGTTATCCAATTGAACCCTATCATTATGAGAGTATTCATGGATATGTGGATTCAAATTAGGAAGGTGATATTAACAATAGAAGATCCTCTAGAGATTATGTGTTTATGATGTTTGGTGGTGCTATTATTTGGATGAGTATGCAATAGGTTGTATTCGCTTTATCCACGACAAAAGCATAGTACATAGCAAATACTCATGCTTGTAAGGAAGCCATTTGGGTTAAGAGATTGTGTTTTGATATTGGTTTAGATCATTGGGATATATTACTATCTTTTATGATAGTCAGAGTGCCATTTGCTTAGCAAAGAATCCTACCTTCCATGCTATAACAAAGCACATTTATGTTTAGTAACATTTTGTTCATGATATCGTAGAAGATGGAAAGGTGAACTTGGAGAAGATTGAAACTTTGGAAAATGTTGTAGATGCACTAATGAAACCAGTGAGCACAAGTGGGAGAATGTTGGGAAATTAGGGCGTCTCAACCTTAGAGTCCTAACATTAAATTCATTATTAGGTGTTAATTATTTATTTCCTAATGTTTATTAGCCTACCAAATATGTAGTCACTTTGTGGGACCTATTGATGAGGTGGAATCCTACATGGAAGGTGACATGTAGATTGTAAGCTATATCTATGGAGGTAGGCGTCCAATTTAGAGGACCTATATTTGTGTCTAAATTGGTGGCATTTGTCATAAGTTACTATGTAATGTGCTATGACAACTTGCTATGTCACTTTATGATTGATTATGATGGTGGAAGAGTCATGTATGAAAAATTGTCAGTTAACTATGATAGGTGGGACCCATGTGATGAGGGTTCCTACACATGCAAGGAGTTTGCATGCATGCAAGCTCATTGCATGTGCATCCATGGCTAATTTAGAGGAGACATGTTTTATAATTGGAAGATTTCCTTAGTTATGAGTTTTGATTATGATGACATGTCATAATGAACTCATGTTCACACTTGGGTGTAGATTTTGGTTATGGAATTTTTTTCCATCTTCTCTTCATGTTGAAAGGTTATAAATACTTGTAGACTTCATAAATTTTCATGGTGACAGTTTGAAGTTTTGTAGAGACATTGTTATGCTACTAGAATTGCTTCAGATTCTTGTTGTAGTGTGAAAAATCCTGAGAATTGCTCTTGATATTGTATTGTAACTGTTACTGTTGTTGATAATACAAGTTAAGCTATGTGATTTGGAGTGTGGGTTTTTTCCTAAAAGGGTTTTCCCACATAAACACTACGTTATGTTTTGCATTATCTTTTATGTTGTTTAAATTTGAATATGTTTGCATTTATTTTATTTTTGAACTGAAGTTTCACCTCTTGCATGATTTATCATGTACATCTTTTAAATTTTAAACTTATGTTATTTAATTTTAATAAATTAATTTAATTTAATTTTTAATAATCATGCAAATAATGTAAAACTTATTTTATTTAATTTTGTTTTCTTTATGCTAATTAACTATTTTATATATTTATATATATATCATATTCTTATTATATATACATAAATATAAATTATGAAATTTATCATTATCAAACATTTAAAATACAATATTTTAATTTCCCAATTAAATTGATTTTTCAAACAAAACATCTATAATACATAGTCATTATTTGAATCATAATGCACAATAGACAATGAAACATTCATAATATAATCAAAATCATACACAATGCAGGATAATGCAACTATGTGAGTGTGTGCATAGGATTTCCATCATGCTGACTATTGTTAGGTGACTAGGTCATCTCTACCTCAACCATGTTCTCACCTTCAACCTATTCTTGCACTCATTTTCACTCAATATCTCATCAATAGGTTAGCTCATAAAACCATAAGCAATAATGAAAATTTTGCATCATAATAATTCATCATCATTTTAATCACAATATGATGCATTTAAAATATATCATATAATTTATCATCCACAAAACACATTAATCTATACTTCAAACACATATTGTGCACTAGTCTCATCTAGTTCTATTTATTATAAAATAACATTTATGCAAGCATAAATCAAGATGTGACAATGCAAGAAAGTGAAGATATTTAAATAGAATGAATCAATCTAAGGCTAGGAAAGAAAACTATAACAATTATGCTTTAATGTCTAAAGTTATGGATACAAATGATCCTCAAAATTATGAACAAGCTAAAAGTCAACCTCATTGGGAAAAGGCCATGCAAGAAGAATATAACACATTAATTGTAAATCAAACTTGGGATTTAGTTCCTTTACCTCAAGGTGAGAATCTCATTTCATTAAAATAGTTGTATAAAACAAATTTCAATGCAAATAAGAGGTTTAAAAGTTTAAATCTAGATTAGTTGCTAGAGGCTTCTCCCAAATGGAAGGCCTAGATTATAATAAAATATTTTCTCCAATAGCTAAGATTCCAACTATTAAATTAGTTCTATCTTTATATTATCATATGCATTATCCTAGTCATCAAATGGATGTTAAAAGTGCATTTTTAAATGATGATTTACATGGAGACATTTATGTCTCAATCTTTAGGTTTTATTAAGGAATATAATGAATGCCTTATTTGCAAAGTAAATAAATCAATTATGATTTAAAACAATATCCTAGAGAATGGTATTCTAAAACTAATTCTTTCTTTACATCTCAAGGTTTCATTAGAAGTAAAAATGATACAAATTTATATTTTTAACATAGTGAAAATGATATTGTGATCATTATTTTATATGTTGATGATTTTATTATCACTTCTAGTTCCAACAACTTGATTTTTGATATTAAGTATAAAATCAGTAATCAATTTCAAATGATTGATTTTAGCTTGTTACATTATTTTTTGGGTATGAAAAATTTGGTAAACACTTAAAGGTATTTTCATTTTTCAACATAAATATGCTCAAGATCTCTTAGATAAATTTAAATGAATGATGGAAATTATGGTTCTATTCCTTATGAATTAGGAACTAAATTAATAGTTGATATAGAAACTCCATTTCTTGATCTCACTTTATATAGGAAATTAGTTGGAAGTTTCAATTACTTAACTCTTACTAGACTTGATATTTCCTATAGTCTTTGTTTAGTTTCTAGATACATGTCTAAACCACCAAAAAATCATTTTAAAGTTATAATTTTTTAAAGATATGTTAAAAGTACTCTTAGTGTTGGTCTCTTTTATGATGAAAATTGTGAATTTTCTTTAAAAGGTCATACTAATTAAGATTTAGGAGGTGATCCCAATGATTGGAGATCCACTTGTGGTTATTGTTCCTTTTTTGGATTAGGTGAAATTTCATGGAATAGTAAGGAGCAAAAAACTACTTATTTTTGGGATTAGTCTTGAGAGCAATGGTTCTGAGCGAGAGAGGGAGTGGGGGGGATTTTTTGAAAATTCCTATTGGTGAGAGTGATGGAGGTGGTGATTCTGAGGATGAAGATGGTTTTTCCTAGTTTTCTATTGGTATTTTGGATTAGGTGAAATTTCGTGGAATAGTAAGGAGCAAAAAACTACTTATTTTTGGGATTAGTCTTGAGAGCAATGGTTCTGAGCGAGAAAGGGAGCGGGGGGGGATTTTTTGAAAATTCCTATTGGTGAGAGTGATGGAGGTGGTGATTCTGAGGATGAAGATGGTTTTTCCTAGTTTTCCTAGTTTAGGAGGCTTTGTTTGCTTTAGTTGGGTGGTGTGACACTTTCTTGGGCCTGGCTCCCTTGCTTTTGGTATGGGGTTTAAGTGAGCTTGGTGGGTACTATGGTGGGGGATGTCTTTTGTCCCTTTGTATTCACTCTAGTTGGGTTGTTGAACTCTATCTTTTCCTCTCTCATGGTTAGAGTTGGTCTGCATTAGGAGCTATTTGCGGCTCACTGGTTTGCTAAGGTTGGATGTGGGCTTGGAGTTGGCTCTATGAATATTGTCATAGATGTTGGTTTCCATTTGTTGGGTTCCCTTTGTGGTGTTGTTTTAGTTGGGGATGGCCCTCGTGCTAGTGTCGTTTCTCAGTTTCCTCTTCATTTGTGTGTTGTTTTTGTTGCCATTGGTGGCTCTCCCCCTTTGGTGTAGCTGGAGTGGTGGCAGTTGGGCTATGTGTTTTGGGATGCAATTGGTTGGGTGGCATCAATGGTTTGTTGGACTACTAGTTATTTACAGAGACTTGTTGCCTTTATTGGTGATGAAAAAAAAGTGTATTTTTGGGTGGTGGGGATCACTGATTTTCTGCAGTGGTTTCTCCCCTTCTCTTTAGTGGGCCTTTGGCTTATTATGTTGGAAATAAGGTGTTGGGTGTGGAGACGGGGGATGATATTCTCATCCTCTATTTTTGGAAGCCTGGTGGAGGTCTCCTCTCATGTCCTATGGAGTCTGTGGTGAAGGTGATGTGGTGTGTGTTTTGTTTCTTATGCTGGAGGCTAGGTTTTCTTGCCCTCCTTTGGCTAGTGTGTTGTGTTCATTGCTAGTTTTCCTTTTTTGGCTTGGCTTCTGGATTTGGGTCTTCCTATGCAACCTTGGTGTTGCTAGGGGTTATTATTGTGCTCGGTGAAGGTGAAGGTGGTGTTTTAGACCTCTTGTACCCTCTTTTGTGTAGGTCCCTTAGTGGTGGCATGGTCCAGTTCAAAGGCTCTCAACTTACTGTGAGGTGTGGTTGGGGTAGGGTGTTTTTGTACTCAGCCAGATGTTTGAGTGCTTTAGGGTTCCCATTGCTGAAATTGGGCTCTTTCCCTTTCACTAGGATTAGTGGGGACTTGTGGTCTCCTATGGTTATGTTCTGGTTAATGCCTATTGGTTTCTCCTTGGTGGGTGCTTTGGGCCTTATCTACTTGACCCAGATGCGTGGAATTTTTATGTTGTTGGATGGGTTTCCTTCTTTGCTGCCTAGGTGGCCTATGGATGTGATGGCCTTCCTTTATTCTATCACTATTCTCTACCATGTTCTTCAGTTGGATTTTTTGGAGGTGAAGTCTGCTTCTATTGAGGGGGAGCCCTCTCCTTTTGAGGTAGAGTTGGTTGTTGTTGAGATGGTGGAGAGTTCTTTCCCTTCTCATGAGTTCCTATCAAGGTGGAACTTGTTTGAGTGGGGCAGTGGTGGCACTTGTCTGGTTGGTTTTCATCCTGTTTTCTCATATAGAGGGGAGCCATCTCCTCTTGAGGTGGAGTTTGGGTTGGTTCTCTAGGTAGATTGATGTTGCTTTCTTGCTATTGCTCCTCTTGTTTTAGCTTTTTTATTTATCCTAGATTTTCCTTCCTTTTATGGCTAGGTGATTGGTGTGGGGTGGATCTACTTTGGTTTGGCTACTGCTATGCTTGGGTTGGTGCATCCTGAAGATCTTTTCTTTGCTAATTTGGGTGTTTCTTTCCCCTCCTTTAACGGGATTCTAGGTGGCTTAGTTTTGAGTGGTAGTGCTACTACAATTCAACTGTTGTAGGTGGTTTGTGGCTTGGTTAGTTTTTGGAAAAACCTCTAGGCTTTTTGTGTTGTTGGTTGCTTAAGACTGTTGCTTGACCTAAGTTTCAATTGCTCCTAGTTCATGGGAAAATATTAGGTTGCTTTATCTGTCATTGTCTTGGGACTATTGTTGGTTTTGAGTGTCCTTCCTTGCCTAGTTATCTAGTGACCAAGTGTTGTTGGTTTTTTTATAGTGTGTTGTGGTGTTTCTAATAGTGCTGTTTTTCTATTTTGTTGGCATTGTTTTAGCTCTATAAAAGGTTCTTGGTCCTTTCAAAACTGTTGATGATGTTTTCTGCACAACAACAACTTAGACAAAATACGAAATCCTATCTCTCTTGAAAGGTAAATCTCTATCATCAAGCCTCAAGAGATAACCCCAAGGTCTCTAATGTCAGGTATTGACAATGTACAAAAAACTTAGTGATAAATGTGAAAATGTTGGTAATCACAATGGGACCTTACTACAAGAAAATACCGAATCTCCAATTTATCAAATCTAGCAATATGATGATACCCTTAATATTGAATCTAACTCAAATAAAAGAAATGGAAAAATATTAGGGTTAAAAGAGATTACTAAGAATAATAGTACTCTAAGATTAACAATGCATATGATGAAGTACTTGAAGTGGACCAATCCCTCATAAACTAATCCCTGCTCAACCCAAATGAATCTGCAATTTTACAAGGATAGTGCAATCTTCTAAGTTAATAAGATTTTCAGATCATGAAAATCCATCCAAGACAACCCTAAGGAAATTGAAATGAATAAATATTCACAATTGAACTAAGCACAATAAATGTATAGTCCAGGCTAACTTTGCAAAACAACTAACAGTCAGCTAGCTGCAAAAAGTATGGACTAGGGATTGCTACAACACTTCAAATATCAAATGATAAACATCCTCCTCAAAGGAATTCTAAAGATGGAATAAAAAGAACCATGCAAGATAAGAAGAACACAATTATGGCACCAAATCACAATGTCATCACTTGCATTAAATTATCCACTAGAGAAACAATTCCAGTCTTCTATTACAATATTTTCTTGAGAGCAAGATCTGCTAACTTCTACTCTACTTAATTTGCTTCAATACTAGCTATCTCTATGTATCTACTTTTCATCTATGTCACAAATAAGGCATAGTGCCATATTAATAGAAAATCTCAAACATCTCGGCCTAGCCAAGCTTTTACAATAATGTTTTCCCACAAAACAAGTTGGCCAAAGAAAAATTCAAAATAAGATAAATTATGCATTAAATGGATGAACTTCATCCAAGTCAGCCTAGGATCTCCAATGCAACTTGGACCAATGCATGCCAAAATAATAGGGAAGCACAAATCCCGAAGTAGCCCCATATTAACTATCCTTCCCTTTTTCTTTATTTCGATCCAGCATTTCACGCACCTTCAAAAGCACCCTATCCAAGTCAGCCATAGGTGGCGAAGGCAAAACCTTAATTCGGATCTCAATTGATGTAATATTTTCCCTTGATTATTTCACCAATTTATCCCAATCTACCTTGTATGTTAGGTACTTATCAATCACAACAAGGTAAGTAGCCGCATCATCTAGCTGGTGTTCATTAATAGGATCATCACTAACTAGAGCACAAACATCCTGCCACCAACTTCTTAACTACTCTAAGCTCAAATAATTAGGTACAATCTTCCTTCTCCCTGTCATTATCTCAAAGAAAGAAACGCATCAATTGTAAACATCAGTTAGGGTATCATCAATCTGCCTTCTTTGCTTGTAAATCTTCTTTAGAATCTTCTGTCTAATTTGTAAGGCCTCAAACCATTCCCAAGGTTCAATAGCTCTGGAGGAAGCGAGAATTTTATCACTCACTAGCTTATCCTTGGTATACTCCATGATGGTTTTGGTTTTCTATAACAGGAGATCTGTATCTTCCTTGTCCTAAGCCAACACCTCCTTTAACCAATCAACTGCCCTCATAGCATCTTTCCCAGATGAAATAATAGCCTTGATAGCATCATTTCCCTTGGATTGCACCCCCTATAGTCAATTTGTAGTAGCAAGAGAGGAAGCCTTCATCCTCTCCAGCTTAATGATAGTCTCTTGGGGTAAGGGATTTGCAGTAGAGAATGAACGGTTAATGGATTGCAAGGGTTTCATTAGTTCTTCTAGACATTTCTTAAGTCTTTCATTTTCATTCTTTATGTCATGTTTGGTTTGAACCTCCTTTCTCAGTCTTCCCAAAATAATTTCCCTGGAACCCTGATACTCTTCAATGTCCTATTTCATGGAGGTAGGCCCTAGGTTGAAATTCTGCACATTATAATCTTTTCGAGTCACATCATCTCTATTTTTATCTGGAGCAGGGGTTGCAATTTGGACTACCCTATTGCTTGCTTCATCTCTTTCAATTTTGGAAATGACCCTGGCCTTTTTCTTTCCTTTATCTTTCCCTATCCTAGCCAGTAACTCATCCCAGTTAGGTGGAGTGTCTTCCACAACAACCTGCTTCTTCTTTATTTCCTTGTCCAACCAATCCGGAATAGTGGGATCCAACTATAGCTCACCTTGTCCCACTTCCTCCTGCTAGTCTTTAGGCACATCCTCATTCAAATTTTGTTTCTCAGGAAACTTTTTAGCCTTGTCCTCCTTTCCTTCAGTGTGTTCTTCTTTGTGCACAAGAGATGAAGTTTGATACTTCCCCCTTGTGAGGGGAGGTAACTTCCTCAGTTCTTATAGGGGAGTCTTCATATGCAACCAAGGGAGATTGTATTATCTTTTCTACTTCAGCTTCTGCACTAATAAAGATCACCTTCATGAAACTCCTCTCTCTTAGTGTCTTTCTATACCTCAGCTTTCTTAAATTCACTAGGTTCACCCTAAGCTTTATGGGAGGAAGGAACACCACCTTGTTGTTAGAGACCAGAGGAAGATCAGCCTTTGGCACATTGTCAGTAGGAGGAGTCCTAGACCTCCTTATGTACAGTTGTGTCTTTTCTCCTGAACTTTCTACATTTACCACAGGTGGGGTAACTTCTTCCTCATCCTTGGACTCTACCTTTTTCTGATAATCTTATGATTCTTCTCCTTTTAGGCACAGGAACATAGACCTCAAGATGTTGCTTCCCAGTTTCTTCCTTCTCTAACTTCTTAGCCCTTGACCTATTTCTAGTAATTGGATTTCTCTATTTTTCTGCTCCTTGGGCTTGCTCCTCTTGAACACCCTTGATGTTGATCTTGAAAGGGGAGCCCACCTTTTATTTACCTTTAGGATCCTATTCTGTTGATTCCTTAGAAGTAGAATGAGGGTCCAAATCCCCCATTAGATAAAAAGTGCACTTCACTCCCTCATTCTCTAGCTCCCATATCTTATGTTTTAACCACATCCTAGTATATTTGGTGACTGGATCCATTATCTATCCCAATTCTATTTTTTTTTCTTCTTGTCAGTCCACATTACCAATTGGCCTGTCTTTGATTGCTTCATAGGCATGGCCCTTAATTAGGTTTCCATCATCTTTGAGTTGATTTGGGACCACCCTCACATTGTATAATCAGACTGATTCTACTAGGAGCTGAGATAAATTTTTCTTTCTTACCTCGTATCCATCACTACAGTTAGCCCAGTAATCTTCTAATTCAATCTTATGGCTGTATTCCCTGCTGGCTCTCTTTTGGGCTTCACCTCTAATGTCAAACCTTGATCTCTTGGAGTGGAAAGATAAACCAAAAGCACTCATCTCCTCCTCAAAAGCCTGGGCAGAACCAATGGAAGGACAAGCCTCTCTAGTGCCAATCCCTAATCGAAAATCTCCTCCAAAACCAATTTTATGCTTGTCCCTTTTGACAATGGAATCAAAATCACATATCTATCTAGTTACCTCCAGAAGTATAATGTGTTCAGTAGTGTACCTTGGAAGTCTATAAGGGGCCCTCTGGCAAGCATCAATCCAAATTTATGAGAAATTTGGTAACTGAATGAACCAAGCCCCATATTTCTTGATGAGCTCCTTTGCTTGGTTTGAAATTCTCACATGTTCTACACCCTGAAGTAATCTGGTGATATGCATGGTGAATGTATCATTCACCCTCCTATAGCTCAGGCTTCCTAGGTGTAATTGAGGGTAAACATCATAAATGACACCCTGTCCAAAGAATACCCTTGTGCTCAATCCTTTGTAGGGGTGAAATCTCGCAAGTGCATAGACCAAGTATGAAGTCATTGTGAAGGTATTGGTTTGCAACACATTGGATAGCTACTCATGGATCACTCTACTAATCACACCAACCCAATGATAGTCGATCTACTCTTGCTCCATCCTCACAATAGCATGGCACATCCAACTCTCAAACATACCTGCATTCCTTAATCCAACCACCCTACTAAGCAATGTGATGGTATCATAGTATTCCTCTTGAACTTTGCTCTAAACAACTGCTTGGGCAGTTTGGAATAATGGGACTTAGGTTTCTCCAGCTAGGAATTGATAAGCTGTTGTGACCTCACAGTCTCCTCTTCATAATATTTCTTAGAGGCCTCCATGTTGAAGGCCACCACATGGGATTTGTCTAGCATGTCAAAGGTCTAAGCAGTGGAGACTAGGTTTAGATTTTCTACAACTCTTCCTTGAGGACCGATAATTCTTTGTGTGTCCTGGTTGTAATGTCTTGCACATTCAAGGACAAGTTCATAACACTGGACTATGGAGGGAAAAATAGCGACATGTGACAGGCCTGACTCCATCATTCTCCTAGCTACCACTGGAAGATCCTTGGCTACCATTCTTCCTTTAAAATCCTCATAATCCCATAATCCAACATTAGTGTCTGTCACCTTTGACCAAATAGAGGTAATCTTACTCTCAGGGATTTTTCTCTTGATGTCCAAATTAATCCTTTCCACCTCAGATATTGAGGATCCCTTCATGTCACTCTTATCCTTTCCAACTATTGCCTTGCTAGACTCAGCCTGCACTTGACAAACAAACCATAATAAAAACCATAGGAAAGCAATGTTAATCCATCGAAATCATCATTAAAATGGATCCCATATAAGAAAGATGTCATCAATCCTTAAATAAAATGATCATATTAATCTTCAAGTTTCAGGGCCATCCACGGAATCCAGGCCATGGAATAATTCTGAAGAATTCTGAGCCAGACAGATTCTAGCAGAATGAACATGAAACACCTACTATCATCTAAATAAGATCTTTATCTTTAATAAACAACATGTGAGATCCCAAAAAGGAATATATTAAACATCAAGTGCACCATTACTTATCAACAAATCAAGTTATTCCATACTCCATTACTTTCCATTAGATTTCAGGAAAATCTGCATGGGACAAATTTCCACGAAGGAGAAGACTTTCAGCAAAATTCAGAAAAAATAGGGAACCAAGGATTTTGGAAAAATCCAGGTCCGCTAGAAATCCATGAGCAAGGTAAAACTCCAAAAGTATGTGAATTCTGGGGAAACGAAGGGGATCGGGAAAATCCGCCAGAGCCAGAAAATCCTGAACTGAGGACGAAACCTGAACTTCGACACCAACTGATGATTTTGCCCAATTTAATGGATTGATCATAAATTTTGAGATCCTAGGCCTACGAAAAGTTCAATATGGACCTCCTATATATTTTCTTAGTATTCTAGGCCAAGTTTAAGGCAAAATAAGATAAAATGGTGATGCCCTAGGTTCAAACCCTACAAATTCGCCATTAACACACAAGAAAGCTCAGGATTCAAACATTTCCACATGCTAAACCATCACTAGGGGAGACCACAACTCTCAAGAAAGAATCCTCATAATGCAAAGAAACAAGTAAGTTCAAAAATCACTTGGGGAGATTATAAATCAAACAATGTTATGCAACCCTAGTGATGAAATGATCAAACACTTAATAATTCAGACCCCAATAAACTCTATAACATCAAAGCATTATCCACAATCATTTATGAAAGGGAAGGAAATCAAATACATACCCTGTGGCACAATAGAACTCGAATGAGGCAACACATATTGATTTAATGGTGTCCAACAAAGAACAATAATGAAATGCATAGGAAGTCCTCACCAAATCAAATAATTTGCAATCAATCGCCCAAGATCAAATCCAACACTCAAAGAAAAAACTCCTTAGCTCAATTGATGACAAAAAATAAAGCATAATGGCATAAAAGTCATATGAGAATGGTTAAATACAGACCTCACCAATCGTACAAATGACATTAATGCTGCCGACAAGACAGCTAGGAAAATTTGGGAACCCAACGACAGGATGAAATTCATAAAAATTTGGCCCACATAGAATTCCATGAAGACCAAAAATATTCGAACCATAGAATTTAGCTAGAACTCGAGCAGGATCTAGGAAAATTCGGATGGGGTGGAAAATCCCGAATCGGGGCAAAAACTCAAAATTCACCCAAAAACTAAGATTTTCAATGAATAACTTAGGGGAATCACTTAGGCAATCAAAATAAGCATTTAAGCACATGCCAGAGCAAAATAAATCCTCAAAAACTAAAGGCAAAGACACCAAAAATCAAAGCAAAAGAGGGTCTCTGATTTCAGTGGGGCGTGTGTGCGAAAACTGCACAACAATTGGCGACTCCTGTTGGGAAAATGCGCCAGAGCATTTCGATGATGAACAACAATCAGGAACCTAGAATCTCTGGTTTCGATCCTAATAACCAACAAGGAAAATCAAAATGCAAAGATCAATGAATTAGAATCAAGGGCAAACCAAACCTTCCATAAATTGAAAATCCAAGTGTGTGCATATGAGTTCATTTCCCTCCTTAGAGTACTGCAAAATCTAGTTTAGTCAAGACAGGCTACGTAAAGATTTTAACTTGAAAAGCAACCTGGATAGAGCCTCGTTTCCAATCAAGCATCTATAGCCCCAATGAGGTTATCACTGTGATTCTCCCAAACATAGCTCTACTGCCAACCAGACATCCATAGCCCCGGTAGAGATATTCGGATACCCATAATTAGTTGAATTTATTCTTTTGATTTTCAACATTTTCTCTTTTCTTCTTTTGATATTTCTTTTACTTCTTTATTTCAACCTATGAACAATGAAGTTCACACTCAAGGCTGAGAACCATAGTGGTGCTAAAGCAGAAATAAGATTTTTCACTTGTCATTTCTTCACAAAGATCCTACAGTAACCTCAGGATTCTTAAGATGTGTAAAAGATATAAGATTTTAGACTGCTTCAAGTTCAAATGAAACCAGTGACCCATCATCCTTAAACCCAATATTTAAACCTGTTGAGGATAACAAAGGTCTCCACCATCCACTCAAGATTCATAATTAAAGTTCAGCCAGGAAATACTTAGATTAGTCACAGATAAAATAGTTTTTCCATGCAGGTGTAACACAGCCAAGAGAAAACAAGAAAACCCCCGAAGAAAAAGTAGAGCAAAACACAAAACCAAAAGCAAACCTAAACTAACCAAAACAAACCAAGGAAAACCTATACTAACCAAAGCAAAGAAAAACAAACCAGAACAAAAAGAAAACCTAATCTAACTATGTATAAAGAAAGAGCTGAAAACAGGTCAAGACTAGAAATAATGCTTCAAGTACTGCCCATTGACATGAAGTGGGATGTCCTCCCCAGTGAGAGTTTTCAAATGAAAAGCATTATCACCAAGAATTTCTGAAATCTGGTAAGGGCCAAGCCAAAGTTTGTCAAATTTACCATGCTCTCCCTTATGGTCACGGGCTTTATCCCAGTAGAGAACCAAGCCAAAAATCCTGAAAGCCTTTACCTTGGCACTTCTGTCAAACCATCTTTTAACCACACCTTGATGTTTAGCAAAGTTCTCTAGGGCTTCATCTCATTTATCTTCAAGATGTAACAATTCTTGTAAATGTGCCTCATGCTTATTTTCTTCATCATAATACTCATTAATAAATTACAGAGTAGGGATCCTCAACTGTATGGGAAATATTGGTTCTAGGCCATACACAAGGTGATAAGGGGAAGTACCTAAGGAAGTCTTCTGTCTAGTACGATCTACCCAAAGAGAAAATCTGAGTTGAGTGTGCCAATCCCTAGGATTCCTCTCTAATAGCTTACAGATAACTGTTAAAATATTTTTATTGGAAGACTCAACCAACCCATTACCCTATGGATAGTAATTGGATGCAAATTTTATTATGATTCCATGATCGAAATCCCAATTGGAAAATTTCAAAGATGCAAATGTAGGGCCATTATAACAAACTAAAGATAAAGGACATCCAAAATGATTGATAATACCTGATTCAAGGAACTCAATTACCACTTCAGAAGTACACTGTTTGCATGCAAGAGCTTTAGTCCACCGTGTTAAATAATAAGTAATGGTGAGAATATACCTATGACCAGCAGAGGAAGGTGGATTGATGGGACCAATGAAGTCCATTCCCCATTGTGCAAAAGGTTTTACCTCAAAGACCGACTAAAGTGGAAGAGCTACGTACTTCTCCCTGGCTACTGTAGTCTGGAACACATGGAAAGTCCTGACATGACTGTGTGTGTCCTTGAATAACGTGGGACAATAGTTACCAACCCTCATAATCTGGTTTGCAGTAGAATGTGCAGAACCATGGCCAGTACCATACCTATCATGAAACTCCGCCATGACTCTCTAAGCTTCTTGTTGTCCCAAGCACCTTAAGTATATGCCCTCATGATTTCTTTTGTATAAGATAGCTCCCTTCAGCATGAAACTGTCACTCTTCAAATGCAGGGCCCTCCTCTGTACTACATTGAGATGATCAGGACACCTTTGCTTCAGTAGATAATAAATAATGTCATCATACCAGCCTCCTGGGGAGACGTCTTTGATATTGTAATGCTGAACTGTAAGATTGGGGCCCATTTCTGCCATTGTTCTTGTTAACCCTTTCCCTCTTACTAATTTTATAGGTTGAATTTCAATGTCATATTCCTGCAAAATTGTTACCCACTTTGCTCTATGTTCTCCAAGTTCATTCCGCAGCAATAGCAGCTTGACTACAGGATTAGGGACTATTGCAAACACCTTGTTCTTGAGAATATAATGTCTAAACTTGTTAACAGCCCTGACTAGGGCATAGGCCTATTTATCCACACTTGGATACCTCAGTTCTACATCTTTCATTGGTGCACTCATAAATGCTATGGGGTGTTCATTTCCTTGGTCATACTTTTGAGTCAACATGCCAGCACAAGAATGATTAGAAGCAAATGAATATATGTAAAATGGCTTAGCATAATCTGGACTCACCGACACTAGAGCTTCAGTAATGGCTCTCTTGATTTCTGCAAATGCTTCCTTTGCTTCTGCACTCCATTCAATTTTAGCCTCCTGTTTCAGCATAGTATTCAGTGGCTTGACTATCTCTACAAATCCAGTGATGAATTTCCTCTCAAAGTTGATTTTACCAAAGAATGATTTCATTTCTTTCTTGCTCGCAGGTGGCTGAATCTTGAGTATAGCCTCTACTCGTTCTAGATTAATGGAAATTCCTTTTTCAGAGATGACATGCCCCAACAACTTTCCCTCTATCACTCCAAAGATGCACTTCTTGGGGTTGAGGGATATTCCGAATTCCCTACATTTCTGGAACACCTTGCACAAATCAGCAATATGATCACCTCTCTTTTTGGAAAAGACTGTCAGGTCATCCATATAAATAATTATGCACTTGCCAATGATATCTTTAAAAGAAATATCCATGAATCTCTGAAATGTAGCTCCAACGTTAATCAAACCAAAGGGCATCCTTCTATAGGCAAATGTACCCCATTTTGTAGTGAAGGAAGTCTTGTGCCTGTCTTCATACTACACCATAACTTGGTTATATCCTGAGTAGCCATCCAGAAAGGTCATCTTTTGAGATCCATTAACAATCTGAAGCACTTCATCTAATGAAGGTACTAGATAGTTATCCTTTTCTGATGCTCTATTAAGATTCCTGAAGTCTACGCACAATCTAATTTCTCCATTCTATTTTCATACTAGAACCAAGTTTGCAACCCAAGTTGAATGTCTAACTGGAAATATGATTCTTGTAGATAACAATTTCTATACCTCCTTCTATATTATGGGTTCCAATAAGGCATTGATTGGCCTTTTCCTCTATCTAAAAGGCTTCACTCCTGGCTTCAGAGGGATAGTGTGAGTTATAATGGATGTATCATATGTATTTAAATCTTCATAACTCCAGGCTATCACATCTTGATATCGGTGTATGGCATAAATTATTCCTTTCCTTTCTTCTAGAGTACACACCTTGCCAACGAAGACATTCTTGGCATCTTCATGAGTTCCCATATTATAAATTTCACACTATCCACTGATGGATTCTTTCTTTGCATCTTTCTCTCTGACTTTTTCCAAATCAAAAATTCTTTCTAACTGTACCATTCCCCTAGGAATAGTATTAGTCTTCAAATTAATCACTCCTAAATCCATTTCTGTTTCTTGAGGTTCAGTTTCATCAATGATTTGAGAAGCAAAAACATTGGTGTTTGTGATAAAATCTAGAATATGCTTGTCATGTTCAAATACCTAGAAATTGGTGACATTGTTAGGAATTGAGGGTACTGGAGTCAATTCCATCGTAAATTTCTTCAATCCAGAAAGAGATAAAGGTTGCAAAGCACTAACAGCCTGAGAAAGGGAATCTACTGTCTGATTCTTATTGAGTGGTATCAACTAAATGTTGAAGGCATCAAATCCTTTGATGAGATCCCATACTCTATGTCTATAATTGGTCATCCTTCGGTCACGACAAGAGTATTGTTTCCTAACTTGCTTGATTACCAATTCAGAATCTCCAAAGACTTGTAAAATCTTAACCTTTTTCTTCAGTTCCATTAACAACCCATGGACTAAAGCTTCATATTCTACTACATTATTAGTGCAATGAAATTGGAGTCTATGAGTAGCGAAGAAGGTTTTACCTTTAGGACTAATTAGCTCAAATCCTGCTTCAGCTCCTTGTTTTGATTTGGATCCATCGAACCTTAAGGTCCAACAACTAGCATCCATAGACTCCCTTGTTGTACCTTTTACATTGTTGCTATTGGAGGGTTCCTAAGAAAGCACGACCTTCTTCCCTTGAGGATCCTCTAGAACATTCTGGATAGTGACTTTGATTGCTGAAGTGGGGTTGATACACTTCTACACTTGTTCCACTACAGTTTGGCATAAGCAACAATCTAGTTCCGAATGGGAAGCATCATGGACTCTGCACCAATTAGGAAAGAGTAAGTCTCAGAAATTCATTTTTCTACCTAACTAGATCTGATCCTCAATACACTTGTGAATGAATTCTTGGAAACTATCCAGCAAGCTAAGTTGATTATCTTCTAGTTAATCACCATTTTCAACTGGCTCTACCCGAGCTTCATTTTGACTGGGTTTTGTTGTGAGATTACCCAACATGGAATGCAACATAAGGACTTCTTCTATATCCAACTCTTCAAAAGGGGCTGCAAGCACATAATTCCCCATACCTACTTCTGATATTAGAATTTCATTAGAGGTATTCTAATATTTCGTAATCATATACTTCATCCTGGGTTCTCTTTCAATTCTAATATGATTTGGCACCACCTTCTAGGGAAGCCACATGTGAGAGTGATTAGTTGAAACAAATCAATTCAAAGCTCTAGTGAAGTCCCTTCCTAGAATCAAGCCATAAGCATCAGGTATATCTGCTACATGTATATTAATAACTTGTTGGATCTTGGGGTCAGAAGCAACTTGCATATGAATCATATTTAATTCTCCTACAACATTCACTTCAGTTCTATCTAATTGGGTAACCTTCTTTTGGGAGTCAGCAGGAGTAATGCCCAAAGCCCTGCAAACACTAAATGGCATAACATTGGTGGAAGCACCTGAATCCAATAAGCAATTGTGCAAATTCTTCCAGAATATACAAACATAAATTAGGAAAGGAGGGGTATCTATTTTTCTTTGAAATAGAGTTAAGGGAGTATCTACTTGAGCAACTTGGGTTCTATATTTTTCCTTTCCTTTGTCTCTAGGAGGCATGTGACCTTGATGGTGACTTCTTTTTTTCTTTCCAAATGATTGAGAACCAGATGTTCTGTTGACACTTTCATTAACTGATCTATCTTGGGAAGTGGAATTTGTATTGTAAACTCCTAGGAATGCATTCCTAATAGTTGGAACTCTCAATAATTCATTTCCAGAAAGACTTACCTTGAGCTTCTTAAGCTCTTATACGACATACATAGCCAATTGCTCCTCACTTAAATCAGCAGGAATCTCTCTTGGGTTCTCCACCACTTTGTCTTTACTGGTTTCAACATTTATTCCTTTTGACATGTCCATCTGAGTCTGCCTTTCCTTTGATAGATACTACTTTGACACATGAGGATAAGATGGATTATTGCTGGCATTGGGATCTAGAGGTATGGTGAAATTGTTTGGAGGGATGGAAGTAGTAAAAGGGCCTCCAGCTTGTGGGCATCTATGTGGCATGTCCCTCAAATCATACTTACTAGTAGGCCTCTGTAATGTCTGCACTTCAACGTAAGCCTCCTTTTCATCCAATGAGCCATTATAATTTACTAGATTCTCATTGAACAGTTGTGTGATCTCATCTCCATTACACACCTGATCTGCTTCTTACTTGAGCTGGTCTGATTCTTCTTTAGGCACAATTTCCTTGCTCTGTGGAAAAGAAGCATGATTGAGCACCAAAACTGATGAGTCATAAGGGGTAGATGGTATCATCTCCTGACCATTTGCATTATTCTCCACTTCATATTGGAAGATTGAAGCTACTGTCTAAAACTCTTGACAATCTAATTCAAAGTGCTGACTTGTCTTATGGAGCCTACACCATCCATATAGAGTAGCTTCTACTAGATATACACCACTAGGAGGCCTTTCTTGATTAACCGGTTGATTGGTTGATTGATTAACTAGTTAGTCCAATGGGGTGGGGATTCCTCCATTATTGGGCCTTGTATTCCAGGTCCTTCTTTGACCTGGTGGCAGTCTCCAGTCAGAACCCTATCCACTAGTTTGACTTCTATCAAAATTCTGATTTGAGGTTTGCCCCTTATCATAATTTTGTCCCCTATCATTATATCCCCTATCATTGTTGTATCCTCTTTCTTTGTTATATCCCCTATCAAAGTTTTGTCCTTGTTGATTTTCCCAATTTTCTCTGCCATAACTGGCCTGCATACCTCTTTGAGCAGCCTAGAGCTAATTGTTCTGATTCCTCAAGTAGGTCACCTCCATATTCAATTTCTTCACTTGCTCCGTTAGCTCATCCAACCTTTCTTTATTAGGATTCCTTTATGGAGGTTGATTGGCATTATTCTACAGATATCCTACTGCAGTGCTAGTACCCAATGACTGGTTCAAGACTTCAGAATTCTGGAGATATGAGGGATAGCCACCCTGATACTGTAGGGGTTGATTTTCATTCTGCTAGGGATAACTAATAGTAGGTGGTACTTGATTGACTGGGGGGCCTAGATGAGGAACCAATGGCAACTGAGGAACCAGATTCATGATGGGAGTATGGTTGGCAAAAGCTTGATTGAGATCTGGGACTTGGCCTAGGTGAGCAATGGGTCCTGATGATGGTAAAGGTTTGGACACATTTTTCCTTAAGGAAATACTCACTTTCACAACCTCAACATAGGCATCAAGTAGAGTATTGGGAGGGTTGTTTTCCATTTAATGAAGGTAGATGTCAAACTATCAAGACTTTCATAGTAAACCTCTAGAGCAGTGGCTTGGTCAATAGCATAGGGAGCCTGCAACCTAGTATAGGCATGATGAAACCTGTTATTGAAGGATCCTATAGGATCATTGACTTCTCTTTTGACATTAGTGAACTTTCGATAAAGCTCATTGGAACTAATGGGAACCGTAAAATTTTGCAAGAAAGCATTCTCTAACTCAGTCCAATTTTGGATAGACCCAATAGGCAAATTATTGTACCAATAAAATGCCTCTTCTCCTAAGGAGTAGGGAAAGAGCCTACATGCTACATCCTCATGATTGATTCCCCTATCCTTAAGGAAAGTCTAGAAGATCCTGATGTGTTCCTCAGCGGTTCTATTAGGGTCATTAACATGGAACTTGGAGAAAAAGTGCTCAGGATTCTTGGGAATGACATTGTAGTTGGCAAAAATCAATGGAGATGGGTTGTTGGCAAGGAAAGCCATTGGTGGAGGTGGAGGTGGTAATGGACGATTAATGACTTGCTGAGGTTGTGGAATGGGAATGTTCTTAGACTCAAATGAAGATAAACTTGATGAAGATGGGGATGATGAAGGTGAATGGGTGGATGATGATTCATCCCTGGTTTTGGTCCTTCTTGAGCTAGTAGGGACTGACAACTCCTAAAATTCCTCCTCTCCTGGAGTAGATCTAGTTCTCCTTCTGAATCTTTCAGAAGAGATGGCAAACATAAATTGATCTAGCTTAGCTTATTTAGGCCCCCGTTCTAGTGCCAATATCTTGATGATGTTTTCTGCACAACAACAACTCAGATAGAATATGAAATCCTATCTCTCTTGAAAAGTAAATCTCTATCAGTAAGCCTCAAGAGATAACCCCAAGGTCTCTAATGTCAGGTCTTGACAATGCACAAACAACTCAGTGATAAATGTGAAAATGTTGTTAATCACAATGGGACCTTACTACAAGCAAAAGATTGAATCTCCAATTTATCAGATCTAGCAATATGATGATACCCTTAATATTGAATCTAAATCAAATAAAAGAAATGGAAAAATATTAGGGTTCAAAGAGATTACTAATACTAACAATACTCTAAGATTAACAATGCATATGATGAAGTACTTGAAGTGGACCAATCCCTCATAAACTAATCACTGCTCAACCCAGATGAATTTGCAATTTCACAAGGATAGTACAATCTTCTAAGGTAATAAGATTTTTAGATCATGAAAATTCATCCAAGATAGCCCTAAGGCAATTGAAATGAATAAATCTTCATAATTGAACTAAGCACAATAAATGTATAGTCCAGGCTAACTTTGCAAAACAACTAATAGTTAGCTAGTTGCAAAAATTATGGACTAGGGATTGCTGCAACACTTCAAATATCAAACCATAAACATCATTGAATCAAATCTAACCCTAAACATCAATCCTCCTCAAAGCAATTCTAAAGATAGAATAACAAGAACCATGCAAGATAAGAAGAACACAAGTATGGCACCAAATCACAATGTCATCACTTGCATTAAATTATCCACTAGAGAAAAAATTACAGTCTTTTGTTACAATATTTGCTTGAGAGCATGATCTTCTGACTTCTACTTTGCTTAAATCACTTCAATACTAGCTATCTCTATGTATCTACCTCTAGTCTATGCCACAAATAAGGTAGAGTGCCATATTAATAGAAAATCTTAAACATCTCGGCCTAGCCAAGTTTTTACAATAATGTTTGGCCACAAAATAAGTTAGCCAAGAGAAATTCAAAATAAGATAAATTATGCATTAAATGCACGAACTTCATCTAGGTCGGCCTAGGATCTCCAATGCAGCTCGGACCAATGCATGCCAAAATAATAGGGAAGCACAAATCTCGATGTAGCCCCATATTAACTATCCTTCCCTTTTTCTTTATTTCGATCTAACATTTCATGCACCTTCAAATGCACCCTATCCAAGTTGGCCACAGGTGGCAAAGGAAAAACCTTAAGTTGGCTTGCAATTGATGTAATATTTTCCCTTGATTATTTCATCGATTTATCCCAATCTACCTTGTATGTTAGGTACTTATCAATCACAACAAAGTAAGTAGCCGCATCATCTAACTGGTGTTCAGTAACAGGATCATCACTGACTGGAGCATAAACATTCTTCCACCACCTTCTTAACTACTCTAAGCTCAAATACTTGGGTGCAATATTCCTTCTCCCTATCATTATCTCAAAGAAAGCAATGCATCCATTGTAAACACCAGTTAGGGTATCATCAATCTTCCTTCTTTGCTTGCAGATCTTCTTCAAAACCTTCTGTCTAATTTGTAAGGCCTCAAACCATTCCCAAGGTTTGACAACTCTGGAGGAAGGGAGAATTTTATCACTCACTAGCTTATCCTTGGTATACTCCATGATGGTTTTGGTTTTCTGTAACAAGAGATTTGTATCTTCCTTGTCCTGAGCCAACATATCCTTTAACCAATCAGCTACCCTCATAGCATCTTTCCCAGATGAAAGAATAGCCTTGATATCATCATTTTCCTTGGATTGCACCCCCTGTAGTCAATTTGCAGTAGCAAGAGAGGAAGCCTTCATCCTCTCTAGCTCAGTGATAGTCTCTTGGGGTAAGGGATTTGAAGTAGAGGACAAAGGGTTAATGGATTGCAAGGGTTTCATTAGTTCTTTTAGACATTTCTTGTCTTTCAATTTCCTTCTTTAGCTCATGCTTGGTTTGAACCTCTTTTCTCAATCTTCCCAAAATAACTGTGCTTGAACCCCAATACTCATCAATGTCTTGTTCCATGGAGGTAGGCCCTAGGTCGAAAGTCTACACATTATAATCTTTTCTAGTCACATCATCTCTATTTTTATCTAGAGCAGGGGTTGCAATGTGGACTACCCTATTGCTTGCTTCATCTCTTTCAATTTTGGAAATGACCCTGGCCTTTTCTTTCCTTTATCTTTCTCTATTCTAGCCATTAACTCATCCCAGTTAGGTGGAGTGTCTTCTATAACAACCTGCTTCCTCTTTATTTCCTTGTCCAACCAATCTGGAACAGTGGGCTCCAACTCTACCTCGCCTTGTCCCACTTCCTCCTGCTGGTCTTTAGGCACATCCTCATTCAAATTTGTGTTTCTTAGGAACCCTTTCAGCCTTGTTGTCCTTTCCTTCAGTGTGTTATTCTTTGTGTAGAGGAGATGGAACTTTTTCTGATACTCCCCCCTTGTGAGGGGAGCTAACTTCCTCAGTTCTTATAGGGTGGTCTTCATATGCAACCAAGGGAGATTGTATTATCTTTTCTACTTCAGCTTCAGCACTATAAAGATCACCTTCATGAAACTCCTCTACCTCACTATCTTTCTGTACCTCAGCTTTCTCAAATTCACCAGGTTCACCTTAAGCTTTATGGGAGGAAGGAACACCACCTTGTTGTTCTGCATGAGAAGAGACCAAAGGAAGATTGACATTTGGAAAATTGTCAGTAGGAGAAGGAATCCTGGACCTCCTTATGTACACCTGTGTCTTTTCTCCTGAACTATCTACATTTACCACAGGTGAGGTAACTTCTTCCTCATCCTTGGAGCCTGCATTTTATGATAATCTTATGATTCTTCTCCTTTTAGGCACAGGAACATCGACCTCAAGATTCTACTTCTCAGTTTCTTCCTTACTAGACTTCTTAGCCCTTGACCTTTCTTTAGCAATTGGCTTTCTCTATTTTTTTGCTCCTTGGGATTGCTCCTCTTGAGCACCCTTGATCTTGATCTTGAAAGGGAAGCCTACCTTTTCTTTACCTTTAGGATCCTATTTTGTTGATTCCTGAAAAGTAGAATGAGTGTCCAAATCCCCCATTAGATCAAAAGTGTACTTCACTCCCTCATTCTCTAGCTCACATATCTTATGTTTTAACCACATCCTAGTATATTTGGTGACTGGATCCATTATCTATCCAAATTATGTTTTTTCTTCTTCTTGCTAGTTCACATCACTAATTGGCCTATCTTTGACTGCTTCATAGGCGTGGCCTTGAATTAGGTTTCCATCATCTTCGAGCTGATCTGGAACTTCCCTCACATTGTATAATCAAACTGATTCTACTAGGAGCCTAGAGAAATTTTTCTTTCTTACCTCGTATTCATCACTATAGTTAGCCTAGTAATCTTCTAATTCAGACTTATGGCTATATTCCCTACTGGCTCTCTTTTGGGCTTCACCTATGATGTCAAACCTTGATCTCTTGGAGTGGAAAGATAAACCAAAAGCACTCATCTCCTCCTTAGAACCTTGGGCAGAACCAATGGAAGGAAAAGCCTCTCCAGTGCCAATCCTTAATGGGAAATCTCTACCGAAACCAGTTTTGTGCTTGTCCCTTTTGACAATGGCATCAAAATCACATATCTATCTAGTTACCTCCAAAAGTAGAATGTGATCGGTAGGGTACCTTGGAAGTTTGTAAGGGGCCCTCTAGCAACCATCAATCCGAATGTATGAAATTTTTTGGAACTGAATGAACCAAGCCTCATATTTCTTGATGAGCTCCTTTGCTTGGTCTGAAATTCTCACATGTTCTACACCCTCAAGTAATCTGGTGATATGCATGGTGAATGCACCATTCACCCTCCTATAGCTCAGGCGTCCTAGGTGCAATTGAGGGTAAACCTCATAAATGACATCTTGTCCAAAGATTCCCCTTGTGCTCAATCCTTTGTAGGGGTGAAATATCGCAAGTGCATAGACCAAGTATGAAGTCATTGTGAAGGTCTTGGTTTGCAACACATTGGATAGCTGGTCATGGATGGCTCTACTAATCACACCAGCCCAATGATAGTCGATCTACTCTTGCTCCATCCTCACAATAGCGTGGCACATCCAATTCTCAAACATACCTGCATTCGTTAATCCAACCACCTTGCTAAGTAATGTGATGGTATCACAGTATTCCTTCTTGAAATTTGCTCTAAATAGTTGCTTGGGCAGTTTGGAATAATGGGACTTAGGCTTCTCCAACTAGGAATTGATACGCTATTATGACCTCACAGTATCCTCTTCATAATATTTCTTAGATTCCTCCATGTTTAGGGCCACCACATGGGATCTGTCTTGCATGTCAAAGTTCTGAACAATGGAGACCAGGTTCAGATTTTCTACAACTCTTCCTTGAGGACTGATAATTCTTTGTGTGTCCTGGTCGTAATGTCTGGCACATTCAAGGACAAGTTCATAACACTGGACCATTGAGGGAAAACCAACTACATGTGATAGGGCTAACTCCATCATTCTCCTAGCTACCACTAGAAGATCCTTGGCTGCCATTCTTCCTTTAAACTCCTCATAATCCCATAATCCAACGTTAGTGTCTGTCATCTCTAACCAAATAGAGGTAATCTTACTCTTAGGGATTTTTCTCTTGATGTCCAACTTAATCCTTTCTGCCTCAGATACTGAGGATCCCTCCATGTCACTCTTAGCCTTTCCAATTGTTACCTTGCTAGAATTAGCCTACACTTGACAAACAAACCGTAATAAAAACCACAGGAAAGCAATGTTTATCCATCAAAATCATCATTAAAATGGATCCCATATAAGCAAGATGTCATCAATCCTTAAATAAAATGATCATATTAATCTTCGGGTTTCAGGGCCATCCGTGGAATCTAGGGCAGGGAGGAATTCCAGAGAATTCTAGGCCAAACAGATTCCAGCGGAATGAACATGAAACACCTACTAGCATCTAAATCTGATCATTATCATTCAATAAACAACATGTGAGATCCCAAAAAGGAATATATTAAACATAAAGTGCACCATTACTTATCAACAAATTAAGTTATTCCATATTCCATTACTTTCCATCAAATTTTAGGAAAATCCGCACGGGACAGATTTTCGTGAAGGAGAAGAATTTCAACGAAATTCAGTAAAAACAGGGAACCAAGGATTTCAGGAAAATCCGGGTCTGTCGAAAATCAGCGGGAAAGGTAAAACTCCAAAAGTATGCATATTTCAGGGAAACGAAGGGGATCAGGAAAATCCACCAGAGCTGGAAAATCCCAAACTAAGGACGAAACCCAAACTTCAACACCAACTGATGATTTCACCCAATTTAATGGATTGATCATAAATTTTGAGATCCTAGGCCTGCGACGAGTTCAATATGGACCTCCTATAGATTTTCTTAGTATTCTAAGCCAATTTTAAGGTGAAATAAGATAAAATGGTGATGCCCTAGGTTCAAACCCTACAAATTCACCATTAACACACAAAAAAGCTCAGGATTCAAACATTTCCACATGCTAAACCATCACTAGGGGAGACCACAACTCTCAAGTAAGAATCCTCATAATGCAAAGAAACAAGCAAGTTCATAAATCACTTGGGGAGATTATAAATCAAACAATGTTATGCAACCCTCGCGATGAAATGATCAAACACTCAAGAATTCGGACCCCAATAAACTCTATAGCATCAAAGCGTTATCCACAGTCATCAATGAAATGGAATGCAATCAAATACATACCATGTGGCGCATCAGAACTCAAATGAGGCAGAAAATACTGGTTTAATGGTGTCCAACAAAGAACAACAATGAAATGCACAAGAAGTCCTCAACAAATCAAATAATTTGTAATCAATCGCCCAAGATCAAATCCAACACTCAAAGAACAAACTCCTCAGCTCAATTGATGATAAACAATAAAGCATAATGGCATAAAAGTCATCAGAGAATGGTTAAATACAACCCTCGCCAATTGTACAAACGACATTAATGTCCCTGACAAGACAACTAGGAAAACCTAGGAACCCGATGACAGGATGAAATTCAAAAAAATCCAGCCCATGCAGAATTCCGCGAAGACCAGAAATTTTTGAACCACAACATTTAGCCGGAACTCGAGCAGGATCCAGGAAAATCTGAATGGAGTGGAAAATCTTGAATTGGGACAAAAACCCAAAATTCACCTAGAAACTAAGATTTTCAATGAATAACTTAGGGGAATCACTTAGGCAATCATAATAACCATTTAAGCACATGCTAGAGCAAAGTAAATCCTCAAAAGAAAAAGGCCAAGACACCAAAAATCAAAGCGAAAGAGGGTCCTTGCTTTCAGTGGGACGTGTGTGCGAAAACTACACAAAAAAAACCATGTTTATCCTTCTTGGCCCTTACGGCTTGCTATGTAAAGGGTACAACACCTTGTAAATGCTGCTTCTATTATCAAAAACAACCTACTTCTATTTTCTATACAAAATTTGAATATAAAGGTTGTATCAATGCATCCAAATAAGCACTATAGTTAAGAAGACTACTTGAAGACTTGGGTCTAGCTCAAGGATCCTACACCCTTATATTGTGATAATGAAAGTCCGATTGACTTAGAAAAAAATCCCATATTTCATGGAAGGACCAAGCACATTGATCTCCAACATCACTTCATCTAAGAGAAAATTGAAGACAAGAAAATTTCTCTTTTGTATTGTAATGGTGAAGATCAAGTTGTATATATTCTCACCAAACCTCTTTGTAAAGATAAATTTCTCCATCATTGTAAAAATCTAATATTAAAATCCATTGAAGGGTTTGATGTAAACTCCCCAAGTAAAGCTTAATGGGGGGTGTTAGAAATTAATCTTTACTTAGGTGAAGACTATTTGTTTATTTGTATTATTAATACTTGCAGGAATATTCCTAAACCACAAATTTTTGGGGATAGGCACTCTCTTATACTTCTAGGGTTTTGCACCTAAAAGGAGAAAGGTATCCCACAAAAACTTGGGGGTTCACTCAAGACTGATGCAAATATGATTGAAATATGTCTAAATAGTATGTCCTAGATGCAAAGAATGGATAAAAGATGTTGACTAATGAATGAAAACTAAGGAAAAGTAAAGTGTTTTAAAACACATTATGATATGTAAACATATAATGAATGCCCTAGAAATGACCATGAAACAAAATAGAAAACTGTATAACTAAAGAGTTGCACCTAGAAAAATGTTGCAGACTAGAATGGAGATTGGAATGTTGTTGATCCTAAAATTTTGACCTACTTCCCGACACTTATGCCATTTTGGGTGACCTAGCCCCAGATCTAGAAAGTTACATCGAAGCCCGTTTCAGCCAAATGGATATCCAAATCTATAGAAAACTCTGAAAAAAATGTATAGTGGGACTAACTAACCACTGATGGTGACTTAGTCCACTTTGGATTTTTTGAAAATGCAAAAGCGGAAACGAAAGCTCTTGGTTTGCACTTTCTATTCCTCTAGGTGTTCAGTTTTGAAAATCTAATTTTCAGCTCTGTAATTGACTTTTTGTAGATATTTTTACCTAGACAACAAGGAGATGTGTTCAACAAGTTTGCAAATTATGCTTCAATGATTTCCAAACCTTCAAAGTGCCTAAATCTGCAAACATAAAGAAAGAAGGAGAAATCATTGAATATTAGGGAATAGGGTCTTACCTTGGTCAAACCCCCTTTAGATAATTAAAACAAATGAAGAAGTAAGAGGAAGCATGAACATGAAATGAATGGATTAGAAACTTTCCATGATGATAGATATTGATTTCTTGTAGCAATGGATGAAGAATCTTCCCTTGAATGCCTTAGAAAGCTATCTTGATGACTTAGAATGCTAAAACCCTAGCTTGCTTGACTTGAGAGAGATAATAAATGATGAATGGATAATGAATGAGTTATGAATTAGGGTTTAAAATATTTTTTATATAGGAAATCCACCTAAAATGCCCATTAATTTCATCCCCAAGGTTGACATGAAGGAAATATAAATGTAAAACCCAATTTTTCTCACTCAAACCTAAAAAATAGCCCAAATAGGACTAAGTCACCAAGTTGGGTGACTTAGTCCCACCTAGATTGGACTAATTCACTCAGATTGGTGACTTAGTCCCACAGGGGCTCTTTTGCCAGCTCAATTATTGGGGAATGACAAATTGTAGTTTATATGTTGTTCTAGTTAGGTCTTTGATCAAATTATGCCTCGAGATGCACAATATGGGGCCATAGGGGCCTATTAATGATGGTGTAAAGGGTAATTAGGGCTAGGGACACAAATTTCAATGTGAAAGTGTGATTAAATATACTTTACTTGACATTAAAATGAGGTATGCATAGCCTAGAAAGGCACAACATCCAATGATAAATGCATTTTATTTAGTTTGTAAGGGTCCAAGACCTAGTGTGGATGTGTAGAAAACCTCACAACACTAAATTAGGGCCTCATTGAGTCCAGTTTGTCATCAATTATTCCCATATCAAGTAAGAAATACATTTTTTTGTGACACATTTAGCCCCCACTTTAGTGAAAGGATGAACTTGCTTCAAACTCACAGTAAAGTAGACATTCAAGAGGAGTCCAATTGTACCAATGTGGATGAAAAAGAATGAAAAACATCAAGGCATCAGTCAAGCCCCCAGGATCCAGGATCCTAATTCATACCAATCATAAGCACAATAGGACATGCACAGGGTGAATGATTTTCAACAAACAAGATACACAATCATGTAATGGCAAGAACTATGAGAAAGAGAAAATTGAAAATAAAAAAAAGGTGGATCAAGCTTCAACCATTTTTCCAACACGATGTGGATCAGATCTAGGCTATTTGTCCAAAAATGCATACTCACTCTGAGGCGACGGAACTTTAGGCTGTTCACTAGGTGAGAAGTCCTAAAAGGTGAGACACATGTAATCAATATGTTCTCACACACACACAGGTGGCTATGGGGAAAGTCATGCCTCAAAATGGGATTCCCACTCAAACCATACCAAATTTATACCTCCTAATAACTTTAATAAGGTGCCACACAAAAATGATCTTCAAGCTCCACAAGGTAAGCAAAACTTCATATGCTTAACACTCACAGACATTGTCAATGCAAAATGGTGTAAGGAATGTTCAAAGGGATTTTTATTAGTTTGTGCAAGGTCTCATCTTAGGGAACATCATGCTTAATGTATCCAAGAGAGGATAAGTGCAAATGGTCTCATCTTGTTTCCAAGAGAGGACAAGTGCAAGGTCTCATCTTGGGCAACATTGTATCTAATGTTTCCAAGAGAGGAAATCAAAAGGAAAATAAAATCACCTAATGAAATATGAGTGTTGATGTATGGCCCCCCACTTTGAAGTGGTTACTAACACCATTAATATGAGCAATTGCTTTAAAGCAGAAGAAGAAGACATGAGAGCTTACTTAGAAATCCCTATGCCAAGTCATATATTTCCTATAAGCTATATCATCAAAATTGTAGTATGTCACATGCGAGCCAACTCAAGGCATGCCATCCACATCCCAAGGTTGCTCTTATATGTACATGAAAGGTTATCAGCTAGCCAAAAGAGGCAACAACAAGTGACATATGAGGACAAGGCTAACTAACACCTTGCCCCCACTTAGTACAGGGAAAGGATGAGCCAAAATAATTGAGGATAAGCATGCTAGAGTGAAAATTAGTATCAAGTAGAGGAATTCGGTGCCCCCACATAAGGAAGGAAACTAGACTTCTTAAGATGTTGAATTTTATGACTCAAAGCCTTACATTCATTAGTAGAATGACCATGAACTCTGTGATAGGGGCAAAATGAAGTTTTGTAATAGAATTTATTTTTGAGTTTTTGGAGGAAGGGATATCAAGTGATCTTGGA
The DNA here is from genome assembly GCA_007258455.2 of Sequoia sempervirens. Classification (NCBI taxonomy): domain Eukaryota; kingdom Viridiplantae; phylum Streptophyta; class Pinopsida; order Cupressales; family Cupressaceae; genus Sequoia; species Sequoia sempervirens. Next base: position 813,746,966 of record VDFB02281492.1, read on the forward strand.
GGAGTCTCGACAAGATACCCTCTCGATCAATGGTAGAAGGTGTTCCTAGAGTTTGCGGTAAAGATATATCTTGCTTAGATGTACAAGATATCATACCTACGTGAGACTCTTTAGGTTGTGATATTTTTTTCTATCATTTGTAGGAGGCTATAAATATAACGAGCTCAAAGCATTAGTGTTTTGTGAGATGACATTTATATTAAGTGAGGATTTCTTTGTTTGTTGCATTGTGTGCAAAGGAGAATGAGCAAGACCACTAGTGTCGATTAGTTCAGGATGCACTATTGTCAAATTCATATTAGAAGGAAGTTTTGTAATGGTGTTGATGTTGAGTGAAGGCTTGGTTATTTATATTTGAACTAAAAATTATTTTAGGAGATTCCTCTCTTACACTTCTAGGGTTTTTCACCTAAAAGGAGAAAGGTATCCCACAAAAACTTGGAGATTCACTAAAGAATAATGCTAGTATGATTGAAATATGCCTAAATGCAATGATCCAAATGCAAATAATTGATAAATTTTTTTGATTATTAATGCAAAACCTAAGATATGAAAGTTGTTCAAAAATGCATTGTGATATGCAAAATGACCTAAGAATGCAAGTAAACAATAACATAATTAAACAAGAATGGAGAGGTACACCAAGAAACAAAAATGTGATGTAGAGAGGCTCTAGAATCTTGTAGATTTGATTGGAAAAGCTGACTAGAACACTTACGCCAAGATGGGTGACTTAGTCCTATTCCAGGGAGATTCTATCGAAACATATTTTTGCCAAATGGTACTCAAAAATGTAAAAATAAAACTTCAGGCCTAATAGTGGGACTAATCCACCATAGATGGTGACTTAGTCCACCTGAGAATCTTGAGAAATTCAAAATAAGAATCTGTAGCTTTTAGTTTGCACTTCCCTTCCTGAAAGGTGTTTGGTTCAGATTCTGTAGAAAATGAGCTAAAAGAGGTCTCCAAGCTTCAATTAGGGTTTTGTTGACTTGAATGACTTTGATGGATTGTTGACCACTTTTTAACACCAAACTCTAACAAATTTGCATACAAGACCTACAAAAACACATGTAAAGAGGGAAGGGTTAGAGAATAGGGGTTTGCCTTGGCCAAACCTCGATTTGGTAATCAAACCCTAGATAATGAAATGAAATAAAAAGAGAATGATGAATAAACAACATGCAATGTCATAAACTCACCAAACCCTTGATGTTGAAATTTGAAGATATGCAACAAGATTCTCCAATGGATGCTTGAAAGTGCTTATAATGCTTGAGAATGATTAAGTAAATGAATAGGGAATTATGAAATTGTAGGATATGAAAAATGAGGTGAAAAAACTTTATTTATACTTGATTTTCTAATATTTCTTGAAAATAACACATCATAGGATGACCTTAAGGTTAAGAGAATAAAATCCTACCAAAAAATTAAAATTATTTTGATTTTTGTGCCAGTGGGCCTAAGTCACCCCAAGTGGCAACTTGGTCCAACTAGGGTAATTTTATTGGGTGTCAGGGATTGAACTGCATTTAATAAATTTTAACAGGAATATTCTAAAAAACACACTTAAGTATGGCTGGAAAGTGCATTAAGGGGTCATTTAAACATAAGAAATGGTTGAATTAGTGATGAAAACTTTAGAAAAGTGTGAGATTTTGTTACAACACTTTGAAATAAGACTTGGTAAGTGATAAAAAGGGGTTATTTAAGTGAATTATAATGAAAGGGTCCTAGAAAAGTGTGAAATTCAGTTACAAGACTTCACAACACTTTTGTAAAAGAAATCCTAGAATTCTTAATGATTCTCAAGGGTCCAAGATCTAATGTGAATGTGTTGACCACATTACAACATTAAATCTAGGAAAAATCAAGCCAAAGTCCATGAGAGAGACTCAAGTGAGTGTAAAAATTTCCAACTATACATTTTTTGGCGACACAGTATCAAAGGACAATAACTAAGACCATGCAACATTTTTTCTTGCATGTTAGGCTTGATGGGGACATAGATACCTTGTTCTCTAGCACAACATCCTTTTCCACTATATTTGAGTTGTTTCATAAGCTCATATCCTTTTCCATAAAGCTTTTTTATTACCTTTGGATCAGGTGGTTGTTCATGAGTCTTACGTTCATCAAAGTTTTTGGTGTAATTTGATTCTTTGTCTAAAGTGGTTGAGGTGGATGCTTTCAAAGAGTCTTGTAAGATTTGTGTTGACATGACTGCATTTTTTGTGTCCCATATCTAAATATTTGTTTATGATCTTGTACTTTCCCATGAATGTATGTTTGAAATCTAAAAAACCCCAATCATTACATCTAATAGCTTTGTGACTTGTTCCATGTGTTTGTCTTTGTCTTGTTGTTGTATAGGATCTACTTGTGTGGTTGGTGTTAATGTGTTCAAGGGATTCTCTTTGTTTTTCTCAATTTGTAAGACATTATAAGGCTCAGGATCAATGTCAAGTGTGTATGCTTTGTTGTTGTATATGTATTTCATTTTATGACGAAGAGTAGAAGGCACCCCATTCATTACATGAATCCATGGTCTACCCAAAAGAAGATTATATGAAAGTTCATGAGGCATAACATGAATTTGTGTATCCAATGTGGCCTTCCCAACTGTAATAGGTAAAGAATTAGGTTGAATTTGTGATTTATCTACACAAAGCCTATCCAAAAGGTTTACACTACAAACATTAAGGGTGAAGCCATTGTCAACAAGGGTTTGCTTTATCCCTATTCGTTTGTATTGAGATAGTATTATGAATGCTTCATTTTGGTTTTGCACTTCCAAAGAGGGGAGTCCACTTTGGTGGAAAATAATGTTATGATTTATTCCCTAAACCATGGCTGCTATGTCATTTGGTTGAACACTAGAAGGGACATGATCTTGTTGCAAGGTTGCTTGAATCATGTTGTGATAGTGAGGGGAGGCTTGAATAAGGTCCCATAATGATATCTTAGGAGGAGTATTCTTAAGTTGATCAAAAAGATAATACTCCTTTCCATGAGGAGGACCTGGTAGGATAGGGTTAGGTAGGATAGGATTAGGCAAAGGTAAGAGTGTTGGGGTTGGTTATGGTTGTTTCAAATTTTTTCTAGTAACATTATATGTATGAGCAACAGTAAATTATGACTCAATTGTTGCCAAACATTGTTCTTAGGTGGGTAAAGGATGAGTTTGGGTTTGTTTTGAGTTTGTTGCTTATGTGATGGGGGATAAAGGATGAGTTGAGGTTGAATAATATTAACATCCCTTGGAAAATGAGAGTCTAACATGGGCTCTTCATCTTCTTCTAAGGGCATAATATCATTATTTTCAATGTTATCCTTGTTTTACATCATGATATCGTCTCTAGGAGGAGAGTTTTTAGTAGAACTAAAAATCACATGTTCTTGAAATTCAAGGGTTGGTTCTTCTAAAATGACTTCATCACAAGTGGGGGAGGCATTAAGAGAAGGACCTCTATGATTTTCAAATAGATTTTCCCAAATAGTAGGAGCATTAGGGAAGGGAGGGTCAAGATTATCATGACTCTTGATAGGTATATCTTCTAACACAAAACTATCCTCATGGAATCTAGGAGGGATATTAGGAGAAGGACAATGTTGATTGTCATGGTTATGGAAACTAGGTAAAGTGATGTTTAAGGGGAATGAGGAGCGAGAAAATCAAGACCCTCAATGGTTGTATCTTCTTTCACCATGATACCTTCATCACTAATAGGAGAGATATTGGGAGAAGATCCAATATGATTGTTATGATTTTCTACACTACCATCCTAACCAATGGGAAATGCAATATTAAGGAGTGTGTCATGGGTTTGATCATAACTATGATTAACATGTTGCTTAATGACCTCATTGTTGTAATCAAAATTGAATTCATAAGAGGGGATGTTGTATTTATGCAATCCATTTTTAACCAAATCAAAGCCACATATTTTTAAAGAAAACATGTTATCATGGAAAAGTAAAGAAAGTGCAATGCGATAACTTAAAATGAAATGTTTAAATGCAATTTTCAAATGTGAAATAGGTAATTTTCTGATGGTTACAAGACATAATAAATTGGAAAAAATAACCCTAGATAGAATAACCTGGTCACAATAACCCAAGGAAAAAATAACCTAGAGTCATAATAACCCAAGCCAAAATAACCCATGGTCAGAATAACCCATGGATAAAATATCCCTATAAGAATATATAGAGAAAGGAAAAAAAAATTACTAGCTTGATCTAAAATGACCACGGGTTATTCTGTCCATGGGTTATTTTTACCATGGGTTATTTTGTCCATGGGTTATTATGACCCTAGGTTATTTTATCCTTGGGTTATTATGATGGGGTTATTGTGTCCAGGGTTATTGTGGTCAGGTTATTATGTCATGATACCTTTTCTTATTACATTATGCATCAACCTGAAAGATGAAATGTTGGAAATGAAAATTTAAGCTAGATCCAATGAAAAACATGTAATACAAATTCAACCAACTAATATAGATAGGTAAGGGGAGTAAACAAAAGCTTAAAAACAGGGTTTTTAGTTCTGTAAGAGATAGTTTTAGGGGTGAAAAGGGACTAAGTCACCCAAGGTGGAAAATTAGTCCCAATAGGGATTTGTTTTAGAATTTTTAGATGTTTTTGATTTATTTTGATGTTTTCTATACTATATGTGCATACCTAGGATGCAAATGAAATTTTTTAGAAATTTTTAATGATTTGAGATACAAAAATGCAACCTATATGCACTTTCACTTATGCAAAATTAGAAGCCCTAGAATGCAATTTAACTAATACAAAATGTAATGTAAGATAATTATAGGATGATGATGGACTCTGAATCAAACAAGAAGGTATTTGAAAAGCATGTTCACCAAAATGAACTACAATTTTTTGGGGGTAGGCACTCTCTTATACTTTTAGGGTTTTGCACCTAAAAGGAGAAAGGTATCCCACAAAAACTTAGGGGGTCACTCAAGACTGATGCAAATATGATTAAAATATGTCTAAATAGAATGTCCTATATGAAAATAATGGATAAAAGATGTTTACTATTCAATGAAAACTAAGGAAAAGTAAAGTGTTTGAAAACACATTGTGATATGCAAACATACATTGAATGACCTAGAAATGACCATGAAACAAAATAGCGAACTGTATAACTGAAGAGTTGCACCTAGAAATGTGTTGTATATTGGAATGGCGACTAGAAATGCTATTGATCCTATAATTTTGACCTACTAGGACACTTATGCCATTTTGGGCGACCTAGTCCCAGATCTAGAAAAACTACACTGGAGTGCGTTTCATCCAAATGGGTATCCAAATCTATAGGAAACTCTAAAAAACATGTATAGTGGTCCTAAGTCACCATTGATGGTGATTTAGTCCACTTTGGATTTTTTAAAAATCTAAAAGTGGAAACAGAAGCTCTCAGTTTGCACTTTCTATTCCTCCAAGTGTTTGGTTCTGAAACTTTCATTTTCGGCTCTGTAATTGAATTTTTATAGATATTTTGGTCTACCCAACAAGAATATGTGTTCAACAAGTGTGCAACTTATCCTTCAATGATTTCCAAACCTTCAAAGTTCCTAAATATGCAAACACAAAGAAATAAAGAGAAATATTGAATGTTAAGGAATATGGGTTTACCTTGGTCAAACCCATTTTAGGTAATTAAACCAAATGAAGAAGTAAGAGGAAGCATGAACATGAGATTAAGGGATTGGAAACTTTCCATGATGATAGATATTGATTTTCTACAACAATGGATGTCAAATATTTCCTTGAATTCCCTATAAAGCTATCTTGATGACTTAGAATACTAAAACCCTAGTTCTTGACTTGAGAGAGATAATGAATGATGAATGCATAATAATTGAGTTATGAATTAGGGTTTTAAAGCTGGTTTATATAGGCAATCTACCTAAAATGCTCATTAATTTAATCCCCAAGGCCGACATGAAGGAAAAATAAACTTAAAACCCAATTTTTCCCACTCAAACCTCAAAAATAGCCCAAATAGGCCTAAGTCGCCAAGATGTGAAACTTAGTCCCACTTGGATGGGAATAGTTCACCCAGATGGGTGACTTAGTCCCGTAGGGGCTCTTTTGCCAGCTGGATTATTGGGGAATGATCCATTTCAGTTTTTATGTTGTTCTAGTTAGGTCTTTGATCAAATTATGCCTTGAGATGCACAATACGGGGCCATAGGGGCCTATTGATGATGATGTAAAGGGTAATAAGGGCTAGGGGCACAAATTTCAATGTGAAAGTGTGATTAATTACATTTTACAACATTAAAATGAGGTCCACATAGCCTAGAAAGGCACAACATCCAATGTGAATGTGTAAAACACATTACAACACTAGATTAAAGTTAAGTTTAATTTACAAGCCTTCTATATTAATGTGAGAATGCAATTAAATATATTTTTCAATGTTGAGTTAAGGGGAAAATAGGTCCATTAGTCTAGAAAAAGTGTGAAAGTATTTTACAACATATTACATCACCTTTACAAGACATCGATAAATGCATTTTATTTAGTTTGCAAGGGTCCAAGACCTAGTGTGGATGTGTAAAACACCTCAAAACACTAAATCAAGGCCTCATTAAGTCCAATTTGTCATCAATTATTCCCATATCAAGCAAGAAATACATTTTTTTGTGACAAAATTCCAAAGGAATGCCTACAAGTCTTTTGTCTTATTTTAGAATTCTCACACATGTGTGAGAATGCCTCATTTTTATAATTCATTTTTGGAAGAATATTAAGGCTTAGGTGTAGCCTCCTCCTTATGAAGATCCTGACACATTGCACACACATAGGATGAAAGGTGACATACATAGAAATGGGAGTTACTTATGCAACTCCTTTCTCACCTTTGTTCATTTGAGGTGATTCTCTCCTTCACAAGAAGCATTCTATGCTTAATATGTCTAATTCTCTCTTTTCAATGTTATTTAGGATTTATGCTATCTTCATAATATTAGGGGTTTTTTCTTTGCTTTTTCCCACTTACAAAATCTTGTGTCTCATCTTGGATTTTGGTGTGCTTGCTCATGCTTCTCATCTTGATGGTAATTTTCCTTCAAAAAATTACTCTTAGATTAGTACTTTCCATTTATTTCATTTATAATTCCTTTCAAAATCTTTAAATAACTAGTTTAAAATGTTACCAACACCCTAGCCATTTGAAGTTGTATAAGGATCCTATTAAACCATTTAACATACAAGGTAATAATCTAAAATTGGAAATATTTTTCATGGACCAACTAACTTATACATTTTTAGTAATGAAGTTTTAATTTTAGGGTCCAAGTTGTTCCGTGGTAAGATACCAAAAAAAAACTTCATATGTATGATATATGGGGAAATAAATGCAGGAGAAAAAATTACCAATATTTTCTAAAGTGGTTAAAGAACTTTTCTAGCAATAGGCTTAGAGATTTGGGACAAAATAATTAGAAATATGAATATCAATACTTACTTAATTTTCCTCTTTCTATATAAAAAAGATTATATTAATATCATAAATTATTTTGGAAAAAATAACTTAGAGTTCTAACATCACCCATCTATGATCAAGGAAATAAAAATGACTAGGCATAGTATGACCAAAAATGAATACCCAAATCATATACAATAATTTTTATTGGAGTCTTAGTGCCTTCTAAATTTTCTTTGTCTAAAAAGGATGTGTGATACTTTAACATTTTCTTTCAATCATACACGTCACATATTCATACCATATAATAATTGTATATTTGGGACCATCAATGTTTGATGGGAATTTCAAATATTTTTATTTTAATATACTAACTAAAAATTACATTCATACTACCCTTTTTAATACTAGAAAAGATAAATATTAAATCTCATGATATCATTTATAAGAGAACCAAGATGAAAACTAGTTTGATTGATAGTGATAGTTTGAGAAGCAAGATTTGCGTTGAAAAAATCATATCACTATATGAACAATCCATTTGGATTAAAAAACAATCTTTTAAAATCAAGCTTCATATTTATTTGATTTCTTGTAAAGGATAAAATGATAAGAATAAACTAAAAAAATAGGCCTATAAAATGATGGCCTATGTGCTCAAATAAATAAAAAAATTCAACACTTTTTATTTACAAGATAATTTGAATTAGGTTAAACATGTTTCTTAAAACATTTATTCAAGTTCAACCATTTTTCCAAGCAAAGTAAGAAGAGATGTCTTATAACCCTATTTTCTATTGTTTGAAATATGCTAGGAAATGATTTGAATGATGATGGATTTCCATTAAAAATGTCTTCCTATATCTAAGGAAATATTTGTAATGCAAGGGAACCAATTCTTCCATGATCTATTTTTATAGAAGAGATATAGTAAAAATTTATTACTGTTCATATAAACTTTTGTTGTAGAAAAAAGGACCCTTTGCTTGACATGAGATTAATTGGACTTAATGAGGCCTTGATTCAGGTGTTGTGAGGCATTTTATGAATCCACACTAGGTCTTCGACCCTTGCAAATTAAATCAAATTCAAATAATGATGTCTTGTGAAGGTGTTGTAAAACATTTCGATGCTCTTCTAGACTCTATTCATTACAGTTCACCTAAAAATCACATTTTCATCATCAAACAAGTCCTATTTTGAAGTGTTGTAAAGTCTTGTAACAATATTTCACGCTTTTCTAGGCACAACTTCACTATTTATCCCTTTCTCATGCTTTATTTGGTCCCTTTATGCCCTCATATTCCTTATTTAAGTGCATATTTGAATGTAAGCATGATAAACAAAATTAAATACAAGATAATTCCCGACACATATTTTCAAGTCCTAGGTGGACCCATTCGCCATGGGTGGTGAATGAGTTCCCCTTGGCCCCAAATTCAAATTTTTAAAAATTTCCTTTCAGGTTTTCTATTCAAAAACACTTGATGTCGGCCTGTGACAAGGTATGAATGAGTAACTAAAGCAAAAGAGTATATAAATAAGTGTTTTTTCCCTCATTTTTCATATCTCATTCACCCTTCATCTCACATGCATACATTCTTCATTATTCATCCATCATTCTTCTATCTCAAGTTAAGCTAGTTAGGGCTTTCACATTGCAAGTCATTAATTTAGCTTCCTAAGACATACAAGGGTAGATTCAACATGTTATTCTACAGAATTTCAAGATCAATCATCATGGCAAGGTAATCTATTCCATTGTTTCATCATTTTGGTTTAATTACCTAAACGGGGTTTGACCAAGGCAAACCCCCATGCCCTAACAATCAACATTTTCTCTCCTTTCCTCTATGTATTTGTAGATTTAGGTCTATTGGAAGCTTGGAAATAATTTAAGAACAAGTTGCAAGGTTGGTAAATTCCTCTCTTCATTCAACTAGTCAAAGTATCAACGAAATATCTTTTTCAAGCCCGTAAATCAAAGTTTCGAAAGCGGACACCTGTAGAATATCAAAGTGCATATTAGAAGCTCTGGAATCCACTTTTGAAAATCAAAAAATTAAAAAGTGGACTAATTCACCATGGGGGGTGAATGAGTCCCATTTCTAGGTTAGTTTTGTGTTTTCTACATTTTCTGACACCCTTTTGACAAAAATAGATTCCAACTTAGTTTACCAAAACTGGGACTAATTCACCCAGAATGGTGAATGAGTCCCTCCAAGCCTAAAAAAATCATCAACAACATTTAAAAAAGAAATTTCTAGTCCTCATAAAAATCCCAAGGGCACACTTTCAATTTGATTCATTTTTGTTGCATTTTTCCATTCATTTGTAGGTGATTTTTTAATACATAATGTGTTTTCAAACAAGTTGTTTTTCTTTAGTTTCTATTCATTAGTCAAGTAATATTATTAGTTTATTGCATTCAAAAATTACATCTAGGCATATTACATCCTTTTTCCATCCATATCACACTAATCTTTGAATGTGAACATAAGCATTTTTGGACCCATCTTTCTCCTTTTAGGTGAAAAATCCTAGAAGTGCTAGAAAGCAAGTGGGTCCCAAAAATCTATGTTTCAAAACTAGAATTGTATATAGATTTGAAGGAACTCATTCATTTAAGTATATTCAATTCATTGAAATACTAAAAAATATATTTTGGACCAAGTTGAAAATAAAGAATGTGAAGATGAATTGCCAAATTCTCTTCTAACATGCATAGAACTTGAGCAAGAGAGAAAGGATAAAGAAACAATGTTGCAAGAACTTTCTCATGAATTTTTTAATTCTAGATTGGTGTCTCAATTCTTTAGATGATGATTTTATTTATGGGGAAGATGTTTTTATTCATTCATCATTAATCACAAAAAAGAAAATCCCTATTTATGAAATTATAAGTTCTTTGGATGGTGAATTTGTTTGTAAATCTAAATATTAATTTCTTTTTCTTCACCATCAATAAAATTATTATTTTTAATGGATAAAAATAGTCATACACATTTTCCACCTACATATCCTAATAAATAAGTTTTTGAATTAATTGCACTTAAAGAAAAATAAGTTTCTTTTAACCATGGTGATCTTACACTTCTCAAAGATGATGTTCATAAGAAAAATTTACAAGCCAAATTAGGTGATCATTTATTTTATGATGAAAATATTTGTCCTAATTCTCTTATAGCTATAGATGAAGATATTTATGTAGGTCAATTTTAGAATAGTATCCTATTCTCTTATTTTGTCTTCTTAGAATAAGGCACTATTTGAGGTTCACACATCAAAAGAAGAAGCAAATATTATTATCAAAACTAATATTATGCCAATAGAAAGTAATATTCATAAAAAAATCATCATTTGCATTGACATGAGTTTCTTTACTTCATGTTGATATTGGCATAGTGTGATGGTTTAAAGGTGGTGTTATTGTTCTTTCCACCAAGGTTCAAACCCCGTTGGGGTAGCATTGTTGAGTGGTTGTATTGGGATGAGATCCCTTGTTTGTGACTTCATTGGTTCATAGCTCCAAGTCAAAAGCATTTACCCCTTGAATAAAAAAATATTTTCTTTACTTCATAATTTATATGAAGGTTATGCAATTCATGGGTTGATTTATTTCAATCTAGACAATTTGGAGTATATTTAGATAAAGAGTATTGGTATTCCTATTACAATACAAGAAGATTTGATCAACACTATACATGATAGTGCCAATATGATTAAATGAAACTTAGAAACTTATGACCAGGAATGGTTGTCTGGCCAATTATTCAAAAATAATTCTCATCTCATATATTTCAATTTTGACAACCTACTAAGTTCACAAGTGCTATATGGGTGCATATCTCTTTTTTGCATAGGTTCATACTTTTCTTAGCTTGTTAATAGATTTATGTGACCATCTTGAATCATTTTTTAGGTAGGATTTACATATTTTAGGTAGGAATTTTTTTGTTTGTTCACTTTTCTTTTGCATCCTTTGTGTCATCTATCCCATTTTTGGCTTTTGTCTAGTCTCTATTTTCAATCTATTGTGTTGGTTCCCCTTGACAATGTATATTAATGAATTTAAGACACTAATGTTTGACAAAATATTTTGGGTTCTTTTGCATCTACAAGGTCCTTGTCCCCAATTAGAGCCAATTGTTGGCCTCATTTTTAAACTCACCAATTTTCAACAAAAAATCATCAAAATCCCTAGTTTGGGTTTCTTCTAGTAAAAACTACTCCAATTATCCTCAAGTGTTAAATATCATTCCATTTTAGAGAAAAATCATCCATTGTTTTAGTCAAATCCTAGGAACAAATATCTAAATTGTTCAGATTTATTAAATGGAAATAATTAAATATAAAAATCCATGAGATTTCAAGGTGCAAAACCATTTTATGAGAATGTTCTTTATAGTATTTCACCTAATGTTCCAAGTCTTTAAACCAATAAACCTTCTAGTTTGTGAGATATTAAAAGCTCAAATTTTCACTAAGTAGTTTGTGGAAATGATTAAATCAAGAGTTTTATCAAATTCAAAGCAAAAAGGTCTGACATGGGTTTTCATGATGTCATTATTGTAATATCTTGGTCAAAAGTAATGGATTTTTCAACTTCATCGTGTTTATAGATTTATCAAACAAATTTTATAAAGATTTAGACACTTTTCAAATTGTGAAGTCATTGAAAGGTTTCAAGATTCAAATGTTGGAGGTAATGCTAATTTCGTAAAACCCTTAGCTTTTCTTTGACATTTTAAAGTTCAAAATTTTATTAAAATCTTCAAACTTTCTTTTAATTCCCAGTCCACTAGGAACCACCGACAATTAGGAACTCCTATAATTCTAGAAATATTTAAAAGTTCCTAACGGGTTCGGAACCCCTGACATTACTTTCAAATGGCGTTTTAAATCATGTGTTTGATGTTTTAGGGAGGAACATGAACTTGTCAAAAGTTCCCTCGATTCTGAGAACCTCCTTTTCCTCCCAGACCATTTCATATTCCCCCAAATTGTTCCTAAACTCCTCCAAACTCCCGACTCTCCTCTGCTGCAATGCGTAAATTGTTATAATGAATGCCTCAGAGAAATGTGGTTCTATATAATTGCTATCATTGCAGGATACACTCGGAAATGGATCCTTCGATAGGGCTTCAAAAACTCTTGAGCAATGCAAGGGGTAGGTGTATTGAGCAAATGCCAACATCTTCCTTTCACCTGCTCCAAAATGGGAGCATCGGAACAGGGTATGGACTTCCATCAAAGCATGATAATAGGAAAGGTTTGTTTGTTGCAGAGAAATGTTGTCACCTTGAACGCCATGCTTGCAAGATATGAAAAAATAGACTTGTTGAAATGGCTTTTGAAGCCTTTAGACAAATGTAAATGGCTGTGTAAGGCCGAATTTCACAACCTTTAGCAACTATCTCTTCACCCATGGCCTGTTGTGAAAGATAATATTTTAGAGAAATGAGATCGAATGGAATGGAATGTTTCCGTGATGCCTGCCATAATGGTTTTGTTGGAGAATCTTTAGAAACTATCAAGAAAATACAAATGGCAAGTGCAATGTCAAACTGCCAACCTCTGCTAGCACTCTCTCAACCTGCGTAGGAGGATTTTAGTCAGATGTTATGGTTGATGGTGTTTCGGTAGACATGTATGCAAAATGTGGAAGCATGCACAAAACCTGAAATGAATGAGGTATCATGGAGTTGCATGATTGGTCCATATGCTCAGGATAGATGTGCCGAGGAGGCATTGGGACTCATTTGTTTGATGAAAGGAGAAGGCATGAGGATGAATCCCTTTGCTTTATCTAGCACATTTCAGGCAAATAGATCATTCTTGGAAATATTATCATAGTGACAAATATGTTTATCAATAGGGTGCACATAGCTTTGTTTTATGTATTTCTTTTGGTTTGCTAATTTGTCAACATGGATCTTTAAATTTGTATGTTCTCACTTTAATAACTAATCTAGAAACTTATAAATTGATAGCTCAAAGTTTTGTTAGAATGTTTTAAATAGTATATGTTATTGAAGGGTTGTTACTTAATTAGTGAGGATGATATAATTTTTTTTATTATGTTATCTACTAAGATTCAAATTCTTATAGATATTGATTGGACCAAGTCCAACCCTTAGGTAATTTTGATGGACCAATTCACCCTACTCCGAATTACTTAACCAAAAGATTGATTCTATTCTACATATGCATGCTTACTCATCGTATCGTAATCCACTTATGTATGTCCCCTCTTTTGAGATGTGGTCCAGTTTGAGTGAGATTCTGTCAAGACTCTCTCTAGATCGTCTTTTCTTATTATTGTTTTTTGTGATTTAAAGTTAAAAATTGAAGGGTATGTATAGCATCAAATTTGTGTATCGCCTTTTGGCCAAGCTTCCTTAAAGATCCATGCCTTAGATTTTAGAAATCAGGCATGGATCTTTAAGGAAGCTTGCCAAAAGGCGATTGAAACGGCAGATCAAACCTCCAGAAGAAAACAGGCATAGATCTTTAAGGAAGCTTGGCCAAAAGGAGATTGAAACGGCAGATCAAACCTCCAGAAGCATATACTCGTCTTCGATTGCATCCTTTCCCAAGAAGGGCACTAGAGAAGATGGTTCACAAGGAATGGGCCGAAGCTTTTAATGCAGAAGACGATCCTGACTCTCTGTAGCATTCGCATCAGATGCGGCCGCTACATCCGCTAAAGAGCGGGTTGCCCACAACCATCCAAACCCAAGCCAGAAACCGTGTCAGAATAAGCTCTGCCAAAGGATAAGGCTGCAGAACCAGGCGAAAAACCACCATAAGGCAAGGGAGGAGCACATCGACAGTCTCGGAACCCAAACCCACGATTTTGGAAGAAGGCGAAGCTTTCCCTACAACCCATCACCCGAAGTGCCGGACCCATCAGGAGAGCGAGCCGAGTGGAGAGCAGGAAAATCCTGGATCGAGCCAGTCAGACGCACGGGACAGCCATTCTTCTGTATTTCCATTCAAGAAAAGCAGACACGGGAGAACCGTTTACAGATAATAAATTATTTACAAGACTACATAACTACTTTAAACTAAATTCTAATCTACAAATTTGACAATCATTAAATCCTGAACGAACAAACATTTTAACGAGTAGAGAAAAACACAATACAAAGATCCACGCGAAGTAATCAAACAAACACCAGAACATGTCACAAACTTGCAAATGCAAGCAATACCAGTTACAATTGTTCTAAACAAATATATAATTATTTCTCATGGAAATTATTTAGGGCGAATTTTGTTAATGTGCTGAAATTGTAACACCAGAAACGGTCTCGGGCTTTTGAAAATCTATATCGAAGAGATCAGAACTTGAGTCACTGAATTCATCAAATGATGATCTTTCTCTTCTTTTCTCGCGTAGATCATTGTACTCAACCGAGAAAGGGGAGCCGAAGGCCGCCTTATCTTCTACTTCTAGACTGTACGGTCTCCGCAGGCCTGCACATAATTTGTACCTCACTAGTTTTAAAGATTCTGCAATGAAACCTAATTTCTTCATTAAAGTTTTTTTGTTTTAATATATTTTTTAACCTATCATATTTTCCTGATTACTTTGATAATAAATCTTGAATATAATCTAAAACATTATAGAAATAAAATACACAAAAAATCTTTCAAACAACATAAATAACCTGATGAGCGGGATTGACAGTCTTTAAATTTGGCTGCGGTTTCGTCAGCTTCCTCGATCCTTCCACTGCGATTGTTCTTTTCACTATTGATGTGACTTAAAATTGTTGACAAATTGTGCGACTCTTCTGGAATACGAGCCCCTGAAATCTCATCTCCAGCTAGTATATCAGCATTGCTATTGCTTATGCTTCTGCTTCTTGTAACAGAGCTCAGAATTTTCACACGATTCAGTCCAACAAATTTGCTACGAGGGCTTTCTGCGTTCAAATGCACAGGATCTTCCTTGCATTTATGAATTAATCCCCTAGTACTACTTTTGCCACTGGACTTTCTTAGTGGAGACAACAGAATGGGATTGAGCTCCGTGGGAGGATTATCATTATCAACAAATGATTTCTGAAGCAGATGAGCGAGCTTGCAAGAGCACTGACTTACCGATCCTCCCACACTTACTTGTTCTGGAATCGCAGTTTTCTCAATCAGCTCTATTGGAGGATTTTCATCATCAACAAATGATTTCTCTTGCGAATGTACGAGCTTGTACGACCACTGATTTACTGATCCTCCTATACTTACTTGTTCTGGAATCACAGTTTTCATAACCACAGAATCGTGGCCGATCTGACTATAATTTACAGGGGAAGGCCATGGGGCAGACAAATGTATGTCTGAAGAACAAGTGCTGTCATTAAAATCTAAACTTGAAGAAGTATGACTATCATATGTCTGCATTCGCTTAAAGTTAATATCACTGCCTTCTTCAGAATTATAGAGACCCTTCGCATCTGGAAAGATCGCTGGAAAATTATTGACCAAAGCGTCGGGCTTAGCGAAGCAGTTTCCCATTGCAGAGAGTGACACTAAGAATGTACAACTTTGCCTCTGCTCTCTCGGTCTTAAAACCAGGGGAGCGAATAAACGAGAAGCTGTCACGAAAACAACTTGTCGGCTAAAAAAAATTGTCCCCACGACTGTTCATTTTCGACCGGACTAACGACTGACTGAAAGTACACGACATTTTGGTCGATGAAAGTTTCTGATGTTGATATCCTTTTTATTACATTTATAAATGATAGGGATTGTGATGTGGTCTGTTTAACACTAGCTATTCATGATGATTTGATTATAATCATTCTTTTAAGTTTTATGTTAGTTCTATTGATACTTGTGCTAGTATTTCATCTAGTCATATATTTCATGATAAAAGAATGTATTGTAATGTTTATTTATTAGTTTTTCATATATTGTTCTTGATGTTATATTATCTTTATGCTTATTACATAATAATATTATTACTCTTAGTGAGGAGGAGTTATGTAATTTTAATAATACTATTGAGACATCCTTACATATTGAATTATGTTTTCTTGTTAATTATGAGTATTCTGATGATTATATCTTATTCATTAGTGAGTTTAAACTTCATTTTGAGTGGCATATGATTGCATTGGTTTGATTCATCTTATTTATTCTATCATTCATGTATGGACTTGACACATTATTTTATTTCTTATTTTTAGATTATTTTAATGTGCTTGAGGATAATGTGGACTTATTGAGCCTTCTCACAATTTTTCTTTAGATAAATGTCCACACTATTTAACTACTATCCATATGGCTTAGATATATATAAATTTATATCCTACCTTCCATGCTAATCTATCTCCTCCTAGGGAAATGTCTACTTTAGATGCCAAAACTACTTTACAAAACTATCATATAGTTGGATGATAATATGAAGGTGTTGTTGTTGCTTCCACAAAACGCCCTAATTTCCTTATGCAAACTAGGGGTCCCCTTCTAGATATCTTGTTTCTAAATGCATGATCATGTGTGTTTCAATATTTCTAAATTAGCAAGATTACATTTGTTGTTCATAGCATTTAAAAGTTATCTCTTGGCATTGTCATTTTCTTGAATTCTTTCATTGATACTCCATAGCATTTCATAATTTTGTGCCTTACCTTCTTCATCCAATTGGTATGCATAATTTATCAACATCTCAAATCTCTCCTTTTTAAATTTAAATTCATGCTCAAAATGTTGGATTTAATATTATTCTATAATTGTATATGAATAGTTTAATTTAAGTCTACATGAGAGTCATAGAATCTAGGTGTTCATGTTCAAATTTTATGGTATCCATCTTTTGGATATGTATTCTTATCTTTATGAATCTCACCATTCAAATCTAAACATGAAATCTCTATACAATCTTATTGTCTTAGAAACTCGCATTTCAGTTTAAGGTATTTCATGCTTGTGATCAAACCTAAAATGCCTTCAAAATCCCATCTAGCATGGATTCAAGTCTAAATAAATTTAATCCTATATTGGAACCCAAATCTTTATATTCCTTGTTGGTTCATAATAATGTGCCCACTAATGTCCAGTCTACAAATTTCTAAGCATGAATTGATTAGTATACACGTGGTTTTCACATGCAAGGTAACACAACTTCCAACTTTGAGTGCTTGGTAAACCTTATGGTCCCTATAAATTATTATTCAATGAGATGATCTTGTTTGATCCTATTCTTGGATCTTAAAAACTATAAAATCCAACTTACCCACTCACCCACAATTGGCTTATTAAATGGTTTGATTTTGATAGTATTATGCAAACCTAACTTAGTGAGTTTATTTTGATTGAGGGTTTCATGTTCGTTATTATTTTGAGTCCTATATATCAAGCATCCAAGTTTCATGTTCACATTGTGTCCACACATAAATGTCATACCACATCCATTTATCATGACTATAGGGCCTAGTGTTTATTATTTAGACCTCAAAACAAGGTACTAGTATATCATATTTTATTTGGTCACCCACATCTATCATATAAAATAATTAGTGTTTGGTGGATTTTAAACTCCAAATTCCCTTCAATTTTAGTTAAATCATATTTCAAATATCAAGTATTGAATTATAGACTTCCAAGTCTTATCAACCTAGAAATTGCATGAATTCTCACATCTTAAGTCTTACATGACTTGTGTCCAAGCACTTTTAGGCCCACTTGCATGAGTCAAAATTGGTTAAATCTTACCTTGCATCTAATTATACATTTTCATGGATAATAGTATATATAATACTTGAATCTAAGATGTCTCGTAACTAATTTTTTCATGTTTATCACCTTTCAATGACCTATCAATTCCTTCCATGCCTTCTTAGCCATTATCATATTGTATATCTAAACTCAATAAAAGTTGATAGGTAGTTTATAATTCTAAAGTTCACTCCATGATCTGTATAATTATATCACTCTATACCCATCTGAAATGTATATCTAAACTCAATAAAAAGTTGATAGATAGTTTATAATTCTAAATTTCACTTCATTATCCATTTGAAGATTTGATGATAATCATTCTTTTAAATCTTATGTTAGTTCTATGGTTGCTTGTGGTAGTATTTCATGATAATAACATGTATTATAATGTTTATTTATTAGTTTCTCATGTATTGTTGCCAACATTTTATTATCTTTGTGTTTATTACATAATAACATTTATTACTTTTTGTGAAGAGTTTCTACATAATTTTAGTGATACTATTGATGCATCCTTATATACAGAGTTATTTTTTCTTGCTAATTATGAGTATTTTAATATTATATCTTATTCATTAGCGAGTTTAAACTTCATGTGAGTGGCATATCATTGCATTGGTTAGATTCATCTTATTTATTTTATCATTCATGTATGGATTTGACATATTCTTTTATTGCTCATTTTTAGATTATTCTAATGTACTTGAGGATAATTTATACTTATTGAACCTTCTCATGATTTATCTTTAGATAAGTGTCCACCATGTTTAACTATTGTCCATATGGCTCAAATATATGTATTTATATCCTACCTTCTATGCTAATCCATCTCCTCCTAGGGATATATCTACTTTAGATCCCAAAAAAAATTCACAAAACTATCATACAGTTAGGTGATAATATGGTGTTGTTTCTTACACAAAACACCCTAATTTTCTTATGCAAACTAGGGGTCCTCTTCTATATATTTTGTTTCGAAATGCATTCTCATGTTAGTTTCAAAATTTCTCATAGTTGGACTGAAATTTTGAAGAACTTGCACATTTAATCTTAAAAAGTCTAGTAATATGAAGTTTAGTATTTTGAGTCTAGCTTACAAATATATAATTTATAATAATACCTAGATGATACAAAATAATCTTTAATAAGCATGTATAAAACCCACTTCTTAAAAGTAATTTTTTTAGGACTATAAGATGCATGTGTATGTACACCATAATTTGACATATAAATAAAATATTTTTTTTAGTTCCTTTTAGGGAAAGATGTGTATTATTTTGAAGATTGATGAGGATATTGTTTATAATTTTTTCCTAAATATTATTTTTTAATTAATTTTTTATTGGCCCTAATTGTTGTTTTTGAAAACCTTCATTTACAAACACCATAATTTGACCTAAACTAACCATTTTTTGAATTTTATTTTTTTCATTGTGTAAATAATTGTTTTTATATTGATACCATATAATATTTTTATGAAAAATTTAATAAATTAAAAGTTATTAAAAATACAAAAAACTTGAAATTTCATGTTTATGGACGGGTTTCATCATAAATTAATTAAAAAATAGAAAAATATCCAATTATAAAAATATTACATATTTGAAAGCTAGGCATCATCATCTATAATGGGTTCTAATTTCACAAAATAATTAAAAAAAAACCATGTCTTCTATATTACCAAAATTATCTTTTTCTTAGTTAGAGAGAAGCTATGAGTAATGGTCGAATGTTGGAGGCTACCGTGATTAGGTTTCTGCTTGGTTTGAGCTCTTTGGGTAAGGATTCTTTGGGGATGATTAGTGGATTTTAGTAGAATGGAGTCTACAAGGGAGATAAAACTAGGCAAGGAAGTCAATCAGGGAACGTTACGAGGAAAATAGAGAAAGAGGCCAAGAAATCAAGCTTCAATGGACGTAGCCTTGCTTTGCACGGGGGCGACTAGTCTATGCTTCAAAGATGAAGGAAAGGGCATCCAATAAGAGGTGACAGATGTGCTAAGGGATCCAAAGAGGCTTGTATTGGGGGGATTCAATATGAACCTTCTCAAACATTGAAGAACTCAAACAAAAAAATAGGGGAAAATGTTGTGCAAAGGGTGAGCTATGACAGACTGGGCCCTAGGGAGAATGTTGTTGGAAGTCATCCAAGGGATGATAATTCCTTAATGGTGCCTCACCTCCAGGCGATGGGGAAGGAAAATGAAGTAGTGTCAATTATCTTGTAGGAGGAGCTTGAGGATGAGGTAATGAACAATGCTAAATTTTTTTACAATTAGGACTGATTGGACACTTTATGGATTTTTGGCCTCATCTGTGTGATCTCCACAAATGGATCTCTGATTACTGGTAGCCCATTGTGGATGGTTGTATTCAAATTTACTTAGATGCCAAAGGTTATTTTATTATTTTCTTCAAAACTGTAGCTGATAGAAATAAAGTTCTATGTGATTACCTTTGGCATTGGGAGGATAAATTTGCTCTGTCCTTGAAGCCATGTCATTTGACTTTCAACCCTGCAATAGAGAATTTTGATAAAGTACCTCTATGGGTGAGATTCCCAAACTTTCCTCTCCATTTTTGGTTTGAATCATGTTTAGAGGCTATAGAGAATTCTTTAGGGGATTTTTTGATGATTGATGAGGGTTCTTCAAATATTTTTCACTCCACCTATGCTTGGATTTTGGTGGAGATGGAAGTATCAAAGACATTCCTAGAAGAGGTCTCAATTAAAAAATCCCAAAGGATGCTTGGTACAACCCTTGGATTATGAAGGGGTACCATTTCGATGCAGGAGATGCTTCTAGATTGGACATCTTGTTGGATAATATGCAAAGCCTAGATGGTGCAAACTAGCTACTTGGTGGTAGGATGTCTCCCACAAACATTATGCAATGGAGAAACAGAGTGGGAGTAAGGAAGAACAAAGCAAAAAATTCTCTCAGGTTGTGGGTAACACTGAACCGCCTCAACCAAATAGGGATTTGAATCAGCTGGGGGGTCAAGGCAGGTTGAGGTGCTCATTTCAAATTATACTGATAATGGGAGAGCTAATGAAGATTTGGTAGAGAAAAATCATCATGGAGCTAAAACTCTAGTGTAGGGAGAAATCAAGCCAAGTGAGGAAGCAGGAAAAAGGGAAGAGAAATGGAGTTGTAGAAGGATAGCTTGTGGGCAAGCAATGGTTGGAGAAGATGGAGAAATAATGACGCAACAAGCTACATCTGAGAAATGGAAAAATGAGATGACAAAGATGGAGGAGGGATGGCCTGTAGGGAAAGGAAAATATTTGGATTAACAGAAGAAGGCTACAAGGGTGGAGGACAACTGGAAAATTTTCAAGGGGAAGAAATATAAGAAATTAAAGAAGGAAGCTTTCGCTATGGTCCTCTCATCTAAGACCAAGGGAAAACCAAATTGTGCTTCAAATTTGTAGACTTGTTAATAGGTCTCTTTCCAAGGTCTTATGGATTTAAGTGTATCTTTGGGTTAGCTGTAGTGCTTCTTACTTGGGTGGGGATCCACCATTTGTAATCTTCTCTAGCTAGAGCCAGGAATCCTAATGTATTTTCACCTTAATTTTAATAATAAAAAACTCCTATTATTGACCAAAAAAAAGTTATCTTTTTCTCTTGACCTTACCATGACCTTGTACTTGCAATTTGAAGGCTAAGGGTTGGGTTACTATTCCTTTTTTGAGTCTAAATCCAAATGAAAAATATTGATTGTGAGTTTCAAAATTTTTGGAACAAGTACCCACTTTAAATTGGGTACCTATTCTAAAAAATGGATGGGTAACTATTTTAAAGCTAAAAAATGACACTTCCCCTAAAATTGGACTCAACTTCTTACACTTACGTACTCCCCAATATTTCATATTTTTTTCCTTTCCTTCTTCATCCAATTAGTATGGCTAATTTTGAAAAAGCTTGAGTCTCTGCTTTTACAATTTAAATTCATGCTTAAAACTTTGGATTTAATACTATTCTATAATTGTGTTTGAATAGTTTAATTTAAGTCTACATGGGAGCCATGGAAATCTTGGTACTCATGCTCAAATTCTATGGTATCCATCTTTAGATACAATATTTTATTTACCCTTTTTATAAATTTTATTTTAAAGTCATATCTTAGAATTATGGTAACTCATTTTTGTTGTTCTAATGAGGATATTTGTTTTTCTAAGAAAAAACTTTAGACTCTCATGATTAATCCTAAATTTGAAATGCCTTCCCATTAAATATTGATGTTACTTTTTAATTACATGAATAATGGCTAGTAGTTCCTTTTCATATGTTGGTACTAGAATTTTTTTTCCTTTGAGTTATCAACTCTCAATTGTTGATGAATGCCCTTCTTCCATTAGTACTACCCCAATTCCATTTCCAAAAGCATCATATTCTACCAAAAATATTTTAGAGAAGTTTAGGGTAGCTAGTATTGGGATTTAAGTGAGAGCTTCTTTTAGTTTTTGGAAGGTTTGAGTGGCTAGCTCTAACAATTAAAATAAATGCTTCTTTAATTACATTGTTAAGGGTGTTTTGATACCAACATAATTATAAATAAATATTCTATAGTATCCTATTAGATCTAATAATCCTCTCAACCCTTTGATATTTTTATGTTTCAAGCATTATTTTATTACAAAAATCTTCTTGGGTTCTACCTTAACACCTTTATGTGACACCATATGTCCCATGTACTCTATTTATTTTACCCCAAAGTCACATTTGGATTGCTTGGAATAGAGTTGATTATCTTGCAATACATGCAATAAATTTTCTACAAGTTGCAAATTTTCTTCCCATGATTTACTATAGATAAGGATATCATCAAAGAAATCCACCACAAATTTATGAAGAAATGGGAAAAGTACTTAGTTCTTGAGGATTTGAAAACTTAATGGGGCATTAGTTAAATCAAATGTCATTACTAAGAATTAATAATGTTCCTCATATATATAATAAAGGAAAATTTATGCATATCCTCTTCTTTTATATGAATTTGATGAAAACCAAATGTAGAGGAGGGGGACCAACTACTCAAGGACTCTAGGTCATGGCAGAGTCTAGAATAATAGGTTGCCTTGATATACCTCAAACTAGATGAATGGATTGTAAAGGTTTAAGGTTTCAAGGGTTGAAAATGAAGGAAAACTAGTCTATCACTTTCCTTTTGCTAACTTGAATGTTTTGAGGAATTAGGAGAGTGAGATTTCAAGGTTCAAACTATAACTTAGATAACTCACTACCAGAGGACTATAGTGTGGGAAGACTCCAATACGACACACTGGGGTCTTAGTGATGCACTGACATCTGTATGGACATAAAGCATAAGGTATAATCTAAAATTCCAAAAACTCTACTAACTACCTGATTAACAAAGTTTTATGCTACAAAAAAGATAGAAAATGCAAAATAACAAAAATAACAAGAAGAATACTTTAACAATGCTAAGCTAGAATTTGACAAGGTTGGTAGAAATGGACCTTCTTGATGAAAAAAATCCACACAAAAGATTGAGAAAATGTTGGGACTGTGTTTAGAGGACTTCCTAAGTTAGTCCCCTGCTTTGGTGTTCCACCTCCATGGATAACCAAATATCAACAATTGTAGAAATATGATAAATAAGCTATAGAAATTGAAATACCAAGAAATTCTAAAACAACAATATGCTACTACACAAGTAGATGATGCAAAGGTAGATGGAAATTGATTGATATCGTGTTCTCAACCAAGTGCACTAAATAAAAATGGAAGATGTGAGCTCACAAAGTATCCAAAACCAATGCTACTACAATAATGAAGAGGAGGGGCAAAAAAAGTAGCAACTCGTAGCTACAATGGTGGTGGTGAAGTGTGAAGGAGCTGAAAGTGAGTGAGATTGATCAAGAAGCTATCCAAATCTATGTCCATGATTGAAGAAGTGTGAATAAGTTAGATTGAATGAAGGAATGGATAATTTGAATCAATGGAGGCAAAAACCATTTGAACTTGGTCCAAAGAGTAGTGAACGCTAGAATTCATTTCTAATGGAGTGTAATGCCTCTATGAATTCTAGAGGCAAGAATCCTGTTAGAATGGAAGCACACCACACAGACATTCGCACATTGTGCTAGTGTCCCCAAAAAAAGTTTTCCCGTCAACACACAAATGAGTTTCTAAGTGGATGAAGCATGGAAGTAGATGTAGAAAATACATCATTGAGATATCATTTTCTAAGGTAAGGGGTGTATAAATAGGGAATTTGTGGGTGGTGCAAATTCATGCCATTACATTTTTCCCCCACTTTAGCAAGCATAAATGTTAACTAGTGAAGGAATAGTAAATTAGAGTGAAAAAAGTTGAGAAATATATAACTAAACCATCAAGGAAACAGACATATACTAAAGGAGAATGAGTCCTTGGTGCCCTAAAAATCAAGTTTCTTGCACCAAGGTACACATCATTTTAAACCCTAAAAAGTTCCCTCATAGTTGTTATAATAGTTAGGGTTAGTTTCTAATTGTTATTGGAATCTTATCACACACATAATCCAATGTTTTATAGTGGAAATTAGTGGTTCATCATCTTGTTGATTCATTTTGATGCAACCCTCTTTTTCACCATTAAACATTTTGGTGAACCTGACTCATTGAATATTGTAACTTTCTAAATTTGAAGTCTTTCATTGCATCCTAGATTAGAACTTGCATTCATTTTCATTAACTTATATCTTATTTAGGGTTTCTTATTTTGCATTGAAATCTTGCATCTGGGGATGTGCAGGATCATGATCGGCCAAAAAGTGGCGATATGATGGATATGTGTAGGGTATGTGGTTGCTGACTTTTTTTACCCAAAATTGATGAAACAAAAATATTTTTTAAAGGATATTCTTAGCTTTCCACCAATATAAATTATGCTTTACTTTGAATTTAATAAATAATTATTATTCATTTTCTATTTGAATTACGACTAAATTTCTGATTGATAGGCTGATTGAAAAATATCTATAGCTTTCAAACGGTATCACAATTTTTTAATATGAAACATGCGTCACATTCTATGCTTTGTATACTATAGGATTAAAAAAATAAAAATTTAATTTCATGAAGTTTTGACCAAGTTAAGGTGGTTAGACATACGGGTTTTTTATATTTTTTAAAAGTTGTAATAAAAAATTCATAATTAATCATTTAGTTGGAAAAAATTACAAAAAATATGCATCACATTGGGACATGAGTCCTCTACTTATATCTAAAATCTTATAAAAAAATATTATCATTTTATTGTGGTTAGGGTGGTTAGACAGACACCTACTTATTTTTTCCCTAAATTTAAGAATTGAAATTTTCACCAATAGATTTAAAAAAAACCTAGTAGTTTAAAAACTACATTCAATTTTCTACAGATTCTATTCTTACATATTTTTGAAATAATATAGATAACTTATTCAAATTTTTACGTGAAGTTTCTTGAATCTAATTTTTTTGAATTGTTTGCCACTTAAGGGCCTGTTTTTTCCATGATGATCCTGCACATACCCATCTCATATAGGGTTTAGATTGGAATTGTTTTGTATCTCTCTTAATCTGAAAAATACAAAAAAAAGTCATTGTGCTTATCATTTAGATCTGATAAAAATTGCATTTGAAAATCAAAACATAATTGCATTTAAGGGTATGTGCAGGATCATCATGGAAAAAACAGGCCCTTAAGTGGCAAAAAATTCAGAAAAATCAGTGTTAGGAAACTTGACGTAAAAATTTGAATAAGTTATCTATATTATTTCAAAAATATGTAAGAATAGAATCTGTAGAAAATTGAATGTAGTTTCTAAACTACTAGTTTTATTTAAAAATAAATAAAATCTATTTGGTGAAAATTTAAAATTTCAATGCAGTAGTACTTAAATTTCAGGGGAAAAATAAGAAGTAGGTGTTTGTCTGACCACCCTAACCATAATAAAATGAGAATATTTTTTTATAATATTTTATATATAAGTAGAGGATTCATGTCTGGATGTGATGCATATTTTTATAATTTTTTCCAAGTAAATAATTAATTATGAATTTTTTATTACAACTTTTAAAAAATATAAAACTTGTATGTCCACCCACTTGGTCAAAACTTCATGAAATTTATTTTTTCTTTTTTAATCCTATAGTATGTGAAGCATAGAATGTGACACATGTTTTAGATTCAAAAAATGTGATATTGTTTGAAAATTATAGATGTTTTTCAATCAGCCTATCGATCAGGACTTTAGTCGTAATTCTAATAGAAAATGAATAATAATTATTTAATAAATTCAAATTAAAGCATAATTTATATTGGTGGAAATCTAAAATCTCCTCTAAAAACCCTTCGTTTCATCAATTTTGGTTAAAAAAAAGTCATCAGCCACATACCCTACAAATACCCATAATATTGCCACTTTTTTGCCCATCATGATCCTGCACATACCCTTCAACCTAGGTCTTTGCATACATTATTTCATTTCTTTTTCACATTTCATTTCTAGAAAATTTGAAACTAAAACTTACTACCTTAGACTTAGAACTGAAAGACATAATTGAAAGCTTGAAAATCATTCAAAAATTGTTTTAAAATACCTAACTAGGACCTATTCGCCCTTACTGGCGAATGAGTCCCTAATCAGGTCAAACGTAAACCTTTTGGCATCTAAAAAAACATTAAAAATCACTCTGAAATCAGTAAAAACATCTCAAAAATACCTAATAGGACCCATTCACCCTTATTGGCAAATGAGTCCCTGTTAGATCCTTATTTGCATTTTCTAGAAATTAAAATCTCAATTTTAGGCTTTTGTTTGCTACTGTTACTTTCCTATTTCAGTTTCTTGATTTTCTATTTCATCAAATTCATTGCATATAGCTTAAATTGCTTCATTTAAATGTATTGTTAAAATTCAAATTTGCATTCACAACATTTCATTTTAATCTTATTGTATTGTGTAATCAACAAACTACTATGTTTAGATTTGAAATTCTAAAAATGGACAAGTGTTTAAGCAATGCATGGAAGTCCTTGTTTTCTTTGGTTGATGTTTCAAGTTGTGTCTTTGTAAATGAACCTAATAAAATGGAACCCACTCATACTCACACAAATCCTAATGCATGTCCTCCCCATGATTTTGACATCATTGGAGAAGATGATGAAAACATGAACAACTTCATAAATGATTTCCTTAACAATCTTGAGAGTAATGCATCCTTTTACCCATCCATGAGATAACCAACACCCCCCAATCATCCCACCACTTGAGGTGTTTGGTTATTTACATCCTAAAGTTGAAACACATGTCAAACCTAAGTTCCCTACAATAGGTGAACCTAGCTCCTCTAAACAAGAAAACATTCAACCATCCTATGTTAACAAAGTAACAAACACATCAATCAACCTTGAAGAGACATATGGCAAAGGATTCACAATCTTAAGTAAACAAGGATGTGACAAAACAAGTGAACATGAAACTCATCAACTCCTATAGTAAATACCAACTGAAGATGCAAAATGGTTAGGATATCAAGATCCTCCTCTTGACATAAGTGTTCTCCTTCCTAAAGAACAACCAATGCTTCATAACGATGATAAGGTTGTCTTAGATCCTCCCCTTGACATAAGTATTCTACTTCCTAAAGAGAAACCAATGCATTATAACAATGATAACTTAGAAAACAAGATCATTTTAGTCCCTCTTGCTCTATGTCCACCTAGAGAAATTGGTGAACCTAGCAAGCGAACATAAGAAATTGGTGAATCTAGCAAGCATAGAAAGCCTTACAAATTAAAGAAACTTCAATTCCCTTATCCACCAACTACAATTGAAAGGAATTTACAGATACTTCTACACTGTGGACTTATAACATTAACACTCATGCAAGAAATACCAAAACTATATCCTAAAGATGAAAATATTCCACATTGTTGATACCATAGAACTCTTAGACATAGCACCAATGATTGCCATTCTTTACAACAAATATTTTAAAAAATTGATATCATAGAAATAGTTCCTTAAAGTATGCATTACACTCCTTGCAATGTAATAGGTGTAGGATCTTAAACATTCTCAAGTTATTACATGTTTTTACAGTTATTGAAAATCATTTTATTTGATTCAAGGAGCTTATTCTCATCACCTACATCGGCTCATTCTTTCCTTGTGGGAGAAAGAATTTGATAGCCTTCCCCTAGTTCAACACTTGTCATTATCCCTTTATCTAGTCGTCTACCTTATTTTTATATAGACTGAGATTGGGATGCAGACGAATTGCTTTAGTTTGAATCACATGTGCCTAAGTATTCTTTTGCATTTTCATGCTTTATTTATGTGATTGCATGTGCATGATTTGATTCCCCGTAATGTTTCATTTGATGTATATCTCTCTCTCTCTCTCTCTCTTTGTGCATTCCTCTATATGTACCTTCATTCTTCTCTATGTTGTAAGCATTTTTCATTTGTCTTGTGTTTTCCTTTTGGGGATGATGCAAGGCATCAAGAAAACCATGTCTCTTCTATGTTTACCCAAAACATTTTCTTTATTTTTTTCATTTATCTTGTGTTTACCTTTTGGGGATGATGTAGGGCATTGAGACAACCATGTCTCATCCATGTTGAACCAAAATCTTTTCTTTATCTTTTTAATTTGTCTTGTGTTTTCCTTTTAGGGATGACACAAGGCGTCAAGACATTCAAGTCTCTTCCATGTTGTCTCAAAAGGATTTTTTTTTCATTTTATTTGTGTCATTCTTCTATTTCTATGAGTATTTGAGGAATGATGACTGTTCCATGCTCCATGACAACATTGTAGTGAAGACATATTGACCCCAAATCCATAGATCCCTTATGTATTCTTGGGGGAAACCATTCCTTCCTATTTCATGACACATCATTATTTTGAAAACATATGACTTGGCATAGGGTTTTCCAAGTAAATCTCTCGTGTCTTAGGACAAACATTGACTACTTTAAAGTAGTTGGTCACAACAATTGTGTAGCAACCACTTTAAATTGGGTGAAAACATCAATGAAATATTTTAGAATATTTCATGGTATTATTTTCTTTTTTCTTATGATGTGTCCTTTTCTTGGTGGTTTCATTGGGTTTGATTTCCTCCAAGAGTGTGATATTTCTAAGCATACAATCTCCCTTCGTGGTATGATGCAAATGAGGCATCCCATAAGTGCTGATATGATATCCTTGACTTGTCCTCTCTTGGATATATTAGGAACAATGCTCCCTAAGAATAAGACCTTACACGAACAAAGAAAAATACCCTTTAGCAAAAAATTACATACATGACATTACAAAAGAATTTTCAAAAGGGCATGTGCAGGATCATCATGGAAAAAACAGGCCCTTAAGTGGCAATTTTTTTTTTAAAATTAGAGTTAGGCAACTTGACATAAAAATTTGAATAATCTATCTTATTTCAAAAATATGTAAGAATAAAATCTGTAGCAAATTGAATGTAGTTTCTAAAATACTAGGTTTGTTTTAAAAAAATAAAATCTATTTGGTGAAAATTTGAAATTTCAATGCAATGGTACTTAAATTTTAGGGAAAAATAAGAAGTAGGTGTCTATCCACCCTAACCACAATAAAATGATAATATTTTTTTATAAGATTTTAGATATAAGTAGAGGACTCATGCCTTGATGTCATGCATATTTTTTGTAATTTTTTCCAAGTAAATAATTAATTATGAATTTGTTATTACAAATTTTAAATAAAAAATATAAAACTCATATGTCTGACCACCTTAACTTGGTTAAAACTTCATGAAATTCAATTTTTCTTTTTTTAATCCTATATTATGTGAAGCATAGAATGTGACACATGTTTTGGATTCAAAAAATGTGATATTGTTTGAAAGCTATAGATGTTTTTCAATCAACCTATCGATCAGGACTTTAGTCAATTTGAATAGAAAATGAATAATATTTAATTATTAAATTCAAAGTAAAGCATAATTTATATTGATGGAAAGTTGAGAATATCCTTTAAAAACCCTTTTTGTTTCATCAATTTTGGGTAAAAAACTAGTTGTTAGCCACATACCCATCATATTGCCACTTTTTGGCCCATCATGATCCTACAAGTACCCAAAAAGCATTACATTGTGGTGCCTTATCAAAGTTTTCTAGAGGATAAATTCAGTATGGTATGGGAGGCTAATATGATTCTCTCATTTTTCACATTGTTGGGATAACTCACCTAGTGGAA
This sequence comes from Sequoia sempervirens, assembly GCA_007258455.2. Lineage (NCBI taxonomy): Eukaryota > Viridiplantae > Streptophyta > Pinopsida > Cupressales > Cupressaceae > Sequoia > Sequoia sempervirens. The sequence goes on from VDFB02281492.1 coordinate 813,777,390, forward strand.
AGACTGAGGTTCCACTATCCTAGAGTGAGCATATACATATTTGGGACAACTCACCTAGTGGAAAGATTGAGGTTCCACTACCCCAAAGTGAGTAGCAAATGTTATAGACAAACAACCCCGTTCCATGTCACATTGAAATGGTTGTGCTTGATCCTTTTGTTTTTCTTGGCCTTTAATAGGGTATGATCATGTATCTTTGTTATTGTTGCATAATTAAGTGTATTGAATGTCTATTTTAGTGTGAGTTTTATATGGGGTCATCCTCTCATTAAAGTGGGGGAAAAATGTAGTAACAAAAAAAGTATCCTTTTTCCTTACTTGATTTGGGAATTCAACATTGAGTTAACCTAATGTTGCCTAGGTTTAGTGTTGTAATGTGTTGTAACACATTCACATTGATCTTGGGCCCCATTTTTAATAAAATTTACTTAACTTGTACCTTCTTTATGGTGTAGTAAAGTTTTGTAACACACTTTCACACTTATTTAGGGTTTCCTTAAATAATTGTGGCTAATTAGAGTTAGTTAGCACCTTTAATTCAAATTTAAGCCTTATTTGTGACACCCTCCGAGGATCCATCTTGAAACCCATAATTCAAATTCTAAAACATTTAATTGGGAAAAGTACTAGAAATTGGTTCTATGACCCATTCACCCTAGGTGGCGAATGGCTCCTCTCTCTATAGGAGCCCCATTTCTTTGTATATTTGACATGGGTTTTTGATGTTCTTTCACCTCCTGAAGGCATGATCCTAGAAACTTGTGCCAGGACCCATTTACCCTAAGTGGCGAATGGGTCCTCCCTTAATAAGGACCTCCTTTTTGAATTTAATTCTGGAAAGATCTTAATAACATTCATTTCTAGATCTAGTGTCAGCTTGAATTGTTTGAATTTCAAGTTTAATCTCTATATTTAGTATAAATAAGGGGTTAATTCACATTTTTTCTCCTAGAAATTTTAGAACAAGCCTAAGAATTCAAGGTTTCAAGCATTAGAGCATTCCAAGAGAACATCAAAGGAATTTCAAGGTAGATTATCAAGATTCTATTGCAGCAATTCAAGATCATTTCATCATGTCAAGGGTTTAGTGCATTCATGCATGTTGTTGAGCTAAGATAGCTGATGTAGCATTGAAGATCTAGTCGCAAGCATTGTTTCACATCGAAGATCTACATTCTTCTTGGCTACTACATGTTAGATTGTAGATTTACACTCCAAGATGACTTCCAAGGTATAATCAATTACATATTTCATGTTCATGCTTCAATTACATTATTTCATCATTTGGTTTGATTACCTACAAGAGGTTTTACTTTGGAAAACCCCTATACACTAACAATAAACAATTTTTTCTCCTCTTGAGTGTGTGTTTTCATATTTAAAGGTTGAAGATCAAGTAGAGAAGAATTTTAGAGCAAAGTTACAAAAGTTGTCAAGTTGCAAATTTGACAATTATAGTGCAAGAATGAAGAAAGTAAGCCACAAAATTTATTATAGGTTTTTAGAAGCTGACAACTGAGGATCTGAGAGTGCAAACATCAAGGAAAATAACCCATATCTAAACTTTAGAAACCCTAACAGGGACCCATTTTCCACTATAGAGGAATGATTCCTTAGTGCCCTAAAAATAGGTTTCTTGTACCAAGGTGTTGTGCCCTTAGCACACACGCCCCGTTTGGAACGGGGACCCTCTTTTCTTTCTCCTTGTCGGGTCATTTTTGAGGCCGCCTCATTTTGCATGCCCCTCTTTTTTGATGTCTCGGATGGTCGATGTTGCTTCCAAGTCCCACCATAAATCGACCATGCCCTCCCCTTTTGGTTTTGCAGCGTTCCAGCACCTCGCGGGGTCCCTTTGGCTATTTGGCCCTAAAAATGGCCCTGGGTCCTTCCGGGCCTAAGAGTCCAGGATTCCCCCCTCAGGTTTCCCCTTTGAAGTGTCGTTTCCTATCGGCGTTCACCGAGCGTCCTTCTAGACCTCGGGGTCCGATTCGCCGCCCTCCGTCTAAACTTGAAAATTTTCTGCGGCGCCTGACCCTTCGGGACTCGGACCTCAGAAGTCTGCTTCCGGGGTTCCGTCTTGGTTTTGCCGTCTGCAACGGCGAACCTCCTATGGCGACCCGCCCTCGGGTCCTGCCATCGTCTTTGCCGACTGCAGTTCGCACAAGTTCCTAACTGTCGTGGTTCGTTCTGGGCCCGAACGTCCAAAATTCCTTGACGTTTCTGCCGTCTCTGACGACGGATCCTTGCCGGCTTCCCACCCTTCGGGCCACTCGCCGCTCGCCGTCGCCGCCGATCAAACATCATGAAATTTCAAAGCAGCCGTCACGTCACGTCTCCCCCGCTGCCGGGCCCCGACGTTCCCACCGTCGTCGCTGACCTATTTTCAAATCCAACCACTTTTGTCGCGGTCATACCTACAATAAATGCATGCATTCATGGCGGTTGGGGTATAAAATGCCCAATTTGGCCAAGTCATTTTCACAAACAGGATTGGAGCGAATTGGAGAAGCTATCATCTGGAGCCCACCGCCTTCGACAACGTCACGATCATCACCCTCGGCATCATTTCGTCGACTGTTGGTGGATCCCACATCTCGCCACTTAGCGTGTTTGAGGTAGGCCATCCGTCTGCCATTCCCGAGCTTTGTTTCGTCATTTTGAGATATCTGATTAAATGAAAAAATCATTAGGAAGACATAGGTGATAGAGCATAAAATCGCGTGACAAACCCGCATGATCGAAATTGAATAAACCTATTGGAAATGCCCTCCTTGCCGATTCAGGACTTTTCCCCGCCGTGGCTGTTCTTCTCGCAGGGCTATTGTCCCCCTCGGGCCTAGGGCCCGCCTTTGTCATCTGATTTCAAATTTCAATCATCTGCCGACGACAATTTTCCTCTCCGGGCCCGGCTCGTCAGGCTTCCTATTTCGGGGTTCTTCTCGCATTTTGCCGCGCTTAAACTGCAAAATCATCCCTGCCGCCCGACCTCCAGACCTCGACCTCTGCCCCGTCATTGGCTTGTGTTTTCATGTCCACGTCTGTCACGCCTTCGGGCCCTGGTGTCCAGACTTCCATTCTCAGAAGTCCGCCTTTCACTCGCCGTTGTTGACGGAAAACCCCGTCCGGTGTCCCGACCTCCGGGCTTCGGGCGTCAGGTTTCTTTGGTCCCTTTTCCGCCACCCTCACAGCGATGTCCTTCTGTCCCTGCGGTGCCCGGGTTCCACCCTCCCATTTGCTACCGAGCCATAAGTCAAGGTTCAAATGGCGGAGCCCTCTCCTAGGCCCGACCCTGCTCCTCGCCGTTCGGACGTCTGTCCAACCACCGGATCCCGGACCCTCGTTCGCCATGAAATCTCGATAAAAATTCAAAAGGCCTTTTCTGCACTGGGCCCCTTGCTCTGGGACTCCTTTCGTTTGTCACCGTTGCCACACAGAAAATGTTGACTACCATCCCAGCTTCCGGGCTCCACCCTGTCGATTTTCGCGCAACAAAAACAACACAAACTCATGCTGCCGAGCCCTGGCTGCTGGACTTACCTTTCTGGACTTCCGTCTGATGATGGCCATCTCAAATAGAAAAGTTTGCTTGCCATCCTGATGTCGCCGGCTCAAGCCTTCGAAGTGAAATGACTTAGTGTTGGCCGTCTTTTGGCCCTCCGGGCCCCGGACCCCAGATTTCCATCCTCGGATTTTTGTCAGCTGTCTGCCTCTCCAAACTGCCATCTCTCGACAGCTTTCTGGCTTGAGACCTCCGAGTCCCCTTAAATCGATCCTAAGAAGCCCAAATCTGGAATCTAACCTTGACCCACATCCTGAATTTTGGTCCTCTTCATCATAAACTTCTTAACATATTAAAATTTGACCAAAGAAGGTCTCCGAGAGCTTTCCGCTGGGTTTTCTCTTCCAGATAGCATTCCTGCCAGGGAAGTCCGGCCCTCCGGGCCCAGATTGCCCAAATTCCCTAAAACAAAGATCAATAACATCTAGAGATAAAATCCATGATATGATTGATTGATTATTTGAAGTAGATGTTGTTTTCGAGATATGGACTAACATGAATGCTTTTGATGATCTATTGTGCTAACTTTTCCCTTGCTTGTAGAATATATGGAATCGGGTGCAGGAACTTCAGAGGCATCCGCCGAGAAGGATAAGGGTAAGAAGTCAGAAAGGACCCTTTAGGGAAAGGAAGACAAAGATCAAATGAAGTATCAATTCCAGGGCGATCCGCTCCACTAAAAGGTCACAATGGACTGGAAGGAAATTACAGACACTAATATTGGCCAAGTGGATATAGATGAATTCACGCAGAGGGTCAAGGTCAACCCAACAACAAAGAATGCCAGATTGATATGGCAGAGTGGAATAGCCAAGGCTGCCGGTTTCCCTCCATCTCTCGTGGCACTCGAGCTAGTCATGGCTTGCCGAGAAGCCTACCAGATAGATACTAGAACAATTGTGGATAAGGAGGGAAATATCCTCCCAGACATGTCGCCAGAAGGGATCACCAAGACATTCCACATTCCCACGTTTCAATAGATGGAAGTCCCCACATTAGAAGAATTCCAGGCGACATGGGATGTTAATCCAACAGGGTGCAAGAAGTCAATAAATCTGCATTGGCTTAAGGAAAAACGGGGTAGCGCTGCGAAGGTTCCCCAGGAACTCTTCCGTAGCGATTTTCACGAGGATTACCATGACCTAGTAACCTTGTTGAGTAGGGTCATGGGTCTTCCAATGGCCGCCTACTTCCAGGAGTGGATGGCATACTATATTGAGCAGATCCTACAGGGAAATAAGGATGTTACAACCAAGGTCTCATTCTACTGGGGAGACATCATTAGCAACTGCTTCTATGAGCAGTTTGTCAACGCGAAAAAGAGTTCCAAATTCTATATGACCTCCTACCTCTTGTACTCCCTGGTAGATCAAAGGCAGTACAGTAGGCTGTTTGTAGCACCTGATCAGGGGCAGAAGCGAGGACTTAAAGCCTATGACAAATACCCGCAGCTCCAGTACTGCAATTTCAAGAAAGAGTACTGCAGAGTTAATGATGCCTTCATTGGCCATATCATCAGATTGATCATCGGAGACTTCGAGAGGAGGGTCTCTCACAGTGCCAAGGTGCTTTTGAAGCAATATGCTTTTCTATTCATCCAGTATCTGAAATTCACATACATCCAGGCCCAAGGCTTCTCTGAAAGGCCGAATAGATTACCTCAGTACCCAAACGACAGAATCATCCTGTTGGAGCTCTCTCGGCAACTCCAATACCTGCAGGCAATCTTCAGCAACAAGCACATAGCAGGGATCTCTTATCCCATGACCCTCGGCTAGGGCATGTACTGACTACAGACTTCCCATTGTGCCAGTAACTCTGAGAAAGAGCTAAAGGAGTTCCATTTTGACTGGTACACCGCTCGCCTGCGGATGGATCCACATGGCCACATCAGGAAAGCACTCGGGCTAGTATATGCCCATCAATACCACATTGAGGATTTTTGGGCCGACTGCTAGGATGACAAGGAGGTGCACGCAAGGCACTACATGCGCATGACGGTACTATTCCTGAGGAGAGTGCAACCATTCCCAGTACCGGACCAGGTCGAGGAAGACGAGTCCACAATCATGCACCCGAGGTACCCTATGGTTGCCAACCTGCCAATACCATCAATCGACTGGGATGAATAGGAGGTCGATGACTTGGACACCATCACCTAGCCAATCATAACTCATACCAGGGAGTGGATTGATGGGCAGGTGGCACATCTAAAGCGACAAGGAGTAGTCCTGACGTATGAGGGGCTCAAAAGCGAGCCAAGTGCCACGGAGGATGTTGCTGCCACCACGTCAACTGGCGGGACCTCCCAGTCTCCTCCAGTCACCAGGTCCCAGAAAAGGAAAGGAACGGAGACCGCACAGTCTCCAGATCTGAAGGCCCAAGTAAAGAAAGAAACGAGAGGATCATCTCCCAAAAGGCTCAAACAAGCAATAGGTACGACAGAATTGCAGCCTCCCTTGGCTCTTCTTGCTTCTCCTATTGCACCGCCCGCTTCCCTGGCTACGGTCGTCACTTCCCTGCCGGTAATGGATATTTCCGTCCATCTTGCCCCTTCGCCCCCGGCCGGGTCGGTAGTCATCATAGATTCCTCTTCTATCATGACCACTCCCCCTTCCTCTGCTACCATGTCGCCAATTACATCACTCCCTCTGGCAGCAATAACATCGCCCATTCCCACTACCACTATGCCCGAGGGTCTTACGAGACGTATGCAAAACCTTCCCCCTGAGCTCTCCCAGATCTTGATGGATCCAACTCTCCAAGCGGCCCTCACCCAAGTCCTTGCGACAGCTCAACCTTCACAACCTCCAACAAGGCCGCCAGCTATGGAAGCCACAATGCAAATTTAAAAAGTGTTGGAGGAACGAGAACGGGAAGCCGTGAAGTCTATCAAGGAGGAGGCTGATGAGTATCATGAGCATCCTGAGTACGAGCACTGAACCATCGACAGGGTGGTCTATGAGGAGGAGGAGACAAACTCTTCTAAGAGTGGAGATGAAGAGGGTGGCTCGGGTGCTAAGGAAATCATCTAGACTTTTGATGAGGACCTTGAGGAGGAGGTGGCGCAGCAGCTAAAGTACATTGGGGTGGAGGCAGAAGAGTCACCACATGATAAAGAGTGGCAGCCACCAAAAGAACAACATATAAGGGACTTAATTGAGGCTAAGACACATGTTACTAAAAGCCTCGAGGCTGAGGCTACTGAGGAGAACAAAGAAGAAGAAACAACAAAAGAAGAAAGTCCCATCCGACAACCATCCACCAAGCTGTCGGTCAAACGCCTTGTGTTTGTTCATGACTTCGACGAAGAGGAGGAGGATGCTGCCCAAAAGAAAAGAGAACCCCAAAAGGAAAAAGAAATGGAGGTCTTGCCCTTGACTGAGAAGGGCGAGGATGGCCATGATTCACCCAAGGGTAAGTCTGCTATACCCGAATGGTTGGAGAGGCAACTTGAGAAAATGACCCCAATGCTGAAAGACCCAAGGGCAAGGTTGGAAGCTATCTTGGCTCGATCCCAGATCACAACAAAGAAGGAGAAGAAGCCCAAGGTCTGGTCCAAGATAACAATGGATGCTTCCGGCTCCCGAGCAGCACAAATTGCAATGCCTACTGTCAGCCAGGTAGGGGTGAATTATAACATCTCCACCATTGACTTGGGAACTATAACCCAAGAGCAGAAGGTCGAGCACCTTGAGGAGTCGGTGGCCACAGTGGTGCACCTAATAAAGTAGGACAAAATTTCCAATGATGAGCTCAAGGCGCAGGTTACTGCCCTAATAGATTATATACAGCAATGGTCCTCAGTGGACAACCTACCCACCACCTCCATGGCTGCACCGAAATTGCTTTCCAAGGAGAAAATAGATAAAATGGAAAGAAGGAAAAACTTGGAGAAAACCACCAAGGACTGGTTCTGATAAGTCTCATTCGTTAGGAACATGGGAATCAGCAGGGTTGTGCGGACAACCAACAAGTTCTTGGACTTGATACAATATCTGGAGAGCACGAAGAGGCTCTGCACCAATTTAACTACAACCTACAACTCGACCTTCCCAAGGATCGAAGCTATCCTTCAAATGCCTGAGGCCACGTGAGAGGAAAAGCTAGAGTTTAAAAAAGAAGATCACTAGCTAATGGATGTGTGGCGCAGGGACTTCGACAACCAGAAGGAGAGGTTGGAGCAAATTTTGAGTAGGGTGGATCCTGACATTGAGTGGATCAAGGAAATCAGGGCGGAATGTGCCCGATATCTCAAGCTAATGACAGGCTATAATACGCCCACTATGCAAATGGATCAAGAGAAGATCAAACCATACTTCCAGGAGAAGATGAAGGACGGGACAGCTAGAGAAATCACAATGGAATTTCTAAGTTTTACTGCCCATGCCTTCGACCAATCCGAGCTGTTCAGAGACCAAGGCTCGAAATATGATGAAGATTGGAAAAAGCTAGAAGAAAATGCTAAAGAGTGGAGCTATCAGGCATTGCAGTGTGAAATCCTCGAAATAGACAAGCTCTAAGCAGTCATCCTCAAATATATAGAACACACAGCTTCCGAGGAGCAGGAGGACAGCCCAGCCAAAGATGAAGACCTTCCTGAAGAGTAGCTACAGCAAAAAATAGTAATTTGCTAAATGACGAAAGAGCTATAATGCCATCAGCTAGAAGAGGAAATAGGGAAGGGACAAAAATGTAATTTTAAATTGGGATCTATTTGAGGGTAGGTGAAACCCTATTTTGTAATGAATCTTGGCTATTCATTTAACTTTTGGGAAACTATAAATAGGGCACTCCTCTCATTTGCAAAAGTGAGAGTTGAGTTGTTGTAAAGGCATGTTGCAGAAATTTATAAGAAAAAGCATTGACTTGGTGTATTTTCTTGGTTTCTCCCATGTTGCTTGATTCAGTCTCCAATGTTCAATGTTTCACTTAGATTCTATTACTATTTAGTTAGTTATCTTATTTCTTTGGATAGATCTTAGAATGCTATTAGGTGATTATGAAAATTCTTGCCTTGTTGATGATTTCTTTGTCCATACTTTTTGCTGTTTGCTGATGGTAGATAGTTGTGCAAAGTCAGCCTGAACTTGATTTCAAAGTTGCTTTGAATATTTATCTTTGATTCATGCATGTACATGGTGAATGAGAGATGAAATATTTGCAGACCTTAGAAGATAGCACAATTTCTATGATACTGTGAAATCCCTGGTTAAGTGGGATATTGTTTTGAGGAATTGTCCATTGCAGGAACTCCATTGTCACTATTCATAGCTAGCTTCAGACTTAAGAACTTTTCCTTCCCTTTGCCTTTTCCTTTATTTAAGAACTGACCTATGTTAAGGTTCATTGCACATTGTAAAGCCAAAACCAACAACTAAATGGAGTCAAAGATCACTGTTTGAACCTATAGCCAATGCATGACAACTTTCCATCCTATAAACTCCATTTTAAGATCCAACTTCCATGTTTTGTGTCCACACTTTGTATTTTCTGTAAGACCACCTTGTGATTCCAACAAATCACATCAAACTACTGAAGTATCTAAGCACTATCATGACTTGAGATCCGAGAGACCTTGGGATAGTGTTCTGTAATTTGATTGTGGGAGATTGTCTTTCAAGAGAGGTAGTGCACCTACACACTGCCTATGTTGAGAAGTGCATAAAAATACCATCAACAGAACTGGCGCTAGAAGGAGGGCCACGGTGGAAATACCAAGTTAAGGGATAAAGTGAAGCTAGATTGAATTAGATCATTCTCCCTGGAAAGGTTTCAGAGAGTCCTACGGTCAATGCCAAACAAGGGAGAATTTGAAGAATTACAGCCTCCTACGAGGGCAAAGCGAGTGCTAGGAAGTAGCGTTGCCTCTTCTTCTTCTTCCATTTCATCTGCCTCCATTTCACCCTCACCTTCATTTGGCTGGACATCATCTTCTACCCAACCACCTCAAACTGCATTTGCACCTCTTGTCTCCAGCAGCCAGGGGATTGCTCCTCTCCTAGCCTTTCCAGCCCAAGGCATGGTCTAGTCGGCCATAGCTCAGGTGCAGCCCCAGATTGTTGTTGTAATTCTCATTTTCTAACAACAAGTACCACCTCTGCCACCCTCCATGACTTAGTTAGCACATAACCCTTCGCCGATACATTTTGCTGTCTACAATGATATGCCCAAGAATCTGGAGGGCTTTTGTTTGAAGTTCCATCCGCGTGACCTATAGAGAACAGCTGAGGAGCATATCAAAATATTCGAGACAACAATCACCGAAATGCAAGTGGACCACGAGGACGTTGCATGTCCCCTCTTTCCGCATTCATTGGGTGAAGAGGCCTTCTATTGGTACATTAATTTACCGAAGGGATCCATTACCTCATGGAACCTGATGAAGAATGCATTCCTACAGAAATACAAGATCCCCATGAGCCCCTCAGAGCTTTACTAACAGTTCATGTCTGTCAAGAGGGAGCTCAATGAACCTATTGGCTCCTTCAACAATCGCTTCTATCGGGCCTACACTAGGCTTCAGGACCCGTACCTCCATAATGATGCAGCGGCTCTCCCGGTCTATTATGCGGTGCTAGACAACCTTACATCAGCTTTGGTGAAAAGGATGCACCCACCGCTCACTACCCTAGTGGCTGCTTATGCGGAGGCCATTGTCACCAGTGTGGACTTGGGACAAAATATCTCTGGCCCACTGCCTTCTTTGGGGCCGGTAGCCCACCCAATACAGATTCAGGGGCTTAATCAGGCGTTTGCTCACCAAACCCCCCTTTTGAACCAGGTACCTCAATTTCCTATGGTGCCACATCCAGGGCAGCCATTGAATTATGCGCCTCCCGCGCCTTTTTATTTGCAGCCTCAGCAATAGTATAACTATTCTCAGGCTGCTCCCCAACAGCAGGTTGCCCCACAACAGCAGGTGTATTCCCAACAGCCCCATGCACCATTGTACCTATCGGGATCAGAATTTCCTCCAGCCTATCAGAATCAGTCGGTAGCCCCGCCCACTTTTCTCCAAAATCTGGCAATGTCACCTGGAGGCGCCGTTAAGAAGGACAAGTTAGAGGAGCTGATTGAGATGATAAAGAAGATGTTCACAGAAATGACACACCAAAGAACCAGAATAACTAGTTGCAGGCCACCTAGCATAATTTCCAGGCCAACCTTAACCGAGACAACAGAGACAATAGGGATAGCAAGGATAATCGAGAAGTAGGCACTTCCTCTAGGTAGAATTATGATAGGGGGAAAAACGCTAATCAAAATGTAGAAATGAGACCTTCTTAGAGGCAGAATCGCACGTGGAACACTAGGCCCAACAATGGTAGTGTCCCCACGCCTTTCAATCAACCCGCAAGCAATGATAAAATGTCCAACGGTGTATACCTGGCTGAGGAAGCCTTGTTTGGATGGTGTCAACTTCACAAAACCAGTAGGCATTTCGAACTGGATTGTCCCGAGTTCCAAACAGCTACTGAAATCTTCCAAGTGGAGGTGCAAAATGCAGTTGACAATGCCAACTGCAGGGACATCGTCCCATCCAAGCCCTACGATTCCTTTTGTCTCGTGGTTAACCAAGCGCCGTTCCTGTGAGGTGATTGCAATGAGCCCGAAGTCGAACCTGCTCCTATTGAGGATGAAGAAGTACAAGAGGTAAGTAATGAACAAACTTTGGCTCAGCTCTTTGATTCAATAGATAATGGTCCGGTAGATGAAAAAGAGTCATTTGTAGATGAATTCCACATGTTCCATTAGAGATCGACTCCCTATTTCCTTAGGAATAGGCAAGTGGGTGTACCCTTTACAACTTCTACCCCACCAAATAATTTCGCCACTCCGCCTGATCCTAATGTCAGCAATAACCTTGGGCTTCCTCACATACCTACCCAATACCTCAACAAAAACGGATCTCAAAACCAATCACAAAATCAGCCTCAAGGCCAATCCCAAAATCCGCCTGGACAAATAAAGGCCCAACTTTCTAGTTCCGCTATAGGCCAGGCTTTTAGCCCAGAAATTGAGCAAATGGGTGAATATGTAGCAGAAGAGTTCAAGAAGGTAAAAATCAGCTTGTCAGCCTTCAAATTATTCAAAGTTCCTGTCGTGAGGCATGCCTTTTTTAGGGTTCTTAATGAGACTCCATCCTCTAATACAACACAAAAAACCCCAGTTAAGAGGGTTACCTTTGAAGAGTCTAGGAAATAACCAAAAATATAAGATAATACTAGGAAAAGGAAGGATGTTCCCATGAATCAATCAACAAGTAAACAAATTAAAAAGGAGTCAGAAAGGGCTAACAGACATATTTCTAAGGACCAGCTGTTTAGGAAGACCAGGGATATGGATAATGAAAAGAACAAAGGTCAAATAGCTCACATGGACATGCCTACGGGCATCTTCCAAGGGAGACAAGAAACTCCCCCTTTTCTAACCACCATTAGGATCTTTGGGAAGAACCTACATAACTGCCTGCTCGATTCAGGAGCGTCTACCAATGTCATGCCTTTGGCAGTATGCAAGGCTCTTGGCATCACCCCCATGCCTTAAAAAAGGAAGGTGACTCAGTTGGACAAAACAGAAATCAACATCGTAGGTGAAATAAACCGTATCCCAATACAGATTGCTGTAGACCTGCGGATACAACAAGTCATCGATATTCAAGTGGCTGACATTCCCGATGCATATGGAATCATCTTGGGAAGGGAATTCACTAAGGAATTGAATGGATACACTGCCATAGATCTTTCTCACATGTGGCTACTATGGAAGGGGCTCCCAAATTAGATCCGTATCGATCGTGAACCCCGTATGAAGTACATGATCACGGAATACAATAATCTCAGCGAGGTGCTGTTCGCTGAGACTGACCTGGGGAATTACCAACCTTTTGCCTACCAAAATGAGGTTGGGCTCCAAGAAGAACGTGCAGATGAAGTGTTGTTAGTGTTGTGTAGTCCTTCGATCAGGTCTACACGAATGCCCCCAGATGCAGAAACATTGATAAAAGCTAATGAAGAGTCCGATAAGGATGACGACTGGGGACTACTTAATGGTTTCCAGGAATTCATTGAAAAATGCACAAGGTATCAACTCAACCTAGGGGCCTGAATGAATTTGCAGGATCTCTTATTGCCAAACTGGTGTAGGGTTCACAATGCTGTGCACTCTGAGTTTGATTATTACTTGTGTCAAGCAGTTGTTGCACATGTTAAAAAAAATTGCTCCTCAGATGGAAACACCAAAAGAGGCACCAGTAGAACCACCTGTTGATCAAAACATTGAACCCGAGAATTCCTCTAAGATTACAAGGCTAGCTGGCCAGCTGAAAGGGAACAAAAGCTCAATCAGACACAAAGAAAAGGAATCCTCCGCGTGCTGGACGCTCTGGTTTGATGGATCAAAGTCCAGTCAAGGAGCTGGAGCTAGATTCAAAATCATCAGTCCAACGGGTAAGACATTTCTCGCTGCCCATCGATTGTAGTTCTATTGCACCAACAACGTGGCAGAATACGAGACCTTAGTCCTTGGTCTTCTTATGGCCTTGAAGAAAAATGTAAAAATGATGCAAGTTTTCAGGGATTCTGAGCTCGTGGTCAAACAGGTCAGGAAGTTGTATTTCTGTCATGACTGAAGACTCACAAACTATAGGCATAGGGTCTGGGATCTCTTAGAGGGTTTAGATGCAGTCAATATACAACTGGTCCCTCGTGCTCAGAATCGTACAGCTGACATCTTGGCTCAAGCAGCCAACACTCTACAACCCCTCTCTTTGTCTGGGCTCAAGAAATTCATTATTGAGCTAACGTCCACGCCATCAGTCCTAGATAATGTTACCCACATGCAAGTCTTCAACAATGACAAGCATATCCTTCAGTTCATCACAAGTTTTGATGTCTTCGCAGCTCAAATAATTGATGAAGCTGATCCACAGGAGGCCGAATTGGACATAGAGGGGGTTATTAACCTTAAAACCAACACAATCCCCAGAAGCATGGTTCAGCTAGAACACATATTCGACTTGGACCAAATCACAGATTATGATCAGTTAACAAAAAAGGAGGCCATAAGCAACTAGTGTAATGCTCACAACTTTGGGACAGCCGAGGAGATCAAGAATATTTTTATCGGCAAGATGTGCACACCAGAGGAAAGGAGAGGAATCACGGATGCATTGTGGAGGTACCACGATGTGGTGGCATGGAGCTATGAAGATTTAAAGAGCTATGACACTTCTGTCATTACACACACTATCCCTCTTAAGACAGAAGTGAGGCCATTTCGCCAGTGGCAGCGCCCTATCAATGCCTTACTAGAACCTGTTGTTTACAAAGAGGTGCAAAAGTTGCTCTTAGCAAGAATTATTTTTCCAGTTAGGCATTCCACATGGGTGGCCAACTTGGTCCCGGTTAGAAAAAAGAATGGGGAGATTAGATTATGTGTATATTTTTGCAATCTGAACCGCACCTCGGAGAAAGACAACTATCTAGTACCTTCGTTGGATGAGGTGCTGCAGATCATCAACGACTCCTAGATGATGTATTTCCTGGATGGATACTCCGGGTATAACTAGGTAATGGTGCAGTATGAGGATCGTCACAAGACGACGTTTACCACTAAGTGGGGAACATTCGCGTACAAAAGAATGCCTTTCAGGCTCATCAACGCCAGTGCCACTTTCCAATGCGCTATGGATATCGCCTTCAAGGACCTAATTGGCAAGTGCATAATCATCTACATGGATGATTTGACCGTATTCTCTAAAAGACGGGGTGATCACTTCTCTGATTTATGCAAGGTATTTCAGAGATGCAGGGAGTTCGGGGTTTCTCTCAACCCCAAGAAGTGCATTTTTCAGAGTGACTGAAGGTAGATTGCTCGGGTAGATCATTTTAGAATAGGGAATCTCCATAGATCCTGAGCGCATTGAGTCCTTACTCAAAATTTAGCCCTCGGGTAGCAAGAAAGAATTAAAATCTTTCTTTGGAAAGATCAACTTCATCCAAAAATTCATCACAGGTTTCGCGGAGATTGTCAAACCTCTCAATGCCATGCTCAAACAAGATGCCAAAGTTGAATGGACACCTGACGCCAAACAATCCTTTGAAGAAATCAAACGGGCCATTGCTGAGGCACCTATGTTAGTCAGCTTAGACTATCTGAAGCCATTCTACATCTACTCATTTGCTTCAGAGCATTCTTGTGCTAGCATGTTGACCCAAAAGGACGATGAAGGAAATGAGCATTCGATCACCTTTATGAGTGCTCCTCTCAAGGATGCTGAATTGCGTTATCACAACATTGAAAAGCAGGCATACACTCTCGTCAGAGGAGTGAAGAAATTTAGACACTATATTCTACGCAACAAGGTGTTTGCCATTGTCCCTGACCCAGTAGTAAAAACGCTGCTCATGCAAAATGAGTTGGGTGAACGAAGAGCTAAGTGGGTCACCCTGCTCCAAGAATATGACATGGAGATCCAACCGATGAAACTGGTGAGAGGACAGGCCCTCACCCACACAATTGCTAAAACAATAGCAGAAGCTGGACCCGAACTCACTGTGCAGCAGTACCAGCTTGAGGACGTCTCCCCCGGAGAATGGTACCAGAATGTCGTCTACTATTTGTTGAACCATAAATGTCCACCGCACCTGCAAGGAGTCCAAAAGCGGGCCCTGAGATTGAAAAGCAATGGCTACATGTTGTAGGGTTCCATTCTCTACAAGAAGAATCATGAAGGAATTTACTTGAGATGCCTTGGCAAGGAAGAAGCAGGTCGAGTTTTGAAAGAGTTCCACAACAAATTTGGCACGGGCCATGGTTCAAGTTCTTCTACAGCACATCATTTATTGAGAGCAGGGTATTATTGGCCAACTGTCTTCAAGGATACCCATTGCCATGTTTGTTCATGTCACACATGCCAGACCGCTGCCACCAGGGAGAAGAATGTTGCTGTCCCACTGCAGTCTGTGCTAGAGGTAAAGTCGTTTGCTTAATGGGGTCTCGACTTCATTGGTCCGGTAAGCCCTCCATCATCTGCAGGATACAGGTACATTCTCACCACTACTGATTATTGTACTAGGTGGACGGAAGCAATAGTATGTAAGCAATGCACAACTGAAGTAGTTACTAATTTCCTAGAAAGTTTCATTTTAAATCACTTCGATTGTCCCTATGCTTTGGTATGTGATAATGGACCTGCATTTGTTTCATTAAAATTTGCTAGTTGGATGTTTGACTATGGAATAGCTCTTAAATTCTCGTCCAATTACTACTCTCAGGGCAATGGCCTGGCCGAGTCCACGAATAAAAACTTGATTACTGTGATCAAGAAGCTACTAGATAAGAATCCCAAGGACTGGCATACCCAGCTCCACTTCGCCTTTTGGGCTGATCGTACTCGCCACAAGGCTGCCCTTGGCGATTCCCTGTTCCACCTTGTTTATGGCCTGGAACCTATATTCCCTATCCATCTAAAGATTCCTACTCTTCAGTTCATCAACGATTTTTATGAGGGAGGAGACCATAGGGAAGCTTGATTAGCTGAGCTCTTGCATTTAGAGGAAGTCCGAAACCGCACAATAGAAAATTTTGCCAAACAACAAGGCATAGTTAAGAGATGGTTCGACCGCCAAGCCAAGATCAAGGCCTTTAGAATTGCAGATTTGGTCTTGTATTGGGACAAGGCCCATGAAAAGAAAGGGGGACACAACAAATTCGACAAGCTCTGGCTTGGCCTCTTTCAAATAGCTGAGATTTTGGGAGATAATGCCTTCCACTTAAAGACCCTAACTAGTGAGAACGTCCCGTTGCCAGTTAACGGGAAGCACCTGAAGCATTACTTCCAGGCTTGAGCTAGTTCAAGCTCATCGTTGTAAATAACTTGTACATAGGTTAGGGTAGTTTCCTTTCTAGCTTGCTTGCATTTTGTTTGCGTCGCTCTTTTGTTTTCTCCCTCCAGGGAGTTTTGTTTCAAAAGTTGTTTCCTGCTCCTTTGCGGTGGCCGTGCTTGCTTGACAAGCGGTTCACTTTGCTATCTATTCTTTGTGTTCTTTGGCTAAACATTCACTCTAGATTATTGGTCTTTGAAAGCTATTCGTGAAATGATTTCCTTGTTTGAACTCTGCTTAGAACTTGACCCTTGGCTAGATCTTCTTATGCCCATCTCAAATCTCGCACAAAACACATAATAATAATTTTTAAAGGACCGTACTATGGTTGTTATGACACCCTAGTGAGTGAAAAATCTCAAGTCTGCTCTAGTGACCACTGTAGTCTCAAACCCATTGTAGGCTTCAATGCTTACTCGATCGAACTAAATGGTAAAAAAGAAGTGAAATATCAAAGCAAAAGAGAAAAAGGAATTCTAAAAAAGGAAATAAATGACTGTATGGGTGCTCAGATAACTCTACCAGGGCTATGGACGCCTGGCTGGTAGTAGAGCAATATCCATGAGATTGTAGCGACAACTCCGTCGGGGCTATAGACGCTTGACTAGCAACGAAACAATGTCTAGGTTACTTTTGGTGTTAGACAATTTATGTAGCTCGCTTGGTTGACTTGGTAACCTTAGTCACTATCCCGAGGAAATGAATGAACTCACCACACACACTTCTGAGATGTCCTGTAAGCTGACCTAATTAAGGATCTCGTTCTCCCAGATTCATCTTTGGAGGCCACTCCTGGTCTGTGAAACTAGAGATTTTGGGTCCTGAATGAATATTTATCCCTAGAATGCTCGAGAGCATTCTCCAGCGGAGTCGCCATTTGTTGTGCCCTTAGCACACATGCCCTGTTCGGAATGAGGACCCTCTTTTCTTTCACCTTGTCGGATCATTTTTAGGGCCGCATCATTTTGTGTGCCCCTCTTTTTTTGATGTCTCAGATGGTCGATGTTGCTTCCAAGTCCCACCATAAATCGACCATGCCCTCCCCTTTTGGTTTTGTGGCGTTCTGGTGCCTCGCGGGGTCCCTTTGGCTATTTGGCCCTGAAAATGGCTCCAGGCCCTTCCAGGCCTAGGAGTCCGGGATTCCCCCCTCGGGTTTCCCCTCTGAAGTGTCGTTTCCTGTCGGCGTTCACCGAGCGTCCTTCCGAACCTCGGGGTCCGATCTGCCGCCCTCCATCTAAACTTGAAAATTTTCTGCGGTGCCCGACCCTTCGGGAACCGGACCTTGGAAGTCCGCTTCCGGGGTTCTGTCTTGGTTTCGTCATCTACGACGATGAACCTCTTGCGGCGACCTGCCCCCAGGTCCCGCCACCCTCTTCACCGACCGCAGTTCGCACAAGTTCCTAACTGCCGTGGTTCGTTCCGGGCCTGAACGTCTGAAATTCCTTGACGTTTCCACTGTCCCTAACGACGGATCCCTGCCAGCTTCCCGCCCTCCGGGCCGCTCGCCGCTCACCGCCGTCGTCAATCAAACAGCGTGAAATTTCAAAGCGGCCGTCACATCACGTCTCCCCAGCCATCGGGCCCTGACGTTCTTGCCACCATCGCCGACCTATTTTCAAATCCAACCACTTTTGTCGTGGCTATACCTGCAATAAATGCATGCATTCATGGTGGTTGGGGTATAAAATGCCCAATCTGGCCAAGTCATTTTTACAAACAGGATTGGAGTGAATTGGAGAAGCTATCATCTAGAGCCCACCGCCTTCGACAATGTCACGATCATCACCCTCAGCATCATTTCGTCGACTGCCAGTGGATCCCACGTCTCGCCACTTAGCGTGTTTGAGGTAGGCCATCCGTTTGCCATTCCTGAGCTTTGTTTCATCATTTTCAGATATCTGATTAAATGAACAAATCATTAGGAAGACATAGGTGATAGAGCATTAAATCGCGCACCAAACCCGCATGATCAAAATTGAATAAACCTATTAGAAATGCCCTCCTTGCCGATTTAGGACTTTTCCCCACTGCGGCTGTTCTTCGCACAAGGCGATTGTCCGCCTCGGGCCCGGGGCCCACCTGCGCCGTCTGATTTCAAACTTCGATCACCTGCCAACGGCGATTTTCCTCTCCGGGCCCGGCCTGTCAGGCTTCCTGTCTCGGGGTTCTTCTCGCATTTCACTGCGCTTAAGTTGCAAAATCCTCCCTACTGCCCGACCTCCGGACCCTGACCTCTGCCCTGCCGTTGGCTTGTGTTTTCATGTCCGCGTCTATCACGCCTTCGGGCCCTGGTCTCCGGACTTCCGTTCTCGAAAGTTCGCCTTTCGCTCGCCATTGCTGATGACGAACCTCATCCAGCGTCCTGACCTCCAGGCTCCGGGCGTCGGGTTTCTTTGGTCCCTTTTCTGCTGCCCTCATGGCGATGTCCTTCCATCCCTGTGATGCACGGGTTCCGCCCTCCCATCTACTGTCGAGCCGTAAGTCAAGGTTCAAACGGTGGAGCCCTCTCTAGGGCCTAACCCTGCTCCTCGCTGTTCGGACGTCCATCCAATCGCCGAACCCCAGACCCCCATTCACCATGAAATCTTGATGAAAATCTGAATGACCTTTTCCGCACTGGGCCTCGTGCCCCAGGACTCCTTTCGTCCATCGTCGTTGCCACACAGAAAATGCCAACCGCCATCCCTGCTTCTGGGCTCTGCCCTGTTGATTGCCGCGCAACAAAAACAACACAAATTCATGCTGCCGAGCCATGGCTGCCGAACTTACCTTTCCAGACTTCCGTCTGATGATGGCCGTCTCAAACGGCGAAGTTCGCTCGCCATCCCGATGTCGTCGGCCCGAGCCTTCGAAGTGAAATGACTTAGTGTCAGCCGCCTTTTGGCCCTCCGGGCCTCGGACCCCGGATTTCCATCCTCGGATTTCTGTTAGCTGTCTGCCTCTCCAAACTGCCATCTCCCGACAGCTTTTCAGCTTGAGACCTCCGAGTCCCCTTAAATCGATCCTAACAAGGCCAAATCTGGAATCTAACCTCAACCCACATCCTGAATTTTGGTCCTCTTCATCATAAACTTCTTAATAGATTAAAATTTGACCAAAGAAGGTCTCCAAGAGCTTTCCGCTGAGTTTTTCCTTCTAGACAGCATTCCTGCCAGGGAAGTCCAGCCCTCCGAGCTCAGATTGCCCAAATGCCCTAAAACAAAGATCAATAACGTCTAGAGATAAAATCCATGATATGCTTGATTGATTATTTGAAGTAGATGTTGTTTTTGAGATATGGACTAACATGAATGCTTTTAATGACCTATTGTGCTAACTTTTTCCTTGCTTGTAGAATATATGGAATCGGGTGCAGGAACTTCAGGGGCATCCGCCTAGAAGGATAAGGGTAAGAAGTCAGGAAGGACCCCTCGGGGAAAGGAAGACAAAGATCAAATGATTTATCAATTCTAGGGCGAGCCACTCTACTCAAAGGTCGCAACAGACTAGAAGGAAATTACAAACACTAATATTGGCCAAGTGGATATAGATGAATTCACACAGAGGGTCAGGGTCAACCCAACAACAAAGAATGCCAGATTGATATGGCAGAGTGGAATAGCCAAGGCTGCCGGTTTCCCTCCATCTTTCGTGGCACTCGAGCTAGTTATGGCTTGCCGAGAAGCTTACCAGACAGATACTAGAACAATTGTGGATAAGGAGGGAAACATCCTCGCAGACATGTCACCAGAAAGGATCACCAAGACATTCCACATTCCCACGTTCCAACAGATGGAGGTCCCCACATTAGAAGAATTCCAGGCGGCATGGGATGCTAATCCAATAGGGTGCAAGAAGTCAATAAATCTGCATTGGCTTAAGAAAAAACGGGGCAGCGCTGCGAAGGTTCCCTAGGAACTCTTCTGTAGCGATTTTTACGAGGATTACCACGACCTGGTAACCTTGTTGAGCAGGGTCATGGGTCTTCCAAAGGGCGCCTACTTCCAGGAGTGGATGGCGTACTATATTGAGCAGATCCTGTGGGGAAATGAGGACGTTACAACCAAGGTCTCATTCTACTAGGGAGACATCATTAGCAACTGCTTCCATGAGCAGTTTGTCAATGAGAAAAAGAGTTTCAAATTCTACATGACCTCCTACCTCGTGTACTCCCTGGTAGATCAAAGACAGTATAGCGGGTTGTTTGTAGCACCTGATCAGGGGCAGAAGCGAGGACTTAAAGCCTATGACAAATACCCGCAGCTCCAGTACCACAATTTCAAGAAAGAGTACTACAGAGTTAATGATGCTTTCATTGGCCATATCATTAGATTGATCATCGGAGACTTCGAAAGGAGGGTCTCTCATAGTGCCAGGGCGCTTCTGAAGCAATATACTTTTCTGTTCATCCAGTATATGAAATTCACATACATCCGGGCCCAGGCTTCTTTGAAAGGCCGAATAGATTGTCTCGGTACCCAAATGACAGAATCATCCTCTTGGAGCTCTCTCGGCAACTCCAACACCTGCAAGCAATCTTCAGCAACAAGCACATAGCAGGGATCTCTTATCCCATGACCCTCGGCTAGGGCATGTACCGACTACAGACTTCCCTGTGTGCCAGTAACTCTGAGAAGGAGCTAAAGGAGTACCATTTCGACTGGTACACCGCTCACCTGCGGATGGATCCACATGACTACGTCAGGATAGCACTGGGGCCGACATATGCCCATCAATACCACATTGAGGATTTCTGGGCCGACTTCCAGGATGACAAGGAGGTGTGCACAAGGCACTACATGTGCATGACGGTACTATTCTTGAGGAGAGTGCAACCATTCCCGGTACCGGACCAGGTCGAGGAAGATGAGTCCACAATCATGCACCCGAGGTACCCTACAGTTGCCAACCTGCCAATACCATTAATCGACTGGGATGAATAGGAGGTTGATGACCTGGACACCATCACCCAGCCAATCATAACTCATACCAGGGAGTGGATTGATGGGCATGTGGCACATCTAAAGTGACAAGGAGTAGTCCTAACGTATGAGGGGCTCAAAAGCGAGCCAAGTGCCATGGAGGATGTTGCTCCCACCATGTTAACTGGCGGGACCTCCCAGTCTCCTCTAGTCACCAGGTCGCTGAAAAGGAAAGGAACGGAGACCGCACAGTCTCCAGATCAGAAGGCCCAAGCAAAGAAAGAAATGGGAGGCCCATCTCCCAAAAGGCTCAAACAAGCAGTAAGTATGATAGAATTGCAACCTCCCTTGGCTCTTTCTGTTCCTCCTGTTGCACCGCCCACCTCTCTGGCTATGGTAGCTGCTTCCTCGCTTGCAATGGACATTTCCATCCATCTTGCCCCTTTGCCCCCGGCCAAGTCGGTAGTCGTCATAGATTCCTCTTCTAGCATGACCACTCCCCCTTCCTCTGCTACCATGTCGCCAATTACATCACTCCCTCTGGCAGCAATAACATCACCCATTCCCACTGCCACTATGCCCGAGGCTCTTACGAGACATATGCAAAACCTTCCCCCTTAGCTCTCCCAGATCTTGATGGATCCAACTCTCCAAGCAGCCCTCGCCCAAGTCCTTGCAACAGCTCAACCTTCACAACCTCCAACAGGGCCGCCAGCTATGAAAGCCACAATGCAAATCTCAAAAAAGTTGGACGAATGAGAACAAGAAGCCTCGAAGTCTATCGAGGAGGAGGCTGATGAGTATCACGAGCATCTTGAGTACGAGCATCGAACCATCGATAGGGTGGTCTATAAGGAGGAGGAGACATGATCTTCCAAGAGTGGAGATGAAGAGGGTGGCTCAGGTGCTAAGGAAATCATCTAGACTTTCAATGAGGACCTTGAGGAGGAGGTGGTGCAACAGCTAAAGTACGTTGGGGTGGAGGCAGAAGAGTCACCACATGATAAAGAGAGGCAATCACCAAAAGAACAGCATATAAGGGACTTAACTGAGGCTGAGACACATGTTGTCAAAAGCCCCAACGCTGAGGCTACTGAGGAGAAGAAAGAAGAAGAAATAGCAAAAGAAGAAAGTCCCATCCGACAACCGTCCACCGAGCTGCCAGTCAAATGCCTCGTGTTCGTTCATGACTTCGACGAAGAGGAGGAGGATGCTGCCCAGAAGAAAAGAGAATCCTAAAAGGAAAAAGAGGCGGAGGTCTTGCCCTTGACTGAGAAGGGTGAGGATGGCCATGATTCACCCAAGGGTAAGTCTG
This sequence comes from Sequoia sempervirens, assembly GCA_007258455.2. NCBI lineage: Eukaryota > Viridiplantae > Streptophyta > Pinopsida > Cupressales > Cupressaceae > Sequoia > Sequoia sempervirens. The sequence continues at coordinate 813,800,055 of VDFB02281492.1, forward strand.
CTATGCCCGAATGGTTGGAGAGGCAACTTGAGAAAATGACCCCATTGATGAAGGACCCAAGGGAAAGGTTGGAGGCCATCTTGGCTTGATCCCAAATCACAACGAAGAAGGAGAAGAAGCCCAAGGTCCAGTCCAAGATCTGGTCCAAGATAAGAATGGATGCTTCTTGCTCTCGAGCAACACAAATTGCAATGCCTACTATCGGCCAAGCAGGGGTGAGTTATAACATCTCCACCATTGACTTGGAAACTGCAACCCAAGAACAGAAGGTCAAGCACCTTGAGGAGTCAGTGGCCATGGTGGTGCACCTGATAAAGTAGGACAAAATCTCCAAGGATGAGCTCAAGGCGTAGGTTGCTGCCCTAATAGATTATATACAGCAATGGTCGTCAGTGGACGACCTTCCCACCACCTCTACGGCTACACCGCAATTGCTTTCCAACGAGCAAATAGATAAAATGGAAAGAAGGAAGAACTTGGAGAAAACCACTGAGGACTAGTTCCGACAAGTCTCATTTGTCAGGAACATGGGAATCAACAGGGCTATGTGGACAGCCAACAAGTTCTTGGACTTGATACAATCTTTGGAGAGCATGAAGAGGCTCTGCACCAATTTCCCCACAACCTACGACTCCACCTTCCCAAGGATCGAAGCTATCCTTTAAATTCTTGAGGCCACATGGGAGGAAAATCTAGAGTTTAGAAAAGAAGATCACTGGCTAATGGATGTGTGGTGCAGGGACTTCGACAACCGGAAGGAGAGGTTTGAACAAATCTTGAGCAGGGTGGATCCTAACATTGAGTGGATCAAGGAAATCCGGGTGGAATGTGCCTGATATCTCAAGCTGATGACGGGCTATGATATTCCCACTGTACAAATGGATCCAGAGAAGATCAAACCATACTTCCAGGAGAAGATGAAGGACGGGACAGCTGGAGAAATCACAACCCTGACATTGAGTGGATCAAGGAAATCTGGGCAGAATGTGCTTGATATCTCAAGCTGATGACAACTCTCCATCCTATGAACTCCATTTTAAGATCCAACTTCCATGCTTTGTGTCCACACTTTGTATTTTCTATAAGACTGCCTTGTGATTCCAGCAAATCACATCAAACTACTGAGGTATCTAAGCACTGTCATGACCTGAGATCCGAGAGACCTTGGGATAGTGTTCTGCAATTCGATTGTGGGAGATTGTCTTTCAAGAGAGGTAGTGCACCTACACACTTCCTGTGTTGAGAAGTGCATAAAAACACCATCAACACAAGGTACACATCATTTTAAGATCTAAAAATTCCACTATATTTGTTATAAAATTTAGGGTTAGTTTCTAATTTTTATTGGCATCTTATCACACACATAATCCAATGTTTTATGAAGGAAAGTAGCAGTTCATCATCTTGCTGATTCATTTTGATGCAACCCTCTTTTTCACCATTAAAAACTTAGAACAAGCAATTGAAGGAGAATATTTCAAAGGGGTCCCTTAGGAACCCTTGAAAAGAAATATGGGTCTACTTAAGGGATGGCTTTGTTTGAAAAGTGAAACATTTTTACAAATGATCCTATCATCATTGAATCCTTTTGAAAGATTTTCTTCACCAAGGAATATGAAAAAAAGAAGAATGGCCTCCTCGGAGGTGAAATCTCAATTCTTTTTGTTACGAATTCAATTTCAAAAGAAAACATTGCTAAAGGGATCCTTAGTGAAGGATGTGAATTTTGAAAAATGTAAATATTTTTAGCAAGGGATTCATTGGCCATTGAATAAACCTTATTGAAAATTGGAGAGGTAGGAGCCCCCCTTAGGATGGTGTGTGTGAACTAAAGGATCATGTAACATGCTAAGGAAAGGAATAACATGAAGAGATGTCATGGTCCATGATACATGGTGAGATGTAGACACGAAAATGTTGTCACACTTGTGAGGGAGAACACATAGGCACTACAAAATCAAGAAGAGAGAAAATAAGAGAGAAAGATAAAAAAGAAAAGAAAAGTAAAGGTGAAGAAATTAGGAGATGGGGGGATCTAATAATTCAGGGTTAGAACTTCTCATAGATATAGATAGATAGATATAATATAATATGTATGAATTTTTATCAATCCCAAAATATATTAGAATGTGAAGAAGAGAACATGAAGGAAAAAAAAAAAGGGGTCAACATGCAATGGAAGCCTAAATTCCTCTTACACTTTGCATCACCCCCAATTGTCAAAAATCAATATACAACACATAGAAGAATGATGCAACAAATAGAGGATGTTTACAAAAAAATTTAACCCCTATATCTGAGCACCTACAATGGTGACACGGGTCCTCGAAGAACACACAAAAACAAGCATGGGGGAAACACAACATACACACAAATCTACTCTACAGATAAAGAAGAGGAAATCATCCCAATCTATACCATTATAGGGAGAGGGAAGATGAGCCTATAAGGGTGGGATAGTAAGGGGAGCACCCTTTGAGTCTTCTATGACAAGTGTTAATGAAGAGGGCCCCTTGAGGTCTTCTTCACTCAACTCTTGTGAGGTAAATGTCATTGATATTGCAAATATCACCAATAGAGCTAAGACATCATCAATCGGGTTAAACATGCACTTGATGGGAGTTCCATGTGTTAACTAAATGGGAGATGAAGGGGGTGCCCGAGATCCACCATCAATCTCATTAAGAGAGACAATGAAAAACTCAAGAGACACTAGATGATACAACCCAAAGTGGAACCCTCTCTTGAAGAAGGTGATCCATTCTTCCAACCTTTATTAGAAGTGAGGTCGTCCTCCAATTTATGCTTCATTAAAGGATGTAGAGTCCCAATAGATGAAGCAAAAGGTGAGGAGAAACAGGAAAAGGCTATAGTGGACACCACCATGGTGTTCAACATGTGCACATGCCAGGAAAATGGAGGGATGTCCAAAAGGGACATCAGAAGAGGTGGATTTACTAAGGGAGTGATGAACACCTACACCCTTTAGGGTGGGGGTCACTAACATTCATGGGAGGAGCTGGAAGGAAGATTGAGGTGACGAGAATCAAAGCAAAAGAAGTAGAAGAGGTGGGAACATTAGGAGATGCCAAATAGGAGCTATTAGCCCCTCTTTTTCCTTTCATGAGCTAGCTTTCTTAGTAGACAAATCCTTCCTCTAGTTCTTATGCTCATGTGTAAGTTATTTTCTTTGGCTTCAGGAACTAGAACTCACTACTTGAGAAGGAGCAAGAGGATTATGTTCTGCCATAGGCGTGTCCTCCACAACCATGACCAATGGAAGGGAAACCTCCTAACCAGGAGTAGGAACATGAAGTGTAGGAGTGGAGACTAAAACATGAAGAGAAGTAGACTTAGACACCTTAATGGTGGGCCTCTTCCCATTCACCAACAGAGGGGAAAGAGTAGCAGGAGGTTGTAGAGATTGAGACATAGGGGCAGGTCCATGAGGGCCCTTGCCTTACCATGGAAAATGGGCCTCAGCAATGTGGGTAAGATGGGAAGCTCAAATACTTGATGCTTGTCTTTTTTCCAGGTAGGAACCATCAAACTCCCCATGCAAGGCATGGGAGCAGAAGCTAGAGAAACCAAAAAAGGGAGAGAGGCAGAAGTAGACAAAATAGTAGAAGAAGAGGAAGGCTCATGAGCGTGAGAAGAATTACCCTTCCCCTTTTGAGAGAAGGAGGAAGTATCCTATTACTATATGATCATAGAAGCCTTAACCAAAATAGCTTAAGGGGAGACAGTGTAGTTTACTTTCAGTGCTATGCCCCCATTATTGTATTTAACATAGGTGCGATATAACAGGTTTTTTCTTAAAGGAAGAAAATTGATAGGGGCATGCCATAAGTGATCTAATGAGTAGCCCCCATGTGATGCCAAAGGATTATATCCAGTGTCATGCACAATATTCATGGAGCCCTCCTGAGAAAAATTCAAACACTTATGAACTACCAAAGTGACTGCATTCATGGAAACTAGCCATGGGATTCCTAACTTCACTTTGAATAGGTTTGACTCTAGGATATATCAAAACTTGATCATTTATAGTATTAGGTCCTACTAGGATTGAAAGGGTGGTGAAACTAATTGGAGGGACTGAGAGTCCATCACGTGTACATATTTTTCTATTTGATTCATCATACCCATCCTTATGCAAGAAATTTTTAGCATAGTCTCCTTTGTTATAACATTAAAATGACACGTAGGATCAACAAGAACACCAATAATGATATTCCCATTGATACGAGTGGGAATGTGTAGACAATAGGATTCTCTATTCACGTTCACAAGTAGGTCCTACAATGTAAAGGTTATAGCAGGTGATCCACTCAAAAGCTACACATATGGGATGTGGAGATGCATAAAAGATTCCATCTTTTATGTACTCTAAAAAGGACTTCCTTAGGATACCCCAAAGGTTCAACAATCAAATAGTTACCTATTCTAGATTTCGTTCCATAATGTCTAGGGATCCTTCTGACTATGCCACTAAGGGTTGTAGCTTGGGTTGCAAGGCTATGTATCCTACAACACACACACCTACAACACACCTGTAGTGTAGAAAAAATTATCCCTTTACATTTTCACACTTTTTTGGGCCCTCCCTATTAAAATTTGGCTTCTTTATGCCTTAATTGGTCCTATTTTGCATCCAAAAGCCTTATTAAATGCATTTTTTTAGCATAATCCTGACACTTAACAAATAAAACATCATAATCTAATGTTTGAGGTTATGTGTTCAAGATCTAGGGACCTAGGAATCATACACCACCTTGGGTGTATGGGTCCCACCTAGGTCTTGGGACTTGATTTTAAATGTTGCATTGAACTTAACATTTCTTGGAGTTTCTTTAGTAGGTTTTAGCCACTCTAACTCATATGCCCAAACTAGTGCATGAGTCCTGCTTTAACATGGACTTATTTGAAATCAAATTCTTGGTGGTATTTTATTATCCTAGATCTGATGTTGGCTTGTAGTGTTGTAATTTCGAGAAATTTGGCATCAACAAGCATAAATACAAGGTTGTTTCACATAATTTCTCCTAGAAATTTTATCCAAGCATGTTCTTAAGGAAAGTTTATGAGATCAAGAGCATTCAAGAGAAAATCATCAAGCATTTTGAGCAAAATTTTAATATTCAATCATCATGTCAAAGTCTTCATGCACCATGTGTGTTTTTGAGCTAACATTTGTGATGTAGGTTTCATGATTCAAGTAAGCATTCAATACAAATCTTTAAAAATTCAATCAAGATTCAAGATCCACATTGATGCTAGCCATTTCACACAAGTTTGAAACCTTCATTTCAAGGGTTTAGTGAGTTTCAATATTGCATTTGTTCATTCATCATTCCTTCCTGCTATTTCGTTTCATTTCAAGGCTTAGTTACCAAAATGGGCTTTGGCCAAGGAAAACCCCTATTCCCTAACAAATCAACATTTTTCTCTCTTGATGTGTGATTGCAGATCTAGGTGAATTGGAGCTTGAAGATATTTTGAAGAAAAAGTTGCAAAATTTTTCAAAATTGTCATCTTCACGGAAACTCACCTACAGATCAAAATTTAGACTTTTGAGACTTGAAGATTGAACAAGACAAAAGTTACAGAAGATTTCTAGAGCCTACAAAAATATTAGTCAAATCCTAATATTGGGAATAAATTGTCCCTCTGGGCATATGAGTCCTAGTACAACAATTTTTTTCCAATTTTTTGTAGATCCTTCTTAGTCACTAGAAGATTCTAGATTCTACGTAGATTCTGGTAGTAGGATTAAATCACCTAGCTTGGCATATTAGTCCCAGTGCACTTCAAAAGGAATGTTTTTAGAGTTGCTGACCTTGTCTGGGTTCCATCATTCTTCCAATTACTTTTTTGTTTCATTCCTATTTATCAATTTTATTTAATGCTTTCATGTTTTTAAATTTTCTATGGTTTTGTGCATGAGTGTTTTCATTTCTCCTTTGAAACTTCATTTTAATGGTTAACCCCTATTTAGTCACACAAGGAAACCCCTAGCCCATTCCTCAATCAAGTCACTTGGTTGAGGAGTCTAGGTTATGTTGTGTGGTCTCACAACATGCTCCAAGTCTAAAAGACTTAGGGACCCAAGTGAAAATTAATGCTTATGGAAGGTGTTGGTTGGCTGAAAGGGGATCACTAGAAGTTAAAGTTAAGAGGAAGTATTTTGGAGTAGTTCATGATTCAAGTGTACCCATACCAAGTACTAGGTAACGAAGGGCTAGAGTAGTTGAAATATTAACACAAGGTTTGGTAAGTTGTTTCATTCCAGAAGTGAAGGTTCAAGAAGTGTGAAGATTTTGATAATTATCAAGGTACGGGAATTAAATTGTAGTAAAGGCTAAAATTGTCTAGTATCGGGTATCAATGCATGTTTAAAAGATAATTTTTAAAGTTTTCCCGAGGGTTCAAAAGGTATGGTAACCGGCTGAAAAGGATAATTAGATGAGAATGCATTTTTAAAGGTTTAATATTTATGATTTGTTTAAAAATGGTGATTTATTAATGATAGTTTTATTGTCATGATATTTTTATGAATGTTTTAAAAAGGAGGATTATTATATGGAATTTGCATTTGTAGGAGAAATAAATTTTCATACAGTATTCGAGTGTGGAAGGTGAGGAAATTTTGGATCGTGAATAGTTGCATAGCCAGAATAGGTGGTACATTTTTGGATTCCATGCGAAGGAGGAGCTTGAAATATCAGAATACTAAGATACCTGGTATTACGCATGTGGTGAAAGGGAGTACTTGAATATGGGGAAATTTATTTCTGAGTGTATTTCATCCGAGTCCAAACTTGAGTGTAGGAAAAAAAGTCCACTTGATCATTCTGAATGCATGGGAAGTTCCTACATATTGTTTGAAAATCTACTCAGCTCCAAGTCACTATCTTGATCATTTTAAAGATGGAAATCCCAAAAGATATTAAAGTTTTGAAGAAGGTTGACATCCATTGACTTATTCAACAAATATCCTACCAATTTTCATATTCTACATTCCTTTTTGTGGTTCATCCCTTGGATTCTCTCTCATGTTTTGGTTGAATTTGTTGAGTGCCTTGTTTCTATAAAAGGTTGGGAGATGTTTTATTTTAAGTTAAGTTCAAAATTTGTGGATGTTAGAGAACCAAAACTTTTTCAAGTTTTGTTCTTTTTCTTGTTTTCTATTCTATTCTAGAAAAAAATTGTATGTTTCATTAGAAGTTAATCAATATCAAAGCCAATTTTAAAGCTATTTCTTGATATGAAATCTTACATAGCTGATTGTTTTTTCCTATTGGACAAGACTATGTGTTGTGCCATTTAAGGGTGCATATTGACACTATCTGGTGGCAAATAATCTCCCCTCTCTTTAAAACATCGCATCATTTTGTGCCTATATGTGAATCAATATTGTGATGTATGGAATGGTTTGCTCTAGTTTGGTGATTTCTTGAGGCATGCATGGATAATACTTGGGAGAAATTTTTACTTTTTTAGTAATTTTTTATTCTTTATTTTAGAAGAGATGTTTAAATTTTAGAAAATGTTTCAAAAAAGAGATGAGTGCATGGAATTTTATTGCAAATATTTTGATTCCATGATATTATTGGATGCTTAAAGCTAAACCTACTTGGATTAATGCAAGTTATTTGAAGTTCATGAAATGTTATTGCAAATTTGTCAATTTCATGAGGTTGTTAAATGACCAGACCAAGATCATATTTTTCTTATCTTTATGATTCCTTTGAAAACTTGAGACCAAAAAATCATTTACCCCTCATGATTAACAACATAATCACAATGAGCCTTGATGCGAACCTAATATGGTCAAGACCTGACATAAATGAGCCTTAGGGTTAAGCTGAGCTAGCCTAAGATTTAGGTTGTCCCAGTGCAATCTTTCAAGTAAATATAGGTTCCCATAGTGTGTTTGTGATGATTTATTTGCACTATTGGCGTGTGACTAACATCTTCATTAATAGGAACTAGCAATAGAAGGAGGACCTTCTTTGGTCTCCTCTGGGTTTTGTTTGGACTTAGTATTGTTTGTCATGGTTCAGGGTTGGAAAGTTTCTTGCAAGGCAAAAGTCTAGGCAAGCTAGTAATGGAAAGTAAAATGGAAATTGATAAGCTTCAAAAAATTATTAACCAGAGGCTTTATCCTTTGAGTTTTTTCACCTTTGGTAGGGTTACCAAGTGTAAGATTCATGATACAACTGATCATGATGAACTTGATTGTGAATTTTTTTTAACTAGGGTGTGTTTGGCCACTTATAATGTGATTTCGTTAATGGAAGCATCTTTAACTACTAGAAGAAAGGAGCCATTACTGGAAAGAAGTTTGAATTTTGAGAAAGTGCCTAGCTCTAGTGAAACTAGAAATATTGGAAAATTAACTATTAAATTAGATGGATCCACTAACTATAATTGTCATGATGAACTTCTTGAAATTTTGTAGGAAAATAGGCAAAGACATCAAGACTTAGAAACAGTGTGTCAAAAGTGTGAATGTGAAAATGATGAGTCATCGATATTCCCACACGTGGAAGGTGAAAATGAAGAGAAAGAGTGGAGAAAATGAGTGGGATATGTGCACTTTTTCCCCCTAACTGTGAATGCATGATCTAAAAGGGAAGAAATTCTTGATTTTATGCAAAACATAGAGTATCAAGTTTTTACCTTCTCTCTTTTTGATGATAGTGTAAATTGTGTTAATGCTTGGTCTAATCAAATGAATAGTTATATTGAGATGAAATACAAGGCCAAGAATGAAAAGAGCTTTGGAGAGAAAGAAAATCAAGAAATGAGTGCATTCATTCATGGAGTAGAAAAAATTGAAACAAAAAACCATGAACTAGGACTGGAAGAAGGTGGAATATGGAGAAACTAGCAAAGGTGTGTGTAATTGACCTTTAATGAGGTCATTTTCATACATATGGGCCAATTTTTTGGTAAGTATCCATTTTAATTTACATTTATTAAACATAGAAAAGTTAAGATAATTCATTATTACAGTAGTATATTTGAAATGTATTAGAGAAAATTTAAAGACAAGCCTATTGTAATTCATACAAAAAAACCGTGAAGACAAAATTCCAATGGCTAGGTGAGAAACGGAAAGGACAAGGTCCAAATTCCCCAAAAAGTCAATCTGCACTATCATCTTTGTAGATTCACAAACTTCAACAATAGAAAGGCCAAGGTCTAGAAGCAAGGCTACGAATTGTGAAGTCAAGTCCAAGTTTAACCAGTAATACACTTTGAACTCCACAAAAGTTTCTTTGAGGACTAGATGCAAGTTTTATTTGGTAGCCAAAGTCCTAAGATAGAAAACCTTATTCAACCTTTAGGTCATAATCCGACCAAGGAATCCATTCTGATGGCAAATGCAAGTTAGGAAGATGGGAGTATCCATGGACTAGAAGCATGAAAGCACAATTAGAGAAAAAAAAGTAGAAATAATTGAGGAAAGCTAAAAAAGAAGTGAAAAATTCAAAGGAGAAGAGAAAATTTATAGAAATCCATGAGCAATCTATGATACATGATTTCCTAGATAGAAATATTGGGAAATGCAAGTTGAGGTGGCAGTAGGACACTTTTCTCCAAAGTTAAATGTTAAATCAAATAGATTTTTCACATAATTGGTGGCCATTGCTTCAAATTTTTCCAATACGAATATCATGAATCAAGCAAATTGAAGATTTCAAAATTTAATGGTGGTCATTTTAGTGTATTTTATCAAGTCGTATTAATCATGAAGATTTCTATGTGTGCATTGCAGAAAGGAAAATTAAGTTGGAGAGGTGGCACACGTTGGCATGTGGAGAAATTAAATGAAGTGATATGTGTGTTAAGGCATCAAAATTAAATGTAAAGTATTATGGTCAGACTTAAGTATAATAATGAACAATCTAATGCATTAATGTTAGTGCAACACCATCAAATTGAAAGTACTAGCCAAGTTTATTTTAACGATTGCCATAAAATTAAAATGGAAGGTTGGTAACTAGTGTTTCTAAATTTAGAATTAATTTGGTGATTGAATTACTTTCAACTAAATTTTAACTTATGCATATTTTTTTACATTAGCAAATCATAGTTAGCTAATTTTTTTCATAAGGGTGGTAAAATTTACCTGGAATTGGTGAAACAATGAAGGGATTCACATTGAATGAAAAATCAAAAGGTAACCTTTGCTACCGATGTAATTCCCAACTTAATAGTGGGCTTCATTTCCTACAAGTTGAAGCAAATGGGCTTACAAAGAAATATCAAAAGAAAAAAGACATATCAAAGAAATATCAAAAGAGAAAATTCAAATCTTTAGGCTATCCAAATATCTCTATCGGGGCTATGAATGCCTAATGGTAGTAGAGCTATGTTTATGGGAATAATAGAGATAGCCTTGCCAGGCCTATGGATGCCTAACTAGCAGCAAGGCTCTATCCAAGGATGGCTTTGGAGGATTACCAAATTATGTAGTTCAATGTCAATGAACTAGTTTTTCACTAAGTTCCAGAGATTGGAATTAATCAAAGCACACACTAATAATTTCTAGAGAAATTTATATTCTTTATGCCATAATTCAAGTGAAGGGGCCCTGAAACCCTAAACAACGAAAGGAAGCTAGTAAAGAGAAATAAACATAAGCACTAGCAACCCAAAAAAGTCAAAAATGCTGACAAAAGATAACACTAGATAAACCAGCAACGAACCAACAACAAAACATCAACTCAAAAGGATGCAACACCAGAAACTAAAGAAAATTATCAAGAGCCTTAATTGAGTCCAAATTAGTAGAGATGACCTTGTCATGCATCTCTATCACATCCTCAAGATCCTAGGATGAAATGGTCACCCTTTTCTTAGTATTTCTCCTTGTACATAGGCATAGTCCAACATCCACATTCTTCTCCACGTGTGAACCAACATCAAAATCCTTCTCAGCTAGATTGATATGATTAATCTAGCAATAGCCTCCTCATGATCACTGAGGTCCAAGATATTACTAGTCTGATTGATAGATTTCTCATTCAATAAAGACAAGCCCTATGCACTAGACTTTAGGGACTAACTGTTTGTTCAAACCACAACTTGCAAGTCATTGCTAATCTTGTTCATTCTATCCTCCATAGCCACAACCCACTCCTCATTCATCTTGTGAACCACATTTTCCAAGGTATTTAGCCTCTCATGTTTTTTTCCAAGTTTATCAACATCCATAGTTAACTTATCAAATATCACACTCATAGTTTTGACCCTATCTCTCACCAACCATTCTATTTGATTGTAGTTCACCAAAGACACACAAACATCCTACCAATCTTTTTTCCTAGTATTAAGGTACTTAACCTCTAAAAATATCTATTTCATAATAGAGAGAAGGTTTCTAGTGTCATCCTCCATCATTCTACAAAAAAGATCCATATTAATCTCCTCCCAATTGATTAACACTATAGTAGCAACATCAACATTCTCATAGAGTTTATTTTGATCCAAACCATTTCCCTCCAAATCCTCCTCCATAGGAGATTCATCAACATCAATTACGTCAAATTTCACCCTATATTTCTTAGAGATATTGGCCAACTTCACCAACACCTCAAGCCATTGAGCCTTGACTTTAGCTTGCTTAACCTGCTCATCACTCTTGAAAACATGGGTCTCCAAACCATCATGGCTAGGAAGAGCCATCCTAGAATTAACAAAGCCATCACCTTCCATAGAATTATCCAACATTTCTTGCTCATTACTCTCCAAAAAATTCCCCTTAAACCCCTTGACACAAGGAAGAGGAGTCTCCTCTATCATAGCCTACTCATTTCCCTCTCGAACATTCCCCTAAAACCCCTTAACACAAGGAAGAGGGGTCTCCTCCACTCCTTTCATTATAGATTACCATGAATTAAGATCATACTTCTCCTTCTTAGGTCCACCTTTCTTTCCCTTTGAACTATCTTTAATAGGAGGGTATGTGCAGGATCATGATGGGTCAAAAAGTGGCAATATGATGGGTATGTGGTTGACAACCTTTTTTTTACCCAAAATTGATGGAAAAAAAAGGGTTTTTAAAGGATATTCTCAGCTTTCCACCAATATAATTATGCTTTACTTTGAATTTAATAAGTAATTATTATTCATTTTCTATTCAAATTATGACTAAAGTCCTGATTGATAAACTGATTAAAAAACATCTATAGCTTTCAAACACTATCACATTTTTTGAATCCAAAACATGTGTCACATTCTATGCTTCGCATACTATAGGATTAAAAAAAGAAAGATTGAATTTCATGAAGTTTTGACCAAGTTAAGGTGGTCACACATATGAGTTTTTTATATTTTTTAAAATTTGTAATAAAAAAATCATAATTAATTATTTACTTGGAAAAAAATTACAAAAAAATATGCATCACATTGGGACATGAGTCCTTTACTTATATATAGAATCTTATAAAAAAATATTATCATTTTATTGTGGTTAGGGTGGTCAAACAGACACCTACTTCTTATTTTTTCCCTAAAATTTAAGTACTACTACATTGAAATTTAAAATTTTCACCGAATAGATTTCTTTTTTTTTTTAAACAAACCTAGTAGTTTAGAAACTACATTCAATTTGCTACAGATTCTCTTACATATTTCTGAAATAATATAGATAACTTAAATTTTTACATTAATTTTCCTAACTCTGATTTTTCTGATTTTTTTGCCACTTAAGGGCTTGTTTTTTCCATTATGATCCTGCACATACCTAGCAGCAACAACCTCCTTCATTACAATATCCATCTCCTAGCCCTTTGACTAGGATCTAGAGGACTCTAAATCGTCCTCTGAGTTCCCCTCAGTCTCCAATGACTTCTCATCATCAAAATTTTCCTCCTCATAGTCACTATCCCACTCCTCCACCTACCCACTAGTATCATAACCATACTTAATTTCCTTCTTTTTACCAATAGAAGAGAGCTTAGGAATCTTAGATAACACCTTTAGTTTAGTGTGGTCAATTATAAGTTTCATAAGGCCTTAATGAAGAATTTCCTTACTCGGGTTCTTTTTGTGAGCATAAATATTGGTTTCTATAGAAATAAGCAAGTAATAGGTGAACAAAACTAGAATGTTGTGACATAAATGATTAAGAAACATAAAATGATAGTCATAAATCACAAAGTACCTTCCCTCTAATGTGAATAATTTCATGATCATGAGGGAAACATCTCTCTAGAGCAATTTGATTGATTTTCAATCATACCCTCTAGACCTCAGCCTTTGCTACTCCTTTCCTTTGAAGAAGTTAGCTAAGGAAGTCTTAGATGCAACCTAGTCCCTATAAAACTTCTTTCCCTTAGTAGATAGACTAGTAATCTCATAAATGAACTCCTCGGTGATGTTGACCTGCACACCTTGGCAGTGAAGAACTCTATTATTCCAACCATTCACAAAGGCCTTTGTAACCTCTAAATCAAAACCATGAAGACTCAGCATATAGGGGAAAACACCCCCTTTCTCTAGGTATTCCCAAATGATCTCATTCCCACTAAATTCTTTCCAAGACAGTGGGTCAACTCTATAGTGATCCCCTCCCATAGCCACTTGAAACATCTTACTCACAACCTTTGTATTATTCCTCTACACAAAAGGGATTAAATGAACAATCTAGAAGAAAACCCAAATAACACCCAAAATCCATGTAAGCTTGAGACCCCTGGTATAGCTAGCCATAAAATCCTGAACTATGATCTTGTAATCAAAAGGTATGTAATAATTAAACAAGCAAGCTCTGAACTCAAATTTTAAAAACCACAGGAATAGGAAATAAAATAAAGTTTATCTCCCCATGTATCTACATCCATGAAATTACATTTGGTCATTATTAGAAATACATTGAAGATTAAATGGAATGGCATCATAAGATTACCAATAATTATGAGCCACTACACCTAAATTGGAAAACCCATCAGCAAGAGAGTTAGCCTCCCGAAAAACATGAGTAATTTTAATCTCAACGAAAGAATCAATAATTAAAATGGCATATTCAATTAAATGAGAAATGGACCAAGATGGAAGACTTAGCTTAAGGAGACAATTTATGATATTGAGGGAGTCCCCTTCTAACCAAAGCCTAGTCACCCTAGCTTTTTTAGTGAACGAAAGGCCATGGTAGGCTATTGCTTCCTCTACATAGTGGTTTGTTTGGGTTCCCAAAGGGAGTGTCACCATAGAGAAAAACCTACCATTCACATCATTAACACTCTCTCACAACTAGCAAGTGTTGGATTTCCCTTAGCAATACCATCAAAGTTAACTTTGAACTAGCCTTGAGGGGGGATTTCCATCAAACCCCCTCCCTATAAGTCTTAATCTTCTTCACTGGGATAGAAATATCACAAGAGAGATTCCATTGATTCCCCACCATCAAATCATACTTAGAAACCACTACTTTGGGGCCTAAGAAAGAAGCATTGAACATTCAAAAAGAAAAATTTCCTTTATAACCTCACAAATTTTGAAAGCAAGCCTTGAGGGAGGAAGCTCCAATTGATGAAACACATGGTTATTTTGTTCCTTCCAAACTCCCCAAGCCACATGTGGAAAAATAAGAGACCATAAGATAGAGAGAGACATATTTTGAGAAGGCCCCACCCACTAAAACCAAAGATCCAAGATAGAAGCAAGAAAAACCCATGATAAGCTCCACCTCTAAAAAGTATGCACCCAAACATTCCAAGTGAAACTACAAACATCCATAGTAGCCTCTTTGCACAAAAAACATCTATTGGGCAATAAAATACCCCTTCTTGAGAGATTGTTGAGGGTCAAGATTTTATCTTGACAAAGGAGCCAAAAAAAGATATTGATTTTAGGCAAAAGCTTTGAGTTCCACAAATGTGCCCAAAAGGGAGAAGGACCCCAAATTTGAGTCTGAAAAGAAAAGGCTAAAGACACCAAAAACTAGCCATTAGTAGAAAACCTCCACACCACATAGTCAACTAGGGAAGAGGTTGATATGTGAATCATGGATAAGAATTGATATAGAGGTTCAAGGTCCTTATTAACCAAATCAATTCTAATCCAATTACCTTAAGAGATATAATTGGAAACAAGAAGGCCCCATTTCCTTATACAAAGATCTTTGAAAGAGGCCACCCAAGGTTCGTCCTTCAAGGGACCATGCCCAATCCACCAGTCATCCCAGAACAAAATCCTTCTACCATTCATAGACACCTAGCACAAACCAGTAGCAACAATAGGATGAGCTTTTGACATGAAATTCCAAAGGGCCGAACCCAAAGGAGGAACAAAATCCTCCCTCAAAAGGTACCTAAAATTATCCATACCCCTCAAATAATTTGAAGAAAATATAGAATTCCATTCTTTACCATCCAAAAGTAGAGTCCACAATTGTTTAGCAATAAAGGCAGTGTTGAATCCTTTCAATTTATGGAGGCCCAAGCCCCCCTAAACTTTGGACCTACAAATATCCTCCTAGGAAATAAATTGCAACTGCTTCTTTTCCTCCACTCTAGACCAAAGAAATATTTTCAGGATGCTCTCAATATTCTCCTAGAACCTCCTAGGAATCTTGAAAAGGTTTAAAGTATAGATCGAAAGATTCTGCAAGGTAGACTTGATTAACTAAATTTTCCTAGCTTGGTTGAGAAGAGAACCCTTCCAACTAGCAAGTTTCAAATTAAACTTGTCAATAATACCATTCAAAAGGAATCCAAAACTACATTAGAATAAAGAGGAAGCCCTAAATAGGTAGAAGGGAGATTCCTAATGCCACATTCTAGAATTCTAGCAATCCTTAGCTCGCAATGCTCCAAAGTATTAAGAAAGAAGACAATGCTCTTAAGAAGACTCACCTTTTGACTGGAATTCACCCCATACTACTGAATAATAAGATGGATGGACTTGGCTGCAACAACCAAAGCTTCAACAAGAATAATAGTATCATCCACAAATTGTTGATGCAAGCAACAATGCTGAAGAGAAGAAGGATAAGGACCTCTAAAAGCACCATTAGAAACCACTTGAAGAAGAAATATTCCAAAAGACTCCACTATAATGATAAAAAGGAAGGGAGAAATAGGATCTCCTTATCACAATCCATGAGAGCTTCTAAAGAATGTACCCATTCACCAAGACTGAAAGGGAAGGAGAAGAGATTAATTTATCAACTAGTTATAAAACCCGATCCGAGAAACCAAACGCCTTCATGATATTACATAAAAAGTTTCAATTAACAAAATCATAGGCTTTCACCAAATCTATCTACAAAATGAGACCAGGTTTCAGGTATGTGTAGGATCATGATGGGCCAAAAAGTGGCGATATGTAACTAATATGATGGCCCATGTGGCTGACAACTTTTTTCTTACCCAAAATTGATGAAATGAAAAGGGTTTTTAAAGGAGATTCTCAGCTTTCCACCAATATAAATTATTCTTTACTTTGAATTTAATAAATAATTATTATTCATTTTCTATTTGAATTATGACTAAAGTCCTGATTGATAGGCTAATTGAAAAATATCTATAGCTTTCAAACAGTATCACATTTTCTTAATCTAAAACATGTGTCACATTTTATGCTTTGCATACTATAGGATTAAAAAAAATGAATTTTATGAATTTTTGACCAAGTTAAGGTGGTCAAACATACGAGTTTTTATATTTTTAAAAATTTGTAATAAAAAATTCATAATTAATTATTTACTTGGAAAAAAATTACAAAAAATATGCATCACATCGAGACATGAGTCCTCTACTTATATCTAAAATCTTATAAAAAAATATTATCATTTTATTGTGGTTAGGGTGGGACATACACCTACTTCTTATTTTTTCCTTGAAATTTAAGTACTATTGCATTGAAATTTCAAATTTTCACCAAATAGATTTATTTATTTTTTAAAATAAACCTAATAGTTTAGAAGCTACATTCAATTTTGCTACAGATTCTATTCTTACATAGTTTTGAAATAATATAGATAACTTATTCAAATTTTTATGTCAAGTTGCCTAACTTTGATTTTTCTTATTTTTTTTCCACTTAAGGGCCTATTTTTTCCATGATGATCCTGGACATACCCTTTCTTGTTAACCTTGGAGAATAGATGTTCTCATTCACCGTAAGCACTAAATCTAAAATTTTCCTTCCAAGAACAAACCCATTTTATTGAGGAGAAATAGTATGAGGAAGGATCCTTTGCAGTCTCAAAGACAAAACTTTAGAGAGAATTTTATAAATAGAATTATACTTGGCTGATGGTCCCTTAATCACCAAGAAGTGAAGCCCCAATATTTTTAGGAAGAAGCACAATAAAAGTAGATTTCAACTCCTTGAGAAGTTTTCTACTACCAAAAAATTATTTAGTGGAATTGATAACATCCTTAGCAATAATATCCTAGTAGGTTTGAAAGAAGAGCATGGGAAATCCATCTGGACCTAAGGACTTATTTCCCTCAAAGGATAACACAACCTTCCTAACTTCCTCATTAGAAGGAATACCCTACAAACCCCTATTCTCCTCCTCCATCACCAAGTTAGGAATAGAATTAAGAAAAATCTATTGGAAAATAGGATCAAGAGGGCAATCCATAAAAAGAAAGTTCTTAAAGAATGAGTGGGAAACAGATCTAATTTCATCACCCCACTCGAGAGAATGGTTATCAACAACAATCTTGGAAATCATGTTAGAGGATCTATGCTTTAGAGTCATGAGATGAAAAAACCAGGTGTTTTTATCCCCACTTCAAATCCAAGTAGCTCTAGACCTTTGCTTCTAGAACTCCTCCTCCTTAAGTAACCACAACATTGTCCAGGCTGGCTAAAAGGATACTTTCCTCTTAGAGAGTAGACTAATCATTACCACTAGATTGAATTCTCTATTGCAAGATATCCAACTTGGCCTTAATTTTAGATTTCTCCTTAAAGATATTTCCGAAAGAGGATTTATTCCATTGGATTAAATTCTACTTAATAGAAGCAAGCTTCTTAGAAACTTTACAGATCATAGCTCACCATCAACACTAATATTCCACCAGTCAACAATTCTAGAATGTAAATCCAAGTGGATGGTCTACATCTTTTCAATTCTAAATGAGAGCGACTTCTTTCAACCCAAAACTTCAAAATGCAAGGAAATAGGAAAATGGTCTGAGCCAAGCCTAGTAAGAGTTGAAAGGGAACAAGAAAAAGAATCTAATCAATAGGAAAAATAAGAGCCTGATCTAGCTTGACCTAAATGAGAGCTTCCCCCACACATTTGTTGGACTACTGTTTAGGATGCCCCACACAAATCCAAATCCAACAAAGTGTTATCATTGATGAAATCAATGAGATCATAATGGCTATCCTCTACAACCTAGGAACTCCCAGACTTATTTGAATCATTGAGCAAGTTGTTGAAGTCCCCCATAACTAGCCAATTTTGAAAAGAGAATTGAGCTTTAAAAATGTGCAACCCATCCCAAAATTGCTTCCAAGCACATTTCGAGTTAGGAGCATAGATATTATAAATCACCCATGAGAACTTATCTCTGGGACTTGAAAAAGAGGTAGAAACATGATTATCAAAACCAAAAAGAGCAGAACTAGAAACCACCTTAGGATTCAAAAAATTAGCCACACCACCTGAATCCCCATCAAAATCAAATGCCCAAAAACCACAATCCTTAAACAAACTATTCTTATTTTTTTCCACTTTCTCCACCCTCATCTTAGTCTCCTGAATCAGAATAATATCAAGATAATGATCTCTTGCAATATTTGCATGAAGATCCTATTTGTGAGGATTATTTAATCCTCAAATGTTCTAGGAAAGGATCTTTATAAAGAATTCTGTGAGGAGCCCTTAAGGCCCATCTCAACCAAATTTGACTGCAAACCATCATCTATACTAAGTTTTATCTCCTTCTCCTAGAGTTGCTACAATGAGGGCCTCCCTCTACCTCTCAGCTCAGAACCATAGTCCATCTTTAAACAATTTTTCATAGCCATACCCATCAAAGGAGAAGAAGGTTTCTTCCTGTTTCGAGTTTTAGAAAATGAGTGAAGGGGATCCCTAGCTTCCACCACCATAGAACCAACTTTGATAGAAGAGGTGAGCATCATCTCTTTCTCCAACACTAAAGAGACTATGCCTTCATCCACCTCCAAATCCTTGGAGGCAACCACCCCTGAAGGAACAATTGAGTCCTCCACAAGAGAACCAGTCAAATTAGTTACCTCCTTAAAGAGAGAAGACGTAACATTCACAACTATCTTCATAGGAGTCACCTTCTCAGGTTCGACCACCCCAAGAGCCAAAGATTTATCAACCACATCCTCCATCATACCTAACACAGGATCCTCTTCCACCATAATAGAGGCATTGGGCTCTGCCTCCATAGGGAAAAAATCAATTTCCACAATAGGGCTAACCCTATCCATCTCAGGTTCAGAAACCACAAGAGCCAAATATTTTGCAACCACATTCTCATCCATACCCATCATAGCCTCCACTTCCACTATAAAAGAGGCCTTCAACTCAACCTCTGTAGAAACGAAATCAATTTCCACACCATGTATGAGAAGTTGAGAGAAGGGGATCCCCAACTTCCACCACCATAAAACCAACTTTGATAGAAGAGGTGAGCACCATTTCTTTCTCCAACACTAAAGAGATTATGCCTTCATGCACTTTCAAATCCCTAGAGGAAACCACCCCCAAAGCTACAACTAATTCCTCCACAAGAGAACCAGTCAAATTAGTTACCTCCTTAAAGGGAGAAGACAACATTCATAAGGTCATCTTTAGAGGAGTCACCTTCTCAGGTTTGATCACCATAAGAGAAAAAGATTTATCAACCACACCCTTATTCATACCCAAAATAGGATCCACCTCCATAGGGAAACCATCAACTGCCACAATAGGGCTGACCTCAGCCATATCAGGTTTGGCCACAACAAGAGCCAAAGGTTTTTCAACCATATTCTTAGCCATTCCCATCATAGGCTCTCCTTCCATTGTAAAAGAAGAATTCAACTCAACCTCCGTAGAAAGACCATGAATTGACATACTAGGGCTAACCCCAAAATAGGGTAGACAACATTAAAAAAAATAGCAAAAGCCTTGCACTTATCACTAGGGTTTGACCTAGCTTCCAACATAGCAACATTCAAATGCTTGACCACACTTAGCAAAGCCCCAAAATTAGGACATTTTCTAGTCTCCTTCCAAACTTTTGTAGGTGGAACAAACTTTGGCTTAGGGGCCAAAACATTTTGGGGATGCTTCATGGGCTTTAGCAGACATTGTTTCACCCAATGACCAACCTTCTTGTAGTGAAAACAGGAAAAAGGGATCGACTCAAACTCAACTGCCTATTCATAGACTCACAAATTTGAATTAATCTTGATAGCAACCAACAAATCAATAGATTGATCCATAATCACACAGAGCTAAGCATAAACCAAACGATGCACCCAAAATTACTAGCAATACTTTTAAAGACTTGCTCATCCCAAAATTCAAGAGGGAGCTTAGACAAACACACCCACACATGTGCTAAATCAAAAGAGTAGGATTTTGGATTAAATTTTTCTTCCCATTTCTTTAGAACCAAAGTAGACTTGACAATAAGCCATGGCCCCCCACCATGACCATCAAAAGGCCTTCCTCACAAGAGAATGAAAAAGAGAAGAATCCCTTCACAAGGTTATCCACCTCAACTTTCCCCTTCAAATTCCAATGATTCTTGGAAAGGTTATGGACTAGGTTGATATGAGGACAGGGCCCCAAAAAATTTCCCACTAGGATTTTCTCCATAGATAGATAATCTTCTCAATAATATAATCCTATCAAGATAGAATACTCACCAGATGAAGGGTAAACAAAGAAATCCACTAGAGGAGAATAACTCTTCTCCTTAAGCTTCGACCCAAAAAACCTTGACTAACTCCTCCCCTCTTGATGTGTGGAAAAGTGGATACCTAGAGATATCACACTTTCTCCACTAATCATTCACTAATGTCCTAGGAGGCCTAATTGGATTGACTAACAACCTCACAAGGTGAGTCAATTCACAATGAGGAGGACCTATGAGGGGGTTCTTTGAGTTCTAATGGGTTCACCAAAATGATGAGAAGGAAAATGGATACCTAGAGATATCACTCTGTCTCCACTAATCATTCACTAATTCCCTAGGAGTCCCAATTGGATTAACTAACAGCCTCACAAGGTGAGTCAATTCACAATGAGGAGGACCTAGGAGGGGGCTTCCTTATCTTTAAAGGGGTTCACCACCAAACAAATTCTTGGAAAAGAAAATTTTGGAAAACACACTATGATATGAAAAATGACCTAGAATTAGAAATGCAAGCTAAATGAGAGATGCAAATAATGAAATTATGCTACACCAAATTAGGGTATGTGTACTTAGGAAGTCTGGAAATGTAATGAGGATTCCAAAAATGTAAAAATGTTGTCAAAAAGTGTTATGGAGGACTAAGATGACTAGAGTGGCATATTAGTCCTACTGCTATTTTTGGGGCAAATACAGAGTCTTCGGATGTGAGAACATAATCCCAAAGAATCTTTAAAAAAATACCCTGTGGAGGACTAAGGTGCCCTAGGTGGTGTATTAGTCCCATTTTTAATTTATAAAGTCTTTGAATGTGGTCTTGAGGGTTGATGTCTGCACTTGCTTCTTCTCAGATATGAGGTCCTAAAACTTCCAAATCTAACCTGTAGGTGAGTTTCCATTAATATGACAACTTTGCAAATGCAACTTTTCAATCTAGCACTCCAAATGATCTTCAATTATTTAACCTAGATCTACAAATACAAACACATGAGAGGGAAAACTTGTTGATTGTTAGTGAATGTGGGTTTTCCTTGGTCAAACCCCTTTTAGGTAATTAAACCAAATGATGAATTGAATCACGAAAAATGAAATATGTAAATTATATCACCTTGTATGATGTCTTGTGAAGAAAATACTCAATCTACCATGTAGTGGCCATGAAAAATGTAGATCTTCAATCTTGGAATATGATGTGAACAATGGTTGCAAATAGATTTTCAATGCTACATCCACAATTTTGGCTCAACAACATGAATGGATGCACTAAGCCCTTGAGATGATGCTTGAATCTTGGTGATGGATTCAAATTCTTGATGAAATGTTGTTGAATGCATAAACTTGCCTTAGGAATGAATAATTGAATGCTTGTTATCTTTTTATTATGGAAAATGAGTGGAGGAACCTTTTATTTATACTTATTCATGCTCAATATCTCAAAATTACACCACAACAAGCCAAAATATGAAATCATTAAATAAACGAGGCTAAATCCTACCCAAATTTGAAATTGAATCCCAAAAATAAGCCAAGGAGGACTAAGATGCCCTAGGTAGCATCTTAGTCCCAAGGATCAATTCTCGGGGCACAAACTCCAAAAAGGGACCTATTTTGGTGGTTTCAAAATTAGGGTCCAAGACCCATGGAGGATAAAGATTCCCTACATGGCATTTTAGTCCTAGTCCACAAATCAAGGACACATAAACATAAACATTAAATGATCATTTATCTTTTGATTTTTTTGAGATTTTCCATAAAAATATATAGTTTATTAGGCTTGTGGATGCAAAATGGGACTAATTAAGCCATAAATAAGCATAAATAAAGTAAGGCAGGCGCAAACACAAGTGAAAATGTAAGGGCATGCATTTTTCTACACTAGACCTCCAAAGAAATGTCAACAACTTTTTGACTAGCTCTGGAATCATTACAAACAAGAGCCTCAAGAGTCATAGAGAGAGACCCCACTTTAGCAAGGGAAGTACCATCAGGAACCAGACTACTAGAAATAGGAGGCACTTTTGAATTATCTAATGAAAAGGACCCATAAGTAGTCCCATTCATTAGGCAGCCATCTGATACCCCCTTAATGTCAACTAGACCTTCGCCATTAACACTAGCCTCAAGAATAGGACTTCCCACCTTCAAAAAATTTGAAAAAACCTTACCCACAACACCACTCATAGCTCCACCTATCAATAGTTCCATTATTGAATTTTATTTTTTAAGGATATATTGTTGGAAAATATGTATAAGTTATAATTTATAGCGGGTGATCTGATCCTGGATTTCTCTTAAATTTATTTTTATTGGTTATAATTTTTTGTGTGGTCTCACAACACACCCCAAGACTGTAAGGCTTGGGGACCCAAGTGAAAATTAATTCTTATGATAGGTGTTGGTTAGCTGAAAGGGCATAACTGAAACTTAAAGTTAAGAGGAAGTCTTTTGGAGTAGTTCATGACTCAAGTATACCAGGTACCAGGTATTGGAAGGGCTAGAGTGGTTGAAATATTAAAAAAAGGTTTAGTAAGTTGTTTCAGTCTAGAAGTGAAGTTCTATGAAGTGTGAAGGTTTCAATAATAATCAAGGTCTTGGAATTAAATTTTGGTAAAGGCTAAAATTGTCAGGTATCGTGTATTAATGCATCTTTAAAAGTTAATTTTTTAAGTTTGCTTGGGGGGTTCAAAAGGTCTGGTAACCTGCATAAAAGGATAATTATGAGAGAATTCATTTTTAAAGGCGTGATATTTATGATTTTTTTTAAAATGATGATTTATCAATGATGGTTTTATTTTCATGAAAGTTTTATGAATGTTTTAAAAATGGGGATTAATATATGGAATTTACATTTCCAGGAGAAACAGATTGTGATGCAATATTCAAGTATGGATGGTCAAGAAAATTTGGATCATGAGTAGTGGCATAGCTAGGTTAGGGAGTACATTTTGGGAGTCCATGCAAAGGAGGATCTTGAGATATCAGAATACCAAGAAACCTAGTATTACACATGCGGGTATGTGCAGGATCATCATGGAAAAAACATGCCCTTAAGTGGCAAAAAATACAGAAAAATCAGAGTTAGGAAACTTGACATAAAAATTTGAATAAGTTATCTATATTATTTCAAAAATATGTAAGAATAAAATCTGTAGAAAATTGAATGTAGTTTCTAAAATACTAGCTTTATTTTTTAAAAAAAAATCTATTGGGTGAAAATTTGAAATTTCAATGCAGTAGTACTTAAATTTCAGGAAAAAAATAAGAAGTATGTGTCTATCTGACCACCCTAACCACAATAAAATGATAATATTTTTTTATAATATTTTATATATAAGTAGATGACTCATGTATGGATCTGATGCATATTTTTTTGTAATTTTTTCCAAGTAAATAATTAATTATGAATTTTTTATTAGAACTTTTAAAAAATATAAAAAACTCGTATGTTTGACCACCTTAACTTGGTCAAAACTTCATGAAATTCATTTTTTTCTTTTTTTAATCCCATATTATGTGAAGCATAGAATGTGAAGCATGTTTTGGATTCAAAAAATGTGATACCATTTGAAATCTATATATTTTTTTCAATTAGCCTATCAATTAGGACTTTAATCATAATTCAAATAGAAAATTAATAATAATTATTTATTAAATTCAAAGTGAAGCATAATTTATATTGGTGGAAAGGTGAGAATATTATTTAAAAACCCTTTTTGTTTCATCAAATTTGGGTTAAAAAATAGTCGTCGGCCACATACCCATCATATTGCCACTTTTTGGCCCATCATGATCCTGCACATACCCATGCGACAAAAGGGAGTACCTGAATTTGGGGAAATTCAACTCCATGTGTATTTTTTATGAGTCTAAACCTGAGTGTAGGAACAAATTTCCACTTTATCATTTTGAATGTATGGGAAGTTCCTACATATTGTTTAAAAAATCTACTTGGATCTAAGTCACTGTCTTGATCATTTTAAAGATGGAGATCCAAAAAGATATTAAAGTGCTGAAGAAGGTTGACATCCTTTGACTTACTCAACAATTCTCTTACTAGTTTTCATATTTCATGTGCCTTGTTGTGATTCATCCCTTGGATTCTCTCTCATTTTTTGGTTGAATTTCTTAAGTGTCTTGTTTCTATAAAAGGCTAGGAGATGTTTCACTTTGAGTTAAGTTCAAAATTTGTGGATGTCAGAGAACCAAAATTTTTTCAAGGTTTTTTCTTTTTCTTGTTTTTTGTTCCATTCTAGATTAAAAACTCATATGTTTCATTATAAGTTAATCCATATCATAGCCAATTTGAATTTTTTTTCTTGATATGAGATCTTATGTAGCTTATTATTTGTTACTATCAGAAAAGATTGCATGTTGTGTCATTTAAGGGTGCATTCTGACACTATCCGGTGGCAAATAATCCCCCCTCTCTTTAAAATCTTGCATCATTATGTGCCTATGTATGAAGCAATCTAGTGACATATGGAATGGTTTTCTTTGATTTGGTCATTTCTTGAGGCATGTATGGATAATACATGGGAGAAATTTTTACTTTTTCTTATAATTTTTTATATGCTTTATTTTAGAATAGATGTTTAAATTTTAGAAAATGTTTCAAAAAAGAGATGAATGCACAAAGTTTTATTGCAAATATTATGATTATGTGATATTATTGGATGCTTAAAGATAAATCTACTTGGATTAATTCAATTTATTTGAAGTTCATGAAATATTATTAAAAATTTGTTGATTTCATGAAATTGTTAAATGACTAGACTGAGATCATCTTTTTCTTATCTTTATGATTCATTTGAAAACATGAGACCAAAAAACCATTTACCCATCATGTTTAATAGCATTACCACAAAG
This sequence comes from Sequoia sempervirens, assembly GCA_007258455.2. NCBI lineage: Eukaryota > Viridiplantae > Streptophyta > Pinopsida > Cupressales > Cupressaceae > Sequoia > Sequoia sempervirens. The sequence goes on from VDFB02281492.1 coordinate 813,825,779, forward strand.
AGCCATAATGCAAACCTCGTATGGTCAATACCTGACATAAACAAGCCTTGGGATTAAGCTAATCTAGCCTAAGATTTAGGTTGTCTTGGTGCAATCTTTCAAGTAAAGATAGGTTCCCATGGTGTGTCTGTGAGGATTTATCTACACTATTGGTGTGTGACTAACATTGTATTCAATAGGTTCCTAATAAACTTAAGAGTCACTTGGTTGAGAGATCTAGGCTTCCTAATGATTAAAGTGTGAAATAGGTCCAATTCCATCTCCCAAAAGGTGTAAAACCCATTTCCCTTTGTTCATTATGGTGAACCTGACCTTTGGACTCTTGAATTTATGATTTGGAGAATATTGTAGTCCTAGATCTAGTTTGCATTAACTTTGCATTAGTTAAATTGCATTTTGGGCTTCTAAATCTTACATTAGTAAAAAGTGCATATAAGTTGCATTTTTGCATTTTTCATCATTCAATTTCACTAAAAATTTATAATTGCAAATATTCAAGTCAACATACAACCTATAAAAATTCAAATCAACATAGAATTTGTTGATTTATATTTAGAAACCCTAATATGGGACTCATTCACACAACTGGGTGATTTAGTCTTGGTATAGGTATTTTTCTAGATTTCTGGGTATTCTATGTTTTCTATTTTTCACTATTTAAAACTATCAAAAACCCTAAGTGGGAACTTATATGCCTAGTTTGGCGAATGAGTCCTTGGAGGTCTATAAAAACTATCTTTTCTGAGCTTTCTGGTGATTTTTTGTACTTCCTAGGCTTGTTGATAACCTATAGTATCAATCTAGAAAGTTTTAGGAACTTCTATTTTATGCATCTAGGTCAAAATTATCCATTTATTGTAGTAATTTTTGAATCCTTCCTAAATCATTTTAGTAGCAAAAACCATGAGATCTAAAAATGTTTACATTTTTGAAACTTTTCATAATATGGATAAAAATACTTTTCACTTTTGCATACACAATATTTACATTCATGAAGCTTTGCATAAGTTTGATAAAAATGATTTTCATTTTTGGATACACATTGTTTTCATTCTTAAATATTTACATAAATTGGATAAAAGTACTTTTCATCTTTAGATATACATTGTTTACATTCTTGAGGTATTGCATAAGATGGTTAGAAGTACTTTTCATTTTTGGTCAAAGAATGTTAGTATGCATGCCAAGAAAATTTCCATCTCTCCCAACTATCAAAATATGTTAAAGAAAGAGAATACAATGGATAATAATAACAATCAAATTTGGTCTTCTCCTAATATCTCTCATATATGTGATGAAGTTATTTTGGTGTTAGAAGATCCAATCATTGAGTGGCATGAGAATCCTATTTGTCTCTCTTCCCCTAGATAAAACATCATTGAACAAGAGGATACTATCATTAATAAGCATGAAAATTCAACCATAGATGACTCCCCTACTTTTAATGAAGTTATTTTAGAGGAACAACCTTTGAATGTCACAAATGTCTAGTTTTTTTTCCTCCTAAAGACTCTCCTACTACGGAAGATATCATGGTGCAAGAAAATGACAACATTGACAATAGTGATATAGTTTCCTTAGATGAATATGATGAAGTGACATTAGATTCCCCTTCACTAAGAAATCATGAAAATAAGGATAATTCTTCTAAGGTTATGCACATTCGATATCCCTAGAAGTACTCTCCTAAGCCTAAACTTATCCTTTATCCACTCGTAAACCAGCCAAAAACTCAAACCAAACCCATCCTCATCCTGGAACCACCTAAGACTAATGTTTCACAATAGTCTTGAGTTACACTACTATTTCTCGTACATATAACACTAGAAAAAATCTACAACCAAGATAAAAAAACTCCAACATCGCTCCCATTACTTCATCCTATCTTTCCTAGTGTTCCTTGTTTTCCTTTACAAAGTGGAAATGAGTATGACCTTGTTATTTACAAGTTAAGAACACTCATTATAAGATATCATTATGGGACCTTATTCAAGCCTCCCCTCATTATCATAACATGATTCAAAGTTCCATAGAACAAGTTCCTACCCCTCCTAATGTGCAATCAAATGATGTGGCAACCCAAATTCAAGCTATAAATCCATTTAACATAGACATTACTTTCCATCAAGATGAGTTACCTTCACTTGAAGTGTGAAATAAAAATGAATCCTTCATGATAATAGCTATCTTCAATAGGAAAATGGCTCATCTCTTAATGTGTGTAGTGTAACCCTTTTGGATAAAACTTGTCGTGCATAAACCAATAATTGAACTTGATTCCTTATCGATTCAAGGATTTGCCAATGTGGGAAAACAACCAATTGGTGTGATCACATTACCTATTATAGTTGAAAAAGCTACATTACAAACCCTGATCCATGTTATGCCTCATGATATTTCATACAATCTTATTTTAGGAAGACCATGGATTCATGAGATTCATTTGGTGCCTTTAACTCTTCATCATATAATGAAGTATGTTTATAACAACAAAGTGTATACAATCGAAGCTGACCCTGAACTATAAAGTTGTTTGAACATTGAGAAAAATAAGGAAAATACTTTGAAAACATTAATCTACCAACTATATAAGTGGAATCCGTGCAAGAGAAAGAACACAAGAACATTGATGAAGTCACTAAGTTGTTAGACGATGATTGGGGTTCCTTAGATTTCACACCGACATTCATGGGAGAATACAAGATCATAAACAAAGAGTCTAAAGCAGGAAAAGAAAAAGTGGTAATGCCAACAAAAAATTATAAAGCATCCACCTCAACCACTTTAGAAGAAGAAGAAAATTATACAACAAACTTTGATGAAGTAGATTATGAGCAACCATCAAATATGAAAGAAATGAGAAATCTTTATGGATGAGGTTATGAACATATGAAACAACTTGGATATAGTGGAAAAGGATGTGGTGCTAGAGAACAAGGTATTCGTGTCCCTATAGAGCCTTTAACATACAAGAAATGACTAATGGTCTTGGTTATTGTCCCTCGAAAGAAACAAACAAGCGTTCAATAATTATCAACACTCTTACAAAGGATTATTCTAAGTAAACTTTATTATTAGTGCATATTGAATTGATAGAAACTAGTGGTCTTGGTTATTGTCCTTTGAAAGAAGAAAAATAATCAAATAAATCCTTGCTTAATATCAATTTCATCACACAAAACACTAATGATTCAATTTTTTTATATTTTACACCGTCCTATAAAGGAGGGCTTAAAATATCACAATCTAAAGAGTCTTGTGTAGGTATGACACCTTGTACTAAAAAAATATATCTTTGTCACAAGATAAAGCAACATCTACTATTGATCAAGAGAGTATCTTGTCAAGAATCCTCCAAGATTGTTTGATATCTCTCCCTTCAAGAACACAAGAGAAATGGTACAACAAGAGTTTATTTTGTGCATATCAGAGACTTCATGGTCATTCTAATAACAAATGTAAGGCTTTGGGTACTAAAATTCAACATCTTAAGGAATGTGGTGCTCTTCCTTGTGTTGAAGCACCTATTTCTTCCGATTGACATTTATTTTCATTCTATTGTGTTTCTCATCAATCATATTAGTTCATCCTTGTCCTACACTAAGTGGGAGCAAGGGGTTAGGCAGCCTTATTGTCATATGACACTTTTTTTTGTCTCTTTTGGATAGTTTACCACCTTCCATGTATATATAAGAGAAAGCTTGGGATGTGGACAACATGCGTTAAGTTGGGTCACATGTGATGTACTTTTCTTTCTATGTTTAGCATTACATTTTGGGGGAAACCCTTTATTCATGATGTAGTCTCATTTGAGAACATATGACTTGGCATAGGGATTTCCAAATAAACTCCCATGTCTTCTTCAATGGCTACTTTAAAGCAGATTGCTCACATCAATGGTGTTATCAATCACTTTAAAGTGGGGGCATACATTGACATTACCTTTTGACATTTCTCATGTTTCATTGTGTGATTTGCTTTCTTCTTGTGATGCATCCTTTTCTTGGTGGTGTCATTGGGTTTGATTTTCTATGAGAGAATGATATTTCTTTGATTTGTCCTCTCTTGGAGAAATTAGACATGATTTTCCCTAAGAAGAACATAAAATAAGCAAAGTCCCTATGAAAAAATATTTACTTACACGTTATTCATAAGCTCAAAATTTCATTTTATGGTTCCTTATTGAATTTATCAGAGGGATAGCTTTGGTATGGTTAGTATGTATGGGATCCACCATTAGGAATGACATTCCTATAGCCACTTTCTTATTTGTGTGGGCACATACCGACCTTGTGTATTTGTGTCTCACCTCTTTGGGGGCTCGCCTAGTGGATACTAGATTCTACTAGCCCTTGTAAGGGTGCATTTTTTTTACATAGTGGACATCATGTTCCACTTGTAAATGTTTTTAGAAAAACACCTTATACCTAGTCCACATCGTGTTGGACAGACTATCGTGGCTTGATCCACCCCTTTTTTTTTCTTTTTTTTCTTCTTCTTTATGTCTTTGACATTGTATGCTTGTACCTTGTTGTTGCTTCATACATCATTCACATGTGTTTTCTTTTGTGCCTATGTTGGTTTTCTATAGTATCTCAATCATAGGTACTTGATCATCCCTCTTGATCATTTTCATCCTATCTCACTAGCATTAGTACACTTGAACCCCTCTTGATGAAAATTTGTCTACTTTAGTGTGAGATTAAAGAACATTCCTCCTCTCACTAAAGTGAAGATAAATGTAGTGTAGAAAAATTTATCCGTTTACATTTTCACACTTTCTTGGGCTCTCCCTATTAAAATTTATCTTCTTTATGCCTTAATTGATCCTATTTTGCATCCATAAGACTTATTAAATGCATTTTTCTAAGGATAATCCTAATACTTAACAAATGACAAACCATAATCTAATGTTTGAGGTTATGTGTTCTAGAACTAGGGATCTAGGCCTCATATGCCACCTTGGGTGTATGGGTCCCACCTAGGTCTCGAGACTTGATTTTAAATGTTGCATTAAACTTAACATTTCTTGGAGTTTGTGTCCTAGGTTTTATCCACAAGGACTCATACGCCCATTTGGGAATATGAGTCCAAATTTAACTTGGACCTATTTTAAATCAAATTCTTGGTGATATTTTAATATCCTAGATCTGATGTAGGATTGTAGTGTTGTAATTTCAAGAAATTTTGCATAAACAAGTATAAATACAAGGTTATTTCACATAATTTTTCCTAGAAATTTTATCCAAGAATTCTTAAGGAAAGTTTATGAGATCAAGAGTATTCAAGATAAAATCATCAAGAATTTGGAGTAGCATTCAAGACTCAAGAATCATGTAAAAGTATTCATGCATCATGTATGTTTCTGAGCTAACATTTGTGATGTAGGTTTCATGATTCAAGAAAGCATTCAAGACAAATATTTAAGCATTCAATCAAGAGTCAAGATCCACATTCATGCTATCCATTTCACACAAGTTTTAAGCATTCATTTCAAGGGTTCAATGCATTTCAAGGGTTTGGTGAGTTGCAACATTGCATTTTTTCATTCATCATTCCACCATGCTATTTCATTTCATTTCAAGTTTTAATTACCAAAATGGGGTTTAACCAAGGTAAACCCCTATTCCCTAACAAAACAACATTTTTCTCTCTTGTTGTGTGATTAAAGATCTAGGTGAATTAGAGCTTGAAGATCCTTTGAAGATAAATTTGTAAAAGTTGTCAAAGTTGTCAAGAAGTTGTCATCACAAAAAATTACCTATACATCAGAATTTAGACTTTTTGGACTTGAAGATTGGACAATATAATGAAAGCTATAGAAGATATCTAGAGGCTACATAAATATCAATCAAACCCTAATATTGGGACTAAATTACCCCTCTAGGCGTATGAGTCCTAGTACAACCCTTTTTGTCAATTTTTTATAGATCTTGCTTAGTCACCAGAAGATTCTAGATTTTTTCTAGATTCCTGTAGTAGGACTAAATCTCCTAGCTTGATGTATCAGTCTCAGTGCACTTCAAAAGGTAGGATTTTTAGAGTTGTGGACCTTGTTTGGATTCTATCATTGTTCTAGGTATTTTTCTATTTCATTCCTATTTGTCAATTTGATTTAATGCTTTCATGTCTTTAAAGTTTCTAGGGTTTTGTACATGAGTTTTTGCATTTCTCCTTTGAAGCTTCATTTTAATGGTGAACCCCTATTTAATGACACAAGAAAACCCCTAGCCCATTCCTCAATCAAGTCACTTGGTTGAGGAATCTAGGTTCCTAGTGAACTAAAGTGCGAAATAGGTCCCAAAGTTCCATCTCCTAAAAGTTGGACACCTATTTTCCCTTGGTTAAACACCTAGAACATGAGATAAGATTCCTTCAACACTATGAAACATAACCAAAATAGTTCATTTTAGGATCACCAAAATTTAGATGAGGGGGATTGACTTCTCAGGGACCCCAGGTCATGGGAGAGTCTAGAACAATAGGTTTTCATGATCTACCTCAAGTTAGATGAATTGATTGGAAAGGTTTAAGGTTTCAAGGGCTGAAAAGGAAGGAAAAATAGTCTATCACTTTCCTTCCGCTAACTCAAATGTTTTGAGGAATCAAGGGAGTGATTTTTCAAGGTTTGGATTGTAAATCAGACAACTCACATCCAGAGGACTACAATGTGACATGTTGGGGTCTCAGGGATGCACTAGCATCCGTACACATAGAAAGTGTAAGGTACAATACAAAATTCCAAGAAACCTACTAACTACTCAATTGATAGAGTTTTATGCTATGACAAAGATAAAAATGTATAATGGAAATAAAAAGAAGAATACTTTAACAATGCTAAGCTAGAATTTGACAAGGGAAAGGTGGTAGAAATAGACCTTCAAACTTGCGAGTTGAGGCCTTCAAGATCTTCACTTAATAAAAAACCAACACACACAAAAACAATAAAATGTTGGGGTTGTGTTTAGAGGAATTCCTCAGTTAATCCCTTGCTTTGGTGTTTCTACCTCCACAGACAACCAAATAGCAACGATTATAGAAATATGATAGAGAAGCTATAAAAATGGAAATACAAAGCAATGCTAAAACAACAATTTACTACTATGTGAGTAGATGATGCAAAGGTAGAAGGAAATGGAAAAATATAATATCACCTTCTCAACCAAGTGTGCTAAAAGAAAATGGAGGAAGATGTGAGCTCAGAAGCTCTCAAAAGCCAATGCTACCACAAAAATGAAGAAGAGGATCCAACAAAGTAGCACATTGCAGCTACAACGGTGGTGGTGAAGCATGAAGGAGATGAAAGTGAGTGAGATTGAGCAAGAAGTTGTTCAGAAGTGTGAAGAATTTGGATTGAACAAAGGAATAGCCAATTTGAATCAATGAAGGAGGAAAAAACCCATTTGAAGTTGATCCAAAGAGTAGTGAATGTTACACTACCTATCCAATGGAGGAGTGTAATGCCTTTGTGGATTCTAGAGGTAGGAATCTTGTTAGGATGGAAGCATGTTGCACTAGCATCTCTGACAAAAATTTCCCCACAAACACACAAATGAGCTGCCAAATGGATGAAGCATGGAAGTGGATGTGGAAAATACATCATTAGGATCACGTTTTCTAGGGTAAGGGGTGTATAAATAGGGAATTTGTGAGGGGTGAAAATTCATGCCATTACACCAAAACATAAATCTAACTTAGTAGAGAAAATTACTTCATTTAGTTCATCTAATAATTCATCAATAGTAGGAATACAAAACTTATCCTTAAGAGTGAGCTTATTTAGTTCCTTATAATTAGAGCACACTCTCCATGATTCATCCTTCCTTTTAACCATAACCACTGGAGATGAATAGGTAATTTTACTAGGATAAATAATTCCTAAATCCAATGTTTCCTTGATTATTTTTCCAATGCTCAACTTTTGTTCATAAGGATAACGATAAGGTCTAATATTAGGAAGAATTATTCTAGATATTAATTCAATGGCATGATCATGGTATCTAATTAGAGGTAGACCTTTAGGTTCTATAAAAATTATTGGTTTTTTTGAATGACCTCTTGAAGTTCTTGTGGATGTTGAGTTTTCATATCTTTTGCTTTTATAAAATTTTGTTGTGCCACTAGACCATATGAACCTTTCTTAAGTAATATTTCCATCATATGGGAACTAATAATTTGAGTTGGTGGTGATGTTACTCTTATAATTTTATAATTTTTTTCATTAGAATTGAAATTCATAAAAAATTATTGAAAATTGATGAACATTGTTCCCAAATATTTACTTCATTGTGTACTCTTAAAACTACATCTACTCCTATTGGAATAATAAATATTTATGAATCTACATGGAAATTTACCATTGAAATTTTTATATGATGGCACTTACCACCGTAAGAGAGTTGTTTTCCATTAGCTTTCATGACTTGGAAGTTAGAAACTAGATATACAAAATAATTAAGCTCATGAGCTAATATTCTATTAATAAAGTTATGTGTATTACCTGTATTAATCAAAACTCTTACATTTCTCTTTTTTATATGACCAGAAACTTTAAGTGTTTGTGGTTTTCTTGTTCCATTTAATGCAATCACTTTCTTCATCTAAATTTTCACTATTTAGTTTTATATTTGGTTCTTCTATAGATAATTATTCCTCTTATTCAATCTCATTCTCAATAATCATTAGTCTTTTCTTATATTATTACCAAATTTATGGCCTCTAGACCATTTTATAATACAATGCCAACATATACCTTTTTCTCTTTTCTCTGCCACTTGTTGAAGAGATTTTATTTATTTGTTTTGGGCTAAAATAGTTAGCCCCACTTTTTATTAGGATTAGTTACATTTTTATTTTTCCATCCTACTATTTGGCCGTGTGTTGATGTTTTTGTAGTGAGGTTTCTTTTCTCAATGTGTAATTATTGTTACATTTTTGTTTCTAATTGTACAAGGTTCTAATAAATGAACACCATGTTTAATTTGTTCATTTTAATTTATTAATGTATATTTTTAGCCTTTGATAAGGGGTCAATCTTGAGTTTGAATTGCTAATCTCATTTTTTTAGCATTGTATTCTACTATAGATCCTTTTTTATTTAAATTTGTAAGTTAGGTAAAATTATTCTCCATCCATGATTTTTCATAGTGGGCTACTAAGTTATTGGTACATTCTCTCCAACTATATAATTTACCTTTTTTCACCCATCATCCATTAGTAGCATTTATAAGGTTGACATTCTAAATACATGGTGAGGCTATGTCAACTATTTCATCATTTGATAGATTATGGAGTTTAAAATATTATCCCATGAGACTTATCCATGAAGTTAAATTTGTATCATAAAACTTATGAATAACTATTTTGGGTTGGTTTAATTTTAGAACTTGGAAAGATTGACCTATTCCTTGATTTTTTCTATTAGTGTTGCACCCATTAATTTTGATAGTATTAATTTTTCAAACCTATAAAAATATCTCATTTAAGGATGTTGTAAATGTGTCAAATGGTTTATTCTTAATGAAATGTACCACTTTTTAACAATCTACTGAAATTATTCCCTCAATTTTTGGTGGTGGACAATAAAGACGGTCATCATTTTCCTCATTCATAAAAGAGTCCCCTAGTCCTAAAGATGACATGGATTTAAGTTTAATTTTATTTTTAACTATATTCCTCTTTCTTAATTAAGGGACGATAGTATCTAGTGTGAGTTGTAGCCATAAAAATTTAGAACATATTGTAAGACATGTTTTGAAATTTATGATTTAACTAATACTTGTCTACTAAATTAAGGAGCTTATTTTATGTCTAACAGTAAATTTATGATTTGACTAATACTTGTCCACTAAATTAAGGAGATTATTTTAGAGTCATTTTCCTTGATGTCATCTCTTTTAAATTCATTCCTCCTTTTTCCTTCATGGTATATATCATTCCCAAAATCAAGCTTCATATTTAACCTTTTACCTATGTGGTACATTTCATTCCTCATATCAATCTTCATCATCTTCTCAATCTTTCATCATTCATAATATTTCTCAACATTTTGGCAAGAAGTTCAATGATTTATGCTTGTTGATTGTTTCTCTTTAATATTTAATTTTTCCTTTCACCATCTCTTTTCACATCTTCTCAAGGACACTATGATCCTTCGTATCATTATGTCTTGGCTAGTGCCAATGGGGGAACAATATTATGTTTTTTTTTTCTATGTTTATTGGTTGTGTCACATAGTAGCCACCAAGGTTTTCAATAATTATTATTTTCTAATTGGGAATCCTCAAGTTTACAACTATGTTTACAATTCATTCCTTTGTGCATTTAACACATCTCCACCCTAGTATTTGTTGGACTGTGTTTTTGATTGTTGTCATTAATGGTTGTCATTGATGTCAACATATCTTGGTTGATTGATTCTAATGCTTTGGTGATCCAGATTGGCATGCTCTAGATGTTGTGCTGTGATGATCCATCTTTGGTTGTGCTTGTCCTAGTCCCATTCATTTTGCAACATAATGAGACACACTCTTATGAGTCTAGACCAATCTGGAAATTGGTTAATGTGCTCTGGAACATTGTTTGCGTTTTAACATTTATATCCTATTCTTTGGTCATAGATATCATGGTTAATATGTAGCAAGTTGATTTGAGTGGGGAGGTTCTGATTGATCCATGTTTCATTCCTTTCCATTGCGAGAATGTTTTATGGTGACCTAATTCAAATTGTGTTTGGATGAATTAGGAGATTATGAAGATACTGTGTTTGGATGACTTAGGAGTTTATGGAAGCATGGAATGGTATAATGTTCAATGAAAGAAAATTTGATGAATGTGAATCTAAAAATAAAAAACATATTGAAGTGTACAAAAGTATACAACTAGAGGTAGCAAATAGTGAGATTCCATCTGGTGTCATTGTTGGTGATAGTTATTTTAGTAGTGGATTCCCTTTCATCTTTCTTCTGCCAATAAGCCATTTTTTGTTGGTACTAGTGAGCCTTTCTCTTTTGGCAATGAGCCTTTTAATCTTTGGCTGTAATAGCCAGGCAGTGAGCCCACTGACAGTGAACCTTACCTATAGTGAGACTTTTGGAAATGAGCCCTTTGTAATTGGGAAAAGTTGAAAGAAACCTATGAAGGAAATGATAGAGTCAAATTATCAAATAAGTCAATAGCTCTAAGCACAAATATGAAAACTTGAGGATGGAAGAAGGTGATGATATAGAAAGCTACTTTCAGAGAGCTAACAGTGTAGTAAATGAAGTCAAAAATCAAGGAGGCACTCTAACAGATGAAGATTTAATGGAGAAGATTCTAATGACCCTATTGGAAAGCTACAGTGACAAGATCTTAGCTATTGAGGAAGTTTATGATCTGAAAAAATTCATTGGAGAGAAAATATTTGGCACCTTGACTACATTTGAGATGAGGAAATTTGGAAAAGAAAAGGAGAAATCTGAAACTACCTTCAAAGCCACAAAGATAGAAGAAGATCCAAATAGTGAAAGTTTAGATGAGTTGGAAGCAAACTTCACAAGGAAACTAAAGAAAGGTATCAAAAAGTACAAAGGTATTTTGCCTCTTAAATGCCTTAGATATGGAAAGATTGGTCATTTGGGTATGTGCAGGATCATCATGGAAAAAATAGGCCCTTAAGTGGCAAAAAATTCAAAAAAATTAGAGTTAGGCAACTTGACATCAAATTTTGAATAAGTTATCTGTATTATTTTAAAAATATGTAAGAACATAATCTATAGAAAATTGAATATAGTTTCTAAACTACTAGGTTTATTTAAAAAAAAAAAATCTATTTGGTGAAAATTTGAAATTTCAATGCAATAGTACTTAAATTTCAGGGAAAAAAAAGTAGGTGTTTGTCTGACCACTCTAACCACAATAAAATGATAATATTTTTTATAAGGTTTTAGACATAAGTAGAGGACTCATGTCTGGATGTGATACATATTTTTTTGTAATTTTTTCCAAGTACATAATTAATTATGAATTTTTATTACAACTCTTAAAAATATAAAACTAGTATGTCTGACCTTAACTTGGTCAAAACTTCATGAAATTCATTTTTATTTTTTTAATCCTATAGTATGTGAAGCATAGAATGTAATGCATGTTTTGATTCAAAATGTGATACCATTTGAAGGCTATAGATATTTTTCAATCAGCTTGTCAATCAGGACTTTAGTCATAATTCAAATAGAAAATGAATAATAATTATTTATTAAATTCAAAGTAAAGAATAATTTATATTGGTAGAAAGCTAAGAATCTCCTTTAAAAACCCTTTTCATTTCATCAATTTTGGGTAAAAAATCATCGTCAGCCACATACCCTACAAATACCCATCATATTGCCACTTTTTGGCCCATCATGATCCTACACATACCCATTTAGCAACTAAGTGTCTGAAAAAGAAACAAGGAAAAAGTTTTAAAAGATCAATAAGAAGGCCTATTATGTTAATGAGAATGTTGACACCTCAGATGATGAATCAAATCATGAGGATTGTTTGTTTTTGGTGGAAAAGGATGAACCTAGATTTGATATCTCTAATATTTGTTTGAAATCTAATCATAACAATGAAGTTACATTATTTGTTAAAAGAAATAGAGATGAATGGCTGATTGATAGTGGATGCTTGAATCATATGACCAGTGATAAAAGTAAGTTTGTGAAGCTTGAGAAATAGGATGGAGGTTCTATTAGATTTGGAGATGATAAAATGACACAGATTGTTGGAATAGGTTCTATTACCTTTGATGGAAACATAACATTGAAAATGTTTACTATGTGAAGGGCTTATATCATAATCTTCTAAGTGTTGGATAGATGTGTGAAAATGGCTATAATGTGGTGTTTTAGGATGATGGTTGTGAGATTCAAAACTATTATTGTAATTGGAAAAAGAATAAGTGGGAATATGCATCAAGTGGAAGGAGCTACAAAATGGTAAGGATAAGTTCAACAAGAGCATTCAGAGATTTTCCAAGACTAACCAAACTAGACAATACTATCCACAAAGGATGTCAAGAAGGAAAGTAGACCAGAGAAATATTATGAAGAAAAGAAGAATCATCTACTAGTTTGTTGGACCTTGTACACACTGGCCTATGTGGTCCGACCAAAACAAGAAGGTTGCAATGTGAGAGATATTTCATTCTTTTAATAGAATATTATTCCAAATTAACTTGGGTTGCATTTTTAAGCTAAAAAAATCAGAGGCTTTAGAAAAATTAAAGATTTTCAAGGAAAGAGTTGAGAATGAAGTTAATAGGAGAATCAAGTGTTTAAGATCTAATAGAGGAGAGCTTATTTCTCATGAATTCAAAAAATTATTAAAAAAAATGGCATTAAAAAATAGCTATCTACCCTTAGAACACCTTAGCAGAATGGTGTAGTGGAAAGAATAAACCAGACAGTTTAAGAAGTAGCTAGAAAAATGATCAATGAAGTAGGTTTACCACAGGTCTGTTGGAACACAATGATCTACTGAGAAGGGGGTGAATCAGTAGATATTAAAAATTTAGCTCTTAACACCTTTTGTGTAGACTACTTTATTTAACCCTTAATGTGCATATATTAATCGTTTGATACAAAAATATGCATGCACACAAAAATATTACATAACACTAGATATACATGGAAAACCTAATATGGGAAAAATCTTTGTGACTAAGCCTTCTTGAGTCTATTGCTTAAATCCAGGGTCACAATCCAAATCTTTGTTACAATGTTTTAATGCTACAACCCAAGGAAGCATCAACTACCTAGTTTAGGAGCCACAACTTCAAGGATGCAACAACACCCTCGTTTAGGAGCTACAACTCTGAGGGGACTACAATCTCCTAACCTAAGCTACAACCTAGTATAATGAGGCTACAACCTCTTACAACATTACAAGCTTATATATGCATAGATTGGTTCTGCATTAGCTATGATGCATCATTACATTTAATACAATGTTTCACTTATTGCAACTTAATTTATGGTGCTGAAGCTACACTCTCAACAACACACCCTTGCTTTGCACTTTCCTCTACACATAGAACAAACACTATTCTATCTTGTTTTTCTACACTTTCCTCTACACATATCACTATCATCCACCATAGACAACATTCCACCAATCACTATTGTCCACCTAATATACTACCTTCATTATCATCATTCTTAGACATCATCCATACTATCGATCTATCAAAGGGACACCAAATCACCTCCCACCAATATGTCATTGTCACACCAATGCCATGTGTCATCCTTCCATTTTTTCTCATATGACAACATTACCTTATTACTTCATCACTAGGACATCCAACAATGTCTTGCCAATACACCACTATAACACCGATGAAGCACATACAATCACCCATCGCTCTATTGCTAGGACATGCTTCAAGGTACTTGCGATACCATTCAGCCACACTAATGCCATTCACAAAAAGGATGTGAATTTCTAAATAGATCAATCATCTATATTTCCACATCACTTGCACCAATCTAAATCACTGTCAACATCTTACATTAGCTAGTCCCATATTCAACATCCATTCCCCCATCGCTTTATCAGAGGAACTATCTCCACAATCTTGGTGATATCATACTGCCTCACCGATGGGAGGTTATTAGGTTATCGGGGAGTCATCCTTCAATTTCCTACCAACACCAATCTATCACACCAATGGGAAGGTCACCACTGAATCTGAGGAGCTACCTTAAGATTCCTACCAATGATGGAATGTCATGAGTCCTACCAATGATGGAATGTCATTTTGATGAAAATACTTGATGAATTCACCTATCTACCTCATCATAATGTCACTGCTCTATAATCCACAACAAGGATGTGGATTACTATTTGTCCAATCTTGTCACACCACATGTCTTCTTCGCCATCACTATCACCCACATCATTATGATTGGGTCCCACACTAAACACTATCTTCGCATTGCTCTATCGAAGAGACATAGCCAAAGGTCTCACCAATGCCATCTAGTCTCTTTGATAACACTACTACACTCCTTGTCGTGCCATCGCTAAGAACCTGAACTTTAGAACCTCTTGTCAAAGGTTACTAAGTTATGAAAACCCATGACATGTCGATATACTAGTGTCCCATCAATAACAAAGAGAACTCTCTTCCTTATTAGTCCATTAGCTAACTCACCAAGTCGGGAGGTTTCAAAACTTAAGAACACTGCAACATAGGTTAGGAAAACTTTAAACTCCACAACTTAATAAAGAAGCCATTTTTTGTCAAATTGATGAAAGTGTATAACCTTAAAGCGCAAGGTAGAGGGGCCGGTCACCTCCATGACTATATAGACATAAGTTGCACCTAATGTAATTGACAACCACTAATACTAGGTCAACATCAAAATAGAACATTTTGAGGATGCCATGACTGCAACTCTAGGGTTTAACCAGTGAACCCTAATTTTTTCTGAGAGAAAAAAAAAAAACTTATGGTCATGTTATACATCCTCTGGGCTTGCAAAATATCTTTCTAGAAACCTCTCCAAAAACCCATCACGAATCTGCAACTCAATTCGCCATAAAATCCAATGCTCTCTCATCCATCTTCTATCATCATGCCAACAACCTCTTTTGGTTGATTTGCACTTTTGACATCAATGATAACTATATGTGCTTTTGCACAAGATTAGCACACTTCTTTGATCCCCTTTTGACATCAATGACAACATATTCGAACAATCTTCCCTTTTGTCATTGATGGAAAAAATTAAATGCTCAATGATACTAATTAATCAATTCAACATTTGTTCCAATATCATCTTTACTTCTACTTATGTTTCTACTTTCCCCAATGCTCCTCTATTGAGAATTTACATGACTTTCTCCCCTTTTGACAAGTAGTGAAAAGGGTTTAGCTATATTTGAATATCCTCCTTGGACATTCCTTCTCCTTTTCTCATCCTTATGAGCATATTCATAGTTGTCTCTCTTATGCTCTGCTTTGAGCATTGCCCACTTCATCTCCCTCATGCTCAATTATTTTGAGTGCTTTCTCATCCTTTCTCCTCTTCTTTATCTCAGGTCATCATTCTACTACAACCTTCACTTATTCTTAGAAATGGAAAAGGGACTTTGCTCCCCCTTTGATTGATATGAATTGAAAGAAATATTTTCTCTCATGCCAATTCTAGTATTCAACCTTTTTACTGCAATGGCAGTGCCATATGCTTCAATTTCTCTATACCAATTACAAAATATTTGATGCTAGTTGAAGTGCCATTACATACTTAGTGCCAATAAGGTTTGATATCAATTATAGATATTCTGATTCATGCTGTGTGCCAATTGAATCATTTACTTGACAAAAATTGATGATATCGTGCCATTATACTGATTATCATATTGATACCAATTGTGAATGTGTTTATTTTATGCTATATACCAATTGATATCCTGGACTGCACTATATCAAGTATAACATTTATTTGATACCTATAGCAGCTCCCTTGTAGAGCTTTCTCCATACTCTTTTGCTAGCCTACTCTCACATTTTCTTTATTCCAAGTTTTGCATTTCATGTGTACTAGCTAATATAGTCATACAATTGATCTTCTAATTAAAAAAAATCCCCCTGAGATCATGCAAAATTTTCTTCTTAGCAAACTCAAGCATTTGCTTCCTTTTGGGCTCTATACCAACTAGACTATTTTGAACCAATATGTAATGGTATAATACCAACTTGAAAAAAAATATAAATAATAGTTTCCTTTTATCCATAACTCTTCTTCTTGTAGGAAAGAAGCAATTCTCTTAACAGAGCGTCTACACTACCTTTTTTAATGATTGATACCAATGGTTGATATCAATTTTTGTAGAAAACTCTCCACCATATGCTAATTTTATTACATCTTGACAATCATTTTAAGAAGCAAGAATGTGACCAAAAAATCTGCAACCATCACGCCATTATAACTTTGTAAAACATTTTTTACCTAACTTGATCTCAATTTTCATTTCCAGGGATGAATGAAATATCAATTTGGCTCCCCCTGGATCGATGCCCCATCACTAAAAAATAGTGATGTGAGGTAGAAGCAGTTGTATGGAGTGTTGCCTACTAGTCTTTCTCTTTCCAGGCCTTCTTTTTCCACCTTTCTGTCACACCTGCCTTCTTCTTAGGAATATGGGAACCATTGTTCACTTTGGGGGACATATTCCTTTTCTTACTATGTGTTTTTGGTATTACATGATTCATTTTATAATGTTTTGCAAAGTGACCAAAATTATGGTAGTTAAAACACATCACACCCATGTTTACATTAGGAGAAAATGAATTTATATGCATATGTTTTATGCTCCTACTAGGTGTTGTTGTACACTCACATGCTCTATGACCAAATTGACTCCAAGTAAAACAATAACCATAAAAAATGTGAGAAGTTCCTGGTCATAGAATTCCTTTGAGAAGGATAAGGTGGTCTTCCTTACTTCAAAATTTTGGCATATCTCATCCTAGTAAGTCTCTCTACATTAGCTCCCTTTGTATGTTGCTTCTTCCTCAAAATTTTAGGGACTAATTTCTTCAATTTGATATCTACTACAGGCTTCTTTTCATTGGTGCAACATATTTCTTCTACAATAACTCTGTCATATGGTTTTGTAGAAGTACTAGTAGAGGAACTCATTCCTTTCTCAAATCGAAGGCCGCCAAACTTCTCCTTAGGCTTTAATGGATTTTGTGACTTAACCAGCTCATCAAGAATATGGGTACCTCCTTTTAGTTTTAGACCCTTATTGATCTACTCCTTGGCCTTCTCCAATTATTTTCTTAGAGCAACTATTTTTTCTTCTAACTTCATGCATCTCTCTACTTGATATTCTAGCTTGGAATTCATTACATCTTCACCTTTTTTAGCTTCTTCTACTTATAGTTTTAGATTTACCACCAGCTTATTTGATTCTTCAAGTTCTTGATTTAATCTGTTAGTCTCCTTTTGATCGTTATTTTTTCAGTTTCTTTCTTTCTCTCTTAATATCATCAAATTTATCTCTTAGTTCATCAAGATCTTCAAGAGCACTAATTAATTCTCCATCAAGATCATCGACTGTATCCTCTTCTCCTTCATATGAGTCCTCAATTTGTACATCTTTCTAATCCTTAGTTTCTTTAGCCATAAATAGAGATTCTTTTCCATCTCTCACTACAAGGGCACATACATTATCCTCTTCTTAACTATCACTAGTATCAGATGCTTCACTTTATTCATTGATGTATAGACTCTTCTTTATCTTTCCAATATTCTTCCTTTTTGGATAAACCATTTTATTCTTTTTGTTATCTTATTCTTGCTTGGATCTATCCTCATTTTCATATGGACATTTTGAAGCAACATGACCTATTCTACCATAGTTGAAGCATATGAAGGGAAGCTTACCTTTATATTTACTAAATCCTCTCCTTAGTCTCCTTATGAAGTTTACTTCTTCTTCATCAGTCTCTTCAATGTCTAAAATAGTGACTGTAGCTTTTTATTTCTTCTCCACTTCATCCTTTCCTTTCTCGGCAATCTTAAATGCAACTTCTCTTCTAGAAGATTCAACATCAAGCATTCTCATCTCATATGCAGGAATTATGCCATGTACCTCATCAAGAGTGAGTTTATCAATTTCTCTTACTTCTTCGATAGTAGAAATCTTGGAGTCATATTTAGTTGTCACAGACCTAAGAACTTTCAATACAACATCTTCTTCTTTTAGATATACACCATATCCTTTAATGGTATTCACTATATCATCGACTCTCAAAAGATAATCTACAATTTTTTATTCTTCGGTCATCTTCAAGCCTTCAAATTTTTCTCTCAACACTTGTAACTTTGCCAACTTCACTTTGGTGTCACCTTCATAGATATTCTTCAATTTTTCTGAGACATCATAAGTAGTTTTACAATGCTTAACTTTGCTATGCACAGAATTAGACAAATTTTTCATTATAATAAACCAATCTTTCTTATTATCCTCATGAATTTTCTTTCCTACAAGATCAATAGGAGTAGTAGTAGGAATAGTATATTGGGTCTCGACAAATTCCTACACTTTAGTTCCAAGAGAAACTAAGTATCCTTCTATTAATGAGCTCCACTTAGCATAGTTTGTTCCATAAAAAATAAGTGGCTTGTTTGAACCTTCATGAAATGCCATTGTGTTCACTTATCCAAGATCTACCCAAGCTAATTAAGCTTCTTCTATCGAACCTAGGAATCTAATACCAATTGTTGGAACACAATGATCTACTGAGAGGGGGGTGAATCATTAGATATTAAAAATTCATCTCTTAAAACCTTTTGTGTAGACTAATTTCCTTAACCCTTAATGTGTAGATATTAAAACCATGTGATATAGAAATATGCACACACATAAAAACATCACATAACACTAGATATATTTCAAAAACCCGATATGAGAAAAACCATGGTAACTAAGCCTGCTTGAGTCTACTACTCAAATTCACAATCCAAATCTCTGTTGCAATATTTTATGGCTACAACCCAAGGAAGCAACAACTATCTAGTTTAGAATCCGCAACTTCAAGGATGCAACGACACCTTGGTTTAGGAGCTACAACTTCGAGGAGACTACAATCCCCTAACCTAAGCTACAACCCAGTACAATGGGGCTACAACCTCTTATAGCATTACAAGCTTATATATGAATAGATTGGTTCATTATAACCTATGATGCATCATTACATTCAATACATTGTTGCACTTATTGCAACTTACTTTATGCTATTGAAGCTGCACTCTCAACAACACACCCCTGCTCTGCACTTTCCTCTGCACATAGAATATAATCACCATTCTATCTTGTTGCTTTACTCCTCTTTCCCCTTCTGCAGTGTCATACATCTATACTATACAATCTCTTCTCTCTGTGCATCTATTGCACACTCAACAATACATGACTCTTCAGTAGACTGTGCACTACTTGACTTCACACACACAAAAAATATGACTACTTAGACCAACAACATACTTCTACAAGATGTTACACTATTCAACACTACATACCACTATAGGCTATTGCATCTATTTGTGTATACTACCTACAACCATCTCACATTGATAGTATCTGATTGTCTTCTACCTCCACCAACCTGCAATCTCTACCTCAAGATTGTCTCTTCTATTCAGATCATCTCAACCTTTTGCTAGGGTTTCCTTAGCTTGCAAACTTAACCAACAAGCTACCTTTTCCTCAAGCCACACACCACTATCCAACTCATCACAAATTCATCTAATAGGGTCTATGAGATATCTTCATTATGACTCTACTTCTACATCAAGCCGATTCCACATTTAATTTGGGTGCAAATAATTTTCCTTTGTTCTCTCTGTCAAAGCCTAAAATTTGATTATGCATTTAATACTCTCTTCTGATCCTTCGATTTGATTTTGATCTCAATCATTCCTACAATCTGTATCACCACCCTGAAGATCAAATCTTCATCCAATCAGTCACTGGGTGCAGTTAGACCAATTAACTCTCATTTTGTGCCTTGATCTTGTGATCCTCTTTCACTATTGTGTTTTTCAACCCTAACAGTTGGATAAGCAGTAATTCAAATCTTCTTTGTCAATCTTAGGGGTATTCACCATAGAGTACCATCATTAAAGTCTCACCTTGACCAAGTGTTGGTTTGCAACAAGGATGGAAAATAATGAATTATCAATTTCCAAATATCCACCTTCACCGTGCACGTCATCATTCAACACTTTGTCACTTACATGGTTAGTCACCATTTCATCATTTTATTAGAGGAACTCATTCACATCTCCCTTCGATAACTCCAACCCCCTTCTACATACATTACTTTCTTGAGCAAAGGGTCCCACATATTGTTGTCATCCACCATAGACAACATTCCACCAATCGCTATCGTCTACTTGATATACTACCTTCATTGTCATCATGCTTAGACATTTTCCATACTATTAGTCTATCAGAGGGACACCAAATCACCTCTGAATGATACAAAATTATCACACCAATGCCATGTATCATCCTTCCATTTAATCTCGAATGTCAACATTACCTTATTTCTTCGTCGCTATGACATCCATCAATTTCCCGTCGATACACCACCATAACATCGATGAAGCACATACACTCACCCATCACTCCATCCTTGGGACATGCTTCAAGGTCCTAGTGATACCATTCAATGACAGTAATGACATTCACAACAAGGATGTGAATTTCCAAATAGATCAATCATATATCACCATGTCACTTGCACCAATGTACGTCACTGTCCACATCTTACATTAACTAGTCCCATAGTTGGTACCCATTCTCCCATTGCCTTATTGGAGGGACTAGCTCCATTGTCCTAGCAATATCATATTGTCTCACTAATGGGTAGGTCATCGGGGAGTCATCCTTCAATGTCCTACTGACACCACTTTTTCACATCGATGGGAAGGTCATTGTTGCATCGAAGGGACTACCTTAAGATTCCTATTGATGGTGGAAAATCACTCTGATGAAAACACTTCATGAATTCACCTTTCCACCTCATCACCATGTCACTACTTTGTAATCGACAATAAGGATGTGGATTACCATTTGTCCAATATTCTCATGCCATGCATCTACTTCGTCATCATTGTCACCCACATCATTATGATTGGGTTCCACACTAAACACTATCTTCACATCGGTCTATTGGAGGGACATAGCCAAAGGTCTCACCAATGTCATCCAGTCTTACCAATAACACTACTACGCTCCTTGTCACTCCATCGCTAAGAACCTAAACTTTAGAACCTCTTGTCAGAGGTTACTAAGTTATGAAAACCTGCAACATGCTGGTATACTAGTGTCCCACCAATAACAAAGAAAATCATCTTCCTTATCACTCCGTTAGCTAAGTCACCAAGTCAAGAGGTTTCAAAACTTGAGAACCCTATGACATAGCTTAGGAAAACTTTAGAAAGAAGCCATTTTTTGTTGAACTAATGGAAGTGTATAA
This sequence comes from Sequoia sempervirens, assembly GCA_007258455.2. Classification (NCBI taxonomy): domain Eukaryota; kingdom Viridiplantae; phylum Streptophyta; class Pinopsida; order Cupressales; family Cupressaceae; genus Sequoia; species Sequoia sempervirens. The sequence continues at coordinate 813,847,806 of VDFB02281492.1, forward strand.
CCTTAAAGTGCAAGGTAGATGGGTTAGTCACCTCTACCACTGTAGAGACATAAGTTCTACCTAATGCAATTGACAATCGCTAATACCAGGTTAACATCAAAATAGAACATTTTGAGGATGCCATGACTGCAACTATAGGGTTTAACTAGTAAACCCTAATTCTATCTAAGAGAAAAAAAATCATTTTTGGTCATGTTATACATCCTCTAGGCCTGCACAATACCTTTCTAGAAAGCTCTCAAAAAACCCATCACAAATCTGCAACTCAATTTTCCATTAGATCCATTGCTCTCTCATCCATCTTTTGTCATCATGGAAACAACCTCTTTTTCCAAATTTACACTTTTAACATCAATGACAATTATATGCGCTTCTACACAGAACTAGCACACTTCTCCTCTGGTCCCCTTTTGACATCAATGATAACATATTCCAACAAGGTCTATTGGAGAGAAGCAATACACATAGCAATGTACACTCTTATGTTCAGAGTACTTTTTTGGAGGAAATATGGAAATACATCATATGAGCTATGGCATGGAAGAGCACCCACAGTAAAGTACTTCAAAAAATTTGGAAGCAAATGCTACATCTAGAGAGATAAGGAAAATCTTGGAAAGTTCAACACTAGAGCTAATGAAGGCATATTTTTGGGTTACTCTACAAGAAGTAAAGTGTACTAATGTTACAACAAGAGACTGAACAAGATAGTTGAAAGTGCGAATGTGAAAGTAGATGAAGATATTTAGAGAAATCCTAACATGAATATTGAATATTAATTAGATGACCAAGATGACAAAGAGTAGAAGGATAAGAAAGAAGAAGAGACAAAAGGCTCCAACAACTACAACTAAAACCCCAAAGTATGTAGAGAAAAAAAACTCAAAAAACCAGATTATTGGAGATAAGAATAAGAGAATCATCACAAGAAGAAAAGCAGCTCAAGAGCAAGTATTATTGTTTCTACTCTCATAAACTCAGCCAAAGACTGTGGAAGAAACATGCAATGATCAGAATTGGGTGAAGGCAATGAAAGAAGATCTTGATCAAATAGAGAAAAATCAGACTTGGGAACTTGTGCCAAGACTGACAAACAAAGATGTAATTGGAACAAAAAGGGTATTTCAAAATAAATTGGAAAAAAATGGAAAGGTAATGAGAAACAAGGCAAGATTGGTTTGCAAAGGTTATACTCGGGTCGAAGGTATTGAATTTGAAGAAACATATGCCCTTGTTTCCCAGATGGAAGCAATCTAGATATTCTTAGCTTTTGAAAATTTTAAGGATTTCAAAGTCTATCAAATGGATGTAAAATATACATTCTTGAATGGAGAACTGAAGGAAGAAGTCTACATTGAGCAACTAGAGGGATTTAAGTCTGGAAGTGACCCAGATGTTGTTGTAGGTTGAACAAAGCTCTATACGGATTGAAGTAGGCACCTAGAGCTTGGTATGGTAGATTAGACAAGTATTTGATTGGACAAGGATTCTAGAAAGGATCCACTGATAGTAACTCATACTACAAAATTCACTTAGATCAAATGTTGATTTTTATAGTTTATGTTGTTGACATGTATTTTAGAGTAAATGATGATATGTGCAAAAAATTTGCAGATGAAATGCAAAAGGAATTCGAAATGTCTATGATAGGTGAGTTAAATTTCTTCCTTGGACTACAAGTAAACCAAAACAACAAAGGAATTTTCATCTCTTAGTCCAAGTATACCAAAGAATTATCGAAGAAGTTTGGATTTTTTGAACTCCAAACCAATTTGTACACCTATTGTTACTAGATGCAAATTGACAAAAGAAGACGATCCACCTAAAGTTGATGCAAGTATGTATAGGTCAATGATTGGAGGATTGTTATATTTTACTGCTTCCAAATTGGACATTACGTATGATGTTTTTTTAGGAGCTAGATTTTAGCAAGAACCAAAGGAAGGGTATGTATAGGATCATGATGGGCCAAAAAGTGGCAATATGATGGGTATGTGGCTGATGACTATTTTTTTACCCAAAATTGATGAAATGAAAAGGGTTCTTAAAGGAGATTCTCAGCTTTCCATTGATATAAATTATGCTTTACTTTGAATTTAATAAGTAATTATTATTCATTTTCTATTCAAATTACAATTAAAATCCTGATTAATAGGCTGATTGAAAAACATCTATAGCTTTCAAACGGTATCACATTTTTTAAATAAAAAACATGCGTTACATTCTATGCTTCGCATACTATAGGATTAAAAAAAGAAAAAATGAATTTCATGAATTTTTGACTCAGTTAAGGTGGTCAGACATACAAGTTTTCATATTTTTAAAAAATTTGTAATAAAAAATTCATAATTAATTATTTACTTGGAAAAAAATTACAAAAAAATATGCATCACATCGGGGCATGAGTCATCTACTTATATCTAAAATATTATAAAAAAATATTATCATTTTATTGTGGTTAGGGTGGTTAGACAAACACCTACTTCTTATTTTTTCCTTGAAATTTAAGTACCATTGCATTGAAATTTCAAATTTTCACCAAATAGATTTTTTTTTTTAAACAAACCTAGTAGTTTAGAAACTAAATTCAATTTCCTACAAATTCTATTCTTACATATTTTTTAAATAATATAAATAAATTATTCAAATTTTTACGTCAAGTTATCTAACTCTGATTTTTTTGAATTTTTTGCCACTTAAGGGCCTATTTTTTCCATGATGATCTTGCACATACCCGGAATCACATGTTGCAGTAAAAAGGATCTTTAGATATTTGAAGGGTATAGAAGATATGGGGTTTTGGTATCCAAAAGACTCAGATTTCACTTTGACAGCTTATACTAATGTTGATTGGGCTGGATGTGTTGATAATAGGAGGAGCACAAGTGGTGGAGCTTATTTCCTTGGCTCTTAATTGGTTGCTTGGTCAAGTAAGAAACAAGATTTTGTATATTTACCTACTAATGAAGTTGAATACATTTCAGAATCCTCATGGTGCACTAAGGTATTGTGGATTAAACAAACATTGAAGGAGATTAGCATATCATTTGATGAACTAATATCAATTATGTGTGACAATATCAGTGCAATAAAAATTTCAAAGAATCTGGTACAACACTCTAGAGCAAAACATATATCCATTAGATATCATTTCTTGAGAGAGAAGGTATTGGACAATGAGGTCGGACTTGAATATGTACCTACTAAAGAGTATATTGTAGATATTTTCACAAAACTGTCGAGCAAAGATACTTTTGAGTATCTTTGACAGAAGTTAGGGGTTTTTCCCCATTCTAGTCTACAATAATTTACACTAGGGTGTGCATTGGTCCAAGGTATTACATGCTTACTCTTATCTAGATCAATTCTTGGAGGCTTCCTCATAGGGGGAGCAGAGTAAGTTTTTCAGGGGGATTTTTTGCACTTTGTTCTTGAGGTGAAAGGGGGAAAAGAAAAGAAGGTGCTTGATGTTGTTGATGTTGACATTGAGTTGTTTGGATTTTTGTTGATGGATGTTGCCATCAATGAAAAAGGGGGAGATTTTTTGAATGCGTTGATGTTGATTATTGTCATTAATGGTTGTCATTGATTTCAACATATCTTGGTTGATTGATTCTGAAGCTTTGGTGATCCAGATTAGCATGCTTCAGATGTTGTGCTGTGATGATCCATCTTTGGTTGTGCTTGTCCTAATACCATTCATGTTGCAACATAATGAGACACTCTTATGGGTCCAAACTGATCTATAAATTGGTTATTGTGCTCCAAAACATTGTTTGCATTGTAACGTGTATATCCTATTCTTTGGTCCCAAATATCATGGTTAATATGTAGCATGTTGATTTGATTGAGGAGGTTTTGATTAGTCTACATTTCATTCTTTTCCATCACAAGAATGTTTTTTGGTGACCTAATTCAAATTATGTTTGTCCAACTTAGGAGATTATGAAGATATTGTGTTTGGTTGACTTAGGAGTTTATGGAAGCATGAAATGGTATAAGTAAAAGTTGATTCTATTTGATGAAAGCAATTGTGATGAATACGAATCAAAAAATATAGACATATTGAAGTGTACAAAAGTATACAACTGGAGGCAACAAATAGTGAGATTCTATCTAGTCACATTGTTGGTGGTACTTATTTTAGCAGTGGATTTTGTTTCTGTACCATCGAAAAATTGACCCTTCCCATTTTCATGGTCTTTTAGGTCTTTTTTTATAGTGTTGGAGCTATGTTTCTTTGATTTTATGATGTATCTTGGCTTGAACATGCTTATTTTGGTGATAAAACTCAAAGAATGATGTCTTGTGAAGGTGTTGTAAGACATTTCTACTTTCTTCTAGACTCTATTTAATGCAATTCACCTAAAAAAACCACCTTTTTACTCATCAAAAAGTCCTATTTTGAAGTGTTGTATAGTCTTGTAACAATATTTCATGCTTTTCTAGGCATATTTCCACTATTTACACCTTTCTCATGCTTTATTTTATCTCTTTATGCCCTCATATGCTTTTATTAAGTGTATTTTTGGGTCATATCACAACAACCAACATTAAACATGACATTTTTCCTGACACTTGGCTATGGGTCCTAGGTGGGACTCATTCACCAAGGGTGACGAATGAGTTCCCCTTAGCCCTAAATTCAAAAAATTTCAAAATTTCTTTCAAGATTTTACTCAAATTCACTTCATGTCGCCCTAGGATGAGGTATGAATGGATAGTAAGGCACAATATTTATATAAATATGTGATTTTAAACTCATTTTACATCTCCTAACACATTCAAGCAAGCTCCCATTAACTCATTCATTCAAGGATTCATAATTCAATCAATCTTCAAGCACTCAAGCATCTTGCATCATCAACTAAAGCACTTTCAAGCATTTTGGAGCAGCCATTAACATCACTTCAAATTTGCATATTCAAGGATGTGGTAAGCTTGCAATACTTTCATGTTATTAATTTATCATTTCCTTTGCATGCCATTTATTTCTATTGGGTTTGATTACCAAAGTGGGGTTTGACCAAGGCAAACCCCTATTCACTAACCCTCCAACATTTTTCCCCTTTGCATGTGTCTTTGCAACCTTTGTTTTGCATATTTGATAGGTTCAAAGGTATTGAAAATTGGATTTCAAGTCAACTAGGCTCTTCAAATCAATTTATCATCTATTCAAGCAATTTGAGTGACTTTCAACCCGTTTTCTATAGAATTGTTCCCGACAACCTGATATTCAGTCATTTCTAGATCTGGAGAAGTAGTGTTGACCTTTGAACTTTCAAGAATCTTGGGGAGGATTGATTCACCACGCTTGGTGAATGAGTCCCACCTAAAATCTAAAAAATATTCATTTTGTGAGAAATCAACTCCCGACTGTCAGAAATTAGATTCTAACACTTTTTCATCAATTAGAGGACTGATTCGCCACCCTTGGCGAATGAGTCCCACTGTGAAAAATTGGAAAATTTCATCAGCATTCCAGACATTCCAGAAAGCTCACACATCATCCAAGTGCACTCAGATTTAACCTTGTACCTTTTGTTCTACATATTTCTTTCTATTTCTTCATATTTCATAGTAGTTTGCATATCACACCATGTTTTCAAAGATAGCTTAAATTGTACTTTTGCATCCATTTTAGATCATTTTATTTAGTAAATTGTATTTATTTTAGTTCATTTAAATAACATCACATTGCATACATCCTAATTTGAATGAAACATATTCATTTTAGGAACCTAATATCTCTCTCTTTCTAGGTGAAAAATCTTAGGAAGAGAGCAAGCATTTCGGGTTCCTAAAATCTATGGTTCATTTTGGTGAACCTAACTTTTGAACATTTTTAAACTTCTGATTGCATTAATATCTTGCATCTTAGTTTAAATTTGCATTAACATTAAATTAGGACATTGAATTGGTTATTGCACTCTAGGATCTTTCATTTTGCATTAGTCAAAAACTCATTTAGTTTTCATTCTTGCATTCAAATTCATTGAAAAAACTAAAATTTTGCATTCTGTGCCGCATCTTTGCATTCTAGAAAACATTTAATCCATTCTTAAATTTTTTAAAACTACAAAAAATTTGCATCTTGGGACTCATTCACCACCTAGGGCTAATCAGTCCCTCTGCACATTTTAGACAGTAATTTTGCATTGTTTTTAGCATTTTTCTACATTTTTGTTTTCTCTATTCATATCTCTAATAAATTTAGTAGATCTTCTATTATTTGCATTTTACATTCTTATAATAGCTTTCATTTCCATCCACCTTTTCTTTGAGGTACTTGCATGAGTGTTTGGTGCCCTATTGGTAATACTTTAGTGAGAAGAAGTTCTAGACTCATGGCATCTCGCGATAACACTTTCATTGTGTACCTTGGGATTTCATGAGCTCCTACTCCTAGTATGGACAATGGTCCATTAGGCCTTGAAAATACCACTTCCATGCCTTACCCTTTTCATCCTATGCATGTTGACAATCAAAACAAGTCTGTCCTGCAAGAAAAGGTTATTAACATTCATGAGGACTTTGCACATTTAGACTTGTCCTTTGAAAACATTTCCACCACTGCTATACCTGCTATTGAGAACCTTCATCGCTTAATCAAAAGTGACAATGGCTTGCAAGTGTTCAAACAAATAGTCGAGATTTACAATAAACATGCCTCTTCCCATACTACATCAACAAACATTCATGTCACCCAAGGAGCATCTCAAGTTCCTCCTCCTTCAACCATAGCTTCCATACCAACTTACACCAATCTGCAATTCCATACAACTTTACATCAATCAAATTATGTTGCTAGTTCTTTCCCAATTTCCATTAGCATTCCTACTTCTTTTGTGGCATCACAACATCCTTCCACCACTTTCACAACCCTCACTATTCCTTCCACTTCTCCTAAAATCACCTACACTCCATCACCATTTTCCCTTCCACCTCAACCCCATTATCTTGATCCCTCTCATGACACAACTCCTTAACACTGTTTCATCCATGCAACACCAACTTGCTACCATTACTCAAGCTCAATCCACTCCACCCACATATCTTGTTTGTATTAGCCACTTATCATTATAAATATTATGTACCCCAATGCCACAAGGGATAGAAATGTCGAGGTTTGAGAAATATGGAGGAAAAGGAGATCCTATTAACCATGTTAATGCTTTTACTACCTTGTGTTGTGACTTTGTCCTTGATGATAAAATCTTAGCAAAATTCTTTCCAAGGACCTTGAAAGACACTGCCTTAGAATGGTTTTACCACTTGCCTAATCATTCCGTCCATTCATTTAATGAACTAGCGGAAACTTTCATTAATCGCTTTCAAGCACACATGACACCTAAAAAGACAATGGCTGATCTTATTGGATGTAGAAAAAACACTGATGAAAAAGTAGCCGATTTCATCTCTTGTTACTAGTCCTGGGTATGTGCAGGATCATGATGGGCCAGAAAATGGCAATATGATGGGTATGTGGCTGATGACTTTTTTTTTACCCAAAATTGATGAAACAAAAAGGGTTCTTAAAGGAGATTCTTAGCTTTCCACCAATATAAATTATGCTCTATTTGAATTATGACTAAAGTCCTGATTGATAGGTTGATTGAAAAATATCTATAGCTTTCAAACGGTATCACATTTTTTGAATCCAAAACATGCATCACATTCTATGCTTCGCATACTATAGGATTAGAAAAAGAAAAATTGAATTTCATGAAGTTTGGACCAAGTTAAGGTGGTTAGACATTCTAGTTTTTTATATTTTTTAAAATTTGTAATAAAATATTCATAATTAATTATTTAATTGGAAAAATTACAAAAATATGCATCACATCAGGGCATGAGTCCTCTACTTATATCTAAAATCTTATAAAAAATGGGTGTGGATCATGATGGGCCAAAAAGTGGCAATATTATGGGTATTTGTAGGGTATGTATACGACAACTTTTTTTACCCAAAATTAATGAAATAAAAAGGGTTTTTAGAGGAGATTCTCAACTTTCCACCAATATAAATTATTCTTTAATTTGAATTTAATAAATAATTATTATTCATCTTCTATTAGAATTACGACTAAAGTCTTGATCGATAGGATGATTGGAAAACATCTATAACTTTCAAATGGTATCACATTTTTTGAATCCAAAATATGAATCACATTCTATGCTTCACATACTATAGGATTAAAAAAAGAAAAATTAAATTTCATGAAGTTTTGACCAAGTTAAGGTGGTCATACATACGAGTTTTTATATTTTTTAAAAGTTGTAATAAAAAATTCATAATTAATTATTTACTTGGAAAAAAATTACAAATATATATGCATCACATCCAGACATGATTCCTCTACTTATATATAAAATCTTATAAAAAAATATTATCATTTTATTATGGTTAGGGTGGTTAAATAGACACCTACTTCTTATTTTTTCCCTAAAATTTAAGTACTACTGTATTGAAATTTCAAATTTTCACCAAATAGGTTTTATTTATTTTTAAATAAACCTAGTAGTTTAGAAAATACATTCAATTTTCTATAGATTCTATTCTTCCATATTTTTGAAATAATATAGGTAACTTATTCAAATTTTTACGTCAAGTTTCCTAACACTAATTTTTCTGAATTTTTTGCCGCTTAAGGGCCTCTTTTGCCATGATGATCCTGTACATACCCAAATATTATCATTTTATTATGGTTAGGGTGGTCAAACATACACATACTTCTTATTTTTTCCTGAAATTTAAGTACTACTACATTGAAATTTCAAAATTTCACCAAATAGATTTTTATTTTTTTAAACAAACCTAGTAGTTTAGAAACTACATTCAATTTGCTACAAATTCTATTCTTACATATTTTTGAAATAATATAGATAACTTATTCAAATTTTTATGTCAAGTTGCCTAACTTTTATTTTTCTGAATTTTTTGCCACTTAAGGGCTTTTTTTTTCCATGATGATCCTGCACATACCCGAGCCTTATATGCTCAAGTTGATGTCCAAATTCTAGATGCACATCTGTAGAAGATGTTTATTGAGAATTTTCACACTAACCTTAAAGATAAGCTTACAATGATGAAATTCCCTTCATTCATGCATTTATGTACAACCTTATGTGAGTATCAAAATTTAGTTTCAAGTCGTGAGTCAAAATCTACTTCTAGCCGAATTGACAAAATCGAGAATAACAATCAACACCAAAACAACACAAAAAATTTCCACGAACCTAACCAAGGTTTCTTACAATTTAGTTCACCTCCTCCATCCCAACCACAACAAACTTCAAAAGTTCATAATTCAATGGTCACCTCTAAAACAACTGTGCCTTATCATTATGGTGATCCAAACAGGCATTTCACTCCTTTACTTGACACCCTTCATCAAACAATGAACCAACTCATCTAAAAACACATGCTTACCTTACCACCTATTCAACCACTTGATCCTAATCAAATTCTACCTCCTACTTTCAAGCCTAATGCGTATTGTCATTTTCATCATCAAAATAGCCATGATGCCAAACATTGCAAGCGTCTTAAACATCTAGTTCAAGTCCTCATTGATTCAGGTGAATTGACCATTATGGGTGTTAATGATCAAGGCAATAAGTCTGTTGCACCCCTAACCAAAATCTCCAAATCTTTACCAACCCTATGCCTAAACAGACTACCTCATTCATCAAGGCTAGTGAACCTTCAAAGCTTGATGTAATGACTATTGATACAAACAACAAACAACCTGATACATCTCCTCTTATGCCCTAAGCTAGTCCTATGGATAAAATTGTCACCACGATAGATGTTATCCCTCGCAAGGGCCAAACCACTCAATCTCTTGATACTACTTTTTATGCTAAAGACATACTACCAAAGCTTCCTAATGGTCCTCTCTACCTAGCCAGTAGAATTTGTGATAAACCTACTAATGTGATATTAATAGATCCTAATTGTGGTGAGAATGTGATCATAGAAGAGTTTCTAGTATTACATGATCTATATCAAGATAACTATGATCCACCGACCGCATGGATTAAAAAACATCATGGTTTTGCATGCCCTACGATTGGATCAAGTTGCCTTTATAGATAGGACCTAAGACTTTGGAGGTAACATTTTCTATTATTCCACAATCCAACCAATTTCATTTGTGGCTAGGCCTTACTTGGCTTTACTCAATGAAAGTGGTCCCATTAGTCATTAAAAAGTGCTTAAAGTTTCCACATGGAAATGAGGTATTCACCGTACACCATAGTGGCTTTAATCCTTTATCTTCCAAAGGTAACTTTTCATTAGAATCCTTTTAGCCTACACCCATTGAACCTATCACTCCTCAAAAGGACTTCTTTTACATCGCTTATCAAAATTTTAAAGATAAAAATATTGTTGAATTATCTCTTCATAACACATCTTTGTCCACCTCCACTCCTCCTATCCTTGATGAAACCATGATCACACCTGAATATGATATTGAAAAAAACACCACACACTCTAAACAATCTTCCCAACCATTGTCTAAATGACCAAGAGACCAAGAAATAACTCCTACATCACTCCCTCGTATCAAACAACTATATAAAGTGAAAAAGAAAGTGATTGATCCTTCCTCTTCGGTTTCTCCTACTCTTCCCATTTTGGAAGTAAAAAAACCTATACTGACTCAATCTACTCTTACACCTCAACAATTGCAAAACCAAATTAAACATAATTGTGGTGCTAGGGAACAAAGATGTCGTCATCGTCTCCTTGCTCATCAATCTTGCCTTACAGACAATAAAGAAAATCAGCTTATACACTTGACATAAGTAATAGATGATCACCTTCCTGAGAAATCACATGACAGTCCTCCCATTGTTATTAATCTTGAGCAACTAAAATGACCATATTCAACAAACAACACTTTTGATACATCCATCCTTAGAAATTACCATTTGTCCTCCCATTGTTATTAATCTTGATGATGACAATGGAGATGTGGAAATTGCTAACATAGATGAAATGATAAATGATGAATTGAACTCTCTATTTTCATCTATAATGAGCCTAAATGATAAATCTTCTCCACCAAGTGAAGAACCTAGTACAACCCCTAGTTCGACACTTGTGATTCCTCCTTTGGATAGTCAATCACCTTCACATTCCACTAAAAATGATTAGGAGGAAAATGACATGATGGATGACTTGCATTTGCGTACTTAATCTTTTCTTCTAACTCATTTTCCTTTTTCTCTTCATGTGTGTATCGTATTCCCCTATATCACGCATTTGATGTTTCCTTCTCATTGTACACTTCTTCTATATGTATCCCTATTCTTCTATTTGTTGTGATTTTATTTTTCATTTTTGTTTTGTGTTTTCCTTTGGGCATGACACAAAGAGTAGAGACACCCTAAGTCTCTTCCATGATGACCCAAATGGTCCTTGTCTTTTTCATTTTTGTTTTGTGTTTTCCTTTGGGGATGACGCAAAGCATAGAGATGCCCTAAGTTTCTTCCATGTTGACCTAAACGGTCCTTGTCTTTTTCATTTTTGTTTTGTGTTTTCCTTTGGGGATGATGCAAAGCGTTGAGACACCCTATGTCTCTTCCATGTTGACCTAAAAACCTCCTTTCTTTTCCTTTGTATTTTCTTGTGTTTCCTTTTTGGGGATGAAACAAGGCATTGAAACCAAAATGTCTCCTTATTGACACAAAATATTTTTCACTTTTCTTTTTTGTCTTTTCGCTTGTGTTTTCCTTTTGGGGACAATGCAAAGCATCAAGACTGCAATGTCTCTTCCATGTTGACTCAAAACAGACTTTTTTTTTCCTTTTCTTTCAAACTCTTTGTGCCATTCTTCTAGTTCTATGTGCTTTGAGGAATGATGATAGTTCTAATCTCTTTCACAAATATACATTGCAGCAACAAACATGCTAACCCCAAAACCATAGATTCCTTATGTGTTTGGTGTGCTTTCTTTTTTTTGGGGGGGGGGGGGCAACTCCCTTCTTTCATTGCTTTTCCTTCCATTTGACATGTTGCAGCTTAACTTTGAAACATATGACTTGGCATAGACCTTTCCAAGTTGGTTCTCATATCTTGTTTTTTTGTCTTTCTTGATTTTCTTTTCTTCTCTACTTTCAAGTAATTTCTCACAGAATGATGTGTAGAAATTCCTTTAAAGTGGGGGGAATACATTACCATTATTTCATTTGCATTCTTAGCGAAGCCTTGTCATTTGCATGATGCGTTTGTCACTTTGTGGATGACATTGGGTGTGATTTCCTTCATAAGTGTGATCTTTCTTGGAATTTTGCATTCATCTTGGTGGTTTGATGTGACACACTACATCCCCTAAGTTGCAAATATACTATTCTTTGATTAATCTTCTTTTGGAGACATTAGACACAATGTTCCCTAAGTGACTGACCTTGCATAAATTGAACAAGAGTCCTTTGAACATATTACACATGACATCTTTACACATAACATTCTCATTCAAGCACCTTGCATAACACAACTTGCATGCCTATGGTGCCATCCTATTTTTGAAACTGAAACCAACATTTGCATTTTCTTTGGATTTGTGGCACCTTGTTAAAGTTATCGAATGGGTATAGCTTTAGCATGGTTGAGCGGGAAGCCCAACTAATGGCATGACTTTTCCCCATAGCCACTCTTGTGTTTTGTGAGTGCATACCAACTAGCGTATGTATCTTACTTCTCTTTCTAGGATTTCTCACCCCGTGGACAACTAGTTCTGTGGCCCCAGAGTGAGTACACTTTTCTCTTTTTCAAGCAATTAGCCTAGATCTCTTTTCACAACTAGTTGGATTGATGATTGAAGCTCCACTCAAATTCTTTTTAACACTTGTGTGTTCCTTTGTCCTTATGTTCAGTTTGTCATGGGATCTTCGTCCTAGGGGCTTGATCATCCCTCTTTTCTGTTGTATTCCATCTTGCTAACATAAGTGCATCTGAACCCTCTTCTTGATGTTCATGGCTACTTTAGTGTGAGAAAGCAAGTTTCTCTCACTAAAGTGGGGGCTAAATGTACCATCAAAAAATTGACCCTTCCCATTTTCAAGGTCTTTTAGGTCTTGTTTCATAGTGTTAGAGCTATGTTGCTTTGATTTTATGATGTATCTTGGCTTGAACATGCTTATTTTGGTGATAAAACTCAAAGAATGACATCTTGTGAAGGTGTTGCAAAGTTTTGTAAGACATTTCTGCATTCTTCTCGACTCTATTTAATGCAATTCACCTAAAAAAACACCTTTTTGCTCATCAAAAATTCTTATTTTGAAGTGTTGTAAAGTCTTGTAACAAGATTTCATGCTTTTCTAGGCATATTTTCACTATTTACACCTTTCTTGAATGCTTTATTTTATCTCTTTATGCCTTCATATGCTTATATTAAGTGTATTTTTGGGTCCTATCCTAACAAACAACATTAAACATGATATTTTTCTTGACACTTGGTTGTGGGTCCCAGGTGGGACTAATTCGCCAAGGGTGGTGAATGAGTCCCCCTTGGCCTTAAATTAAAAAAAAATCAAAATTTCTTTTAAGATTTTACTCAAATTCACTTCATGTCGGCTTGTGATGAGGTATGAATGGATAATAAGTTACAAGATTTGTATAAATATGTGATTTTAACCTCATTTTACATCTCCTAACACATTCAAGAAAGCTCCCATTCACTCATTCATTCAAGCATTCATAATTCAAGCAATCTTCAAGCACTCAAGCATCTTGCATCATCAACTCAAGCACTTTCAAGCACTTTGGAGCAGCCATTGGCATCACTTCATATTTGCATATTCAAAGATGTGGTAAGTTTGTAATACTTTCATGTTATGTATTTATCATTTCCTTTGCATATCATTGATTTCTATTGGGTTTGATTACCAAAGTGAGGTTTGACCAAGGCAAACCCCTATTCACTAACCCTCCAACATTTTTCCCCTTTGCATGTGTCTTTGTAGCCTTTATTTTACAGATTAGATAGGTTCAAAGGTGTTGAAAAGTGGATTTCAGGCTCTTCAAATCAACGCATCATCTATTCAAGCAATTTGAGTGACCTTCAGCCCATTTTTTGCAAAATTGACCCCGACAACTTGATATTTAGTCATTTCTAGATCTAGAGAAGCATTGTTGACCTTTGAGTTTTCAAGAATCTTGGGGAGGATTGATTCGCCACCCTTGGTGAATGAGTCCCACCTAAAATATAAAAATCTGAATTTTGTCAGAAATCAACTCCCGACTATCAGAAATCAGATTCTAACACTTTTTCATTGGTTAGAGGACTAAGTCGCCACCCTTGGAAAATGAGTCCCACTATGAAAAATTGGAAATTTTCATTAGCATTTGAGAAATTCCAAACATCTCACACATCATCCAGGCACACTCAAATTTAATCATGTACCTTCTGTTCTACATATTTCTTTCTATTTCTTCATATTTCATAGTAGTTTTCATATCACACTGTGCTTTCAAACATAGCTTAAATTGTACTTTTGCATCCATTTTAGATCATTTTATTCAGTCAATTGCATTTATTTTAGTTCATTTACATAACATCACATTGCATACATCCTAATTTGAATGACACATATGCATTTTAGGAACCTAATATCGCTCTTTCTAGGTGAAAAATCTTAGGAAGAGAGCAAGCATTTCGGGTTCCTAAAATCTATGGTTTAGTTTCATCATTCTTCTAGTAGTGATCCATTTTCTATTGGTAGTGAGACTTTCTCTTTTGGTAGTGAGCCTTTTTATCTTTGACTGTAATAGTTGTGGAGTGATACCACCAACAGTGATCCTTTCCTATAGTGAGCATTTTGGCAGTCATCCCTTTTTAAAAATCACCTTAACCGGTGTCACCTTAATTGGTATTTTATAATAGAGAATTAGCATTCTTCGTGGTTTTTCCATTCTTGGGTTTCCACGTAAATTTTGGTGTTCATTGTGCATGGTGTTGTGTTCTTTCATGTTCATATCTATTAGATAATTATTTGATTGATTTAAGTTTTCTCCAGATTAATTAAAGTAAATAAATTATTTTATAATAATTGATTCACCCCCCCTCTCAGTTATCCATACTGTTCAACAATCTTCATACCTTGGTGCATAACATCAAGAGATATATCAAAAAACTAAGCTACTTGCATTAGTTCACATAATGTTCTCCCATTCCTTTTTTTTTCAAGAGCCTATTTGGGTTCTTTTGAATCCTTCTTAGTCTCTCAAGGGGGACTAATTATATCCTCATTTGTTATAAGATCCATCCTTTCCTATCCCACATCTATATTTTCATTCTTCTTTGAAATGGAATTTCTTCTTCTACTTGCAACATTATCTCAAAGATGTCCAAAATGTAGAGACATTTAATTTTATCCTCATGTTATGATAGTTTCACTAAATTAGATAAATTTGTTATCAATAATTTATCCTACTTTCTCCCTAATTATTCCTAAATTTCCCTAAGTCCCAATCCATTTTCCTAGTCCTAGTCCCCTTTCCACATGATGTAATTAATTAAATTGATTAAATATCCCACATAACCACCGAAAAAAGAGTAAAATAATTAAACTATTTATTTATTCCTCATCACTCATCTCATAACTATTTCCCAAAAATAATTTTTAATAAAATGATTCTTGATTATCCTCTACCCTTTATCTCTTAACCATCCAACTAACAAAATCTAGATCATCCATCTCTCATCAAATCTCACTATTGATCACCCTTTTTGGAAACCTACAATTCCACCATCCATAACCATTTTCAAGGATCTTGAGTTTACATATAACATTATGTTATTCATTCAAGTACCACATCTCTACCATTCAAAGAAAATACACTTTCACAAAGTGCAACAAGAAATGAATTTGGTAAAAAAAATCTAGTTTATAAGTTTGATGATTTGGATTCTTACTCTAAGTAAGTTTTCCTTTTTAAATATTTCATTTTGATCTATATCTAGTGTTGATAGAAATAAAAATAATAATCTCACTTAAAATATCCTTATCCTTGTTCAAATTTTAGGCTCCATACCCCCTTATTGAATATCTTTCTAGATGATGTCTAGGATTTTTATAACTTATTTGTTTCTCATAAAGATATTCCCAAATGATTTTTTTTCATGTTCTAATGTTCCCCTTAACATTGTTGAGTTTTTTTAATATGTGTAATTTACATCACTAAACCATTGACATTTATATTCCACCATTCCTCAATTTGTATCCTAAGGTTAAGATGTTGATTCCACATCTCCTCAAAATTGAAAGGAAATTATTTACTTTTTTTTGAATTGTTCCACATGGAGAATAACTGGGAAATGGTCTCAACAAAAGCTTCTTAAGACCAACAAGGAGAGATAGTAATTAGACAACCAATCAATAGATTTCAATGAGCAATCCAACCTTATAGCTAAATAAGAGTTGAACTAATGCATGCATTAGATCAAGTAAAATCAGCTCCCCTAAAGTTTCAAATCTAAGAACAAAATAATAATAATAAAATAAAATAATTCCTCCATTATTTTCATAAACATTTGGATCCACGTTCTTTTAATTCTCCCTTAGAATGATATAAAAATCCCCCATCATAGGCCATGTTTTACTAGAGTGAATCCTTCTAAAAAAATTAGGATTATTGCATAGTTTCCTTCTCACTACCCTAACATTAGGAGCATAAGTATTCATAGTTATTCAAGATATATTGTTTCTTAGGCTATTAAAATCAATGTAAATGTGATGCTACTCCTCCATCAGAGCCAATCCAACCACAATATTTAGGTTCCATAAAGTAAAAATTCCACCTAAAGCCTTAGTAGCACTAAAACCATGAAAATCATAGTGTTTGAAAATATTTCTTTTAAATTTCAAGACTTTCTCCATGCTCATATTTGTCTCCAAAATTAGTAACATATCAATTTTATGCTCCCAAATAAGATTAGTCAAAAGATCCTATTTGCAAGGGTTATTTATCAATTTGATGTTCCAAGGAAATATTTTTATTTCCTAGAATTGTGGGTTCTCTTAGAGCACATGTCCACAATAATCTATTGAACCCAATTTTCAATAACTTTCCTAATCTTTCTATCTCTAGCATATTTTTTGTTCATTTTCTTAAGTTATTAGGTTCACTGCATAATCTACTACTATTCTATTCTTAGTCATCACTCTGGACTAAGAGTCCTCTTAAATTTTATTTCTAGAAGAAGTGGATAGAAACCTACTCACTTTTTCTTTGGCCAATAATAGTGCACTATAAGTCTAATAACCCAATTGGGAAAAGGTTTGGGTGGTCTCATACAATTTATTAATAGTTTCCTTCCTAGGATATGTATCTTTTATGAGTGAAATACCAACTTCATCCCCAATATCACTTTTTGAAAGATGTTGGATACTCTCCCCTAACACATTTAGATAAAACATGTTTTTTATTCCAAAAAATTCATATTGGCTTCCACTAGGCTACCCTACACATCTTGAAATAATTTCTCAAGACCCTATATCAAACTAGTCACCTTAATCCTCACATCAATGCTTCCACCATTTTGAGATCAAATAGGAGCCTTATTATAAGGGTCATAGAATATAAGTTCATTTCCTTTTAAAGAATCCTCATTTTTATTAGGATCAACTTCCTAAACAATATCATCAAAGAGCCCCTTTATTTTTTAATCCCTTTAAAGTCTATCTATTTTTAAACCTTTTCAATATTTCTATTTTTAGACTAGGACGTTATATTTCCAAATTCCCCATATTTTTACATTTGAAACATGAAAAATAAGAGGATTAAAATTCCAATTATTTATTACAAACCCCCATCTTATATTTAATAGAGAATTGAGAGGGAATAATTGCATCTTTCCTATTGTACACAAAAAATATTGCAAAGACAAGTGTGCTTCTTAAAATATTCATGGATTCAATTGTTAATAACTAACCAAAGGCACTAGGAATACCCTTGAAATTCTCCCCATCGTCAAAATCTATAATAAGAATAGGAATTCTAACACAAACCAAGGTGATTTTAAAGGAGTTAATTGCCAAATTAAATCTAGCATTCCACTTTTTCAAAGCAAAAGGTGACTTATTGAGAAACCCATCCCTTCACCTAGGAAATTTTAATATCCTCATAACTAGAAAAAGAAAAGGAGAATTTTTTTTTAGGCATAATAGAAACATCCAACTCACAGGGCTTAGTCCTCCATTTCTTATGATCCCAATACCCAACCAAGTCTATGTTAAGTCTAGGACCCATGAACTAGATGACTAGATCCATATTTTTTGAAACAATATTATCCATGATAATAGAAATAATGTTAATATAGAACTCTCTAGAGAAAGGATAAAATCCACTTAAATAAAATGTGATACAAATCTTTCTTTGGTTTTATAGCCTTCTAGACACATAACAAAAGAAAAATAACTTGGACATCTTGGAAAGAGGTCCAACTTGAAGCATTGTCTTTTTAAAGATGTTTTTCTTATCCCAAGTTAACATCACATAGTTATTTTAGACTAATAACCACCCACTAATATATGAGAAACATTGTAACCCAAGATTCTTCCTCTATCCTCTTCCTCAAAAAGGACCACCATGTGGGGATTACTACCATGTGAAATATTTTTCAAATATTCTTCCTAATTATCTAAATCTACACCATCCTTCTCATCCATAGAATTTGTTAATCCAAGAGTCCATTTTTTCAACTATTGTGTAAACAACCCTATAAACTACCCTATATTATATTAGGTGACAATATTTGAGTTATGGCGGAGGTACAAAAATCCTTATCAATCATCAACATATCTTTTTATTGAATATAATTTTTGCATAACCATATTAGATATATTTATCTACTTATTCTTTTACAACATTTCTTTTGTATATTCTTTATCTTTAGTTATTTCTTCCTCTTTTTCATCTTCAACGAATTATTATAGAATAGAGCCTTTCACTTTCTATACATTGGCTATTTATATCCATCTATAGATGTTAAGGTATATCTCTATTGTTTGTCATAGTGATTTATCTACCTTTTAATCTTTTCTTTCAATATGGTAGAAATTTCTAACTCTTACTATTGTCATTTGGTTCTTATCATCCTCTTTTCCTTTGTCATAGCTTGTGTATATATCTTTGTTTTCTACCATAGGTAGTTTTGACTAAATTAACTTCAACTTTTCTTTAAGAGTGAGTTGGAAAATGTCTTCTTCCTTGTCCTATTATTATTGTTTTGATTTTTTTTTCCTTACTTCAACATCCTCTCCTATGTTAGTGTGTCTCTAATCATTAGATAATTTTAACAAGAATTTTAATCAATTCAAATTAAATAGTGTCTAGGTATTATTGTGCTTGTTGTATTAATATAATATCCCACCACACTTGTGCTTGTATATTTCCAAAAAAAATCTCTAGAAATTATTATATTTTGTTGGGGTAGGTTATAATAGAATGAGGGCCACCATAAGTATACCATTTGATATGAAAGGGAACCAAGAAAAGAGTGGATCACTTGCAAAAAATAATATTTGGAGGTTCATATTGAGGTTTAGATAATTTATATTTTAGAGGTTAGGATGGCTTCAAATTTTCAATATCAATGGTCATATTGAGACACATTATCTCTAAGCATGTGATCCTTATATTTTATAGTGTATTTTAGGTTTATTCTTATAGTTATATTTGGTGTCTACCAATTATATTTTCCATCTTTTATTCAATGTTAGTTTGAATATGATTTTTTTTTTCAAAATCCTTTGAGATTACATTAACTATTATATTCATCTATATTATTCATAATTAAGTGAATTAAATATCATTTAAAGTTATTTTGTGATAGGTGAAACCTTTTATTTAATCCAATGCGTAATGTTTAATTGACATTCCTTCATTTTTTTGTATATATGACTATAACTATTCTTCTAATTTACATGACTAGTGGTGACATTAAGAAATGCCTTTCAAAATAAAATGATGTCAACCATCTTAATTATATGCATACTTCTCAAACAAAAGACAATATTCATTAAATTTTTAAATTACACAATTTCATGGTGTAAAGAAAATATTTTTCTTCTCAATATTTTCAATTTCTTTTAGTGTAAAATTGAGTAAATTTTTTATGTGTAATTGAGTCAAAATTTTGGTGTAAACCACCAAGCCCAGGATCACCATCTACAACAAAAAAACCTTCACGAACAGAGAGAAGCAATATGCTATTTCACCAAAAGTGAATGAAAACTGAGATGCAGTAAAATACATAATGTACAACCTTTTAAAGGCATGAAAAAGCAATGGGTCTAAAACTACTTGATATGGGAAAAAACCACCTAGATAATTAACCCTAAGATAAACTTACTACTACATTAGCACCCCCCTTTAAGTGAAAACTTAGGGAGAATTATTATGCAAAATGAAATGCAAGATGGGTTTCAGCTATGCAACCATGTTAGGCACCCATTTACAACTATTATGCAATGCAATGCAATCTCTCACAATCAGAGAAAAGGAGAAAAACCTTGTGGGAGAAAATTCCTTTCCAAAAGAGAAAAAATAAAATAAAAAGAGAAAGTTGGAAAAGTGAAAGGAGGAGGACTTCACAAAACCCCCAAGGACAACTCTTGTCACTAATCTCAATGTTATACAAAAGGAGAGAGACTATGTACCTTCTCTTCCCCATATAAAATACTGAAGATCCCCCCCATGATGAAGAAACTCTTGTGTCGATCCTAAAAGTCTAAAAAATATCCTATGTTTGCAAACAACATGCCTCCCTTTAGGGAGAAACAACCACTGATACAAGAGAAAATTCAACTCTAAAACAAGAGAATGGAGAGGATGAATCAACATGAAGGATACTTCTGAAAATTATCCAGGTGCCTCCACGTAACCAAATGTCACATCATGATCAAGTGCAACCTTAACTGAAGAAGGTGAACCAACAAGACCATGTGGAAAATATGAAGCATCAATCTCCAAAGACATAGATGGTGTGACAACAGTGTAGATACTATCATAAAATGGAAGGGATATACCCTCAAAAGCATCATCCAAATCAGAAATGTGAGATTCACAAAATAACTCCACAAGACTTATTAAGTGACTATCTCTCAAAGCAAGGTCTAAAGGATCAAAAACATCTTATTGTGCTAAAGAATCAACCTTTGAAGCAATATGAGATGAATGAACATAGGCCTAAAGAAATCCAAAGTTAAAATGACCAGACTCTCCCAAGGAATTGCTATCAACAATAGCAAGATGGGTGCAAGACTCATAATCATCATCATCAACAAAATAAGAAAAGGCATAGAGATAAGACTCATGATTAGCTTCAAAAATATCAATGAATTTTCTAGTATCAATCTCTCTGATGAAAATAGAATATGTAGTGAACTCTACAGTCTTAGGTACCTCACCATGAGTAATCTGATAGATGGATAGTAGATTTGTGTGTAAATCAGGAATACACAGTACATCTCTAAAACAACCATCACCAATCTCAACATTTCCTACCCCAACAACATCTAAAATTTTATTATCTCCCAACAAAATCTTGGAAGTATTAGTAGAATGAAGACCCAAAAAAGGATAGGTAGCAAAACCCATGTGGTGAGATGCTCCTAAATCCAAAAACCATCTATCATGACTATAATGAATTGTAGAAGTTACCAATGCATGTCTTCTACCCATGTAGAGTTTATCTTCTTTACCACTTGCAAAACTTGCATTCCCTAACTATGTAGGTTTGGATGATGATGTAGATGAAGATGCAGAGGCTATAGAAGAAGGAGCCGCAAATGGGGGAAATGGAATATCAAGTTCTTTTGTAGAAGATTTGAAAGCTCGGTATGTGCAGGATCATGATGGGCCAAAAAGTGGCAATATTATGGGTATTTGTAGGGTATGTGGCTGATGACTTTTTTTACCCAAAATTGGTGAAACGAAAAGGGTTTTTAGAGGAGATTCTCAGCTTTCAACCAATATAGATTATTCTTCAATTTGAATTTAATAAATAATTATTATTTATTTTCTACTAAAATTACGACTAAAGTCCTGATCAATAGGTTGATTGGAAAACATCTATAACTTTCAAACGGTATCACATTTTTTGAATCCAAAACATGCATCACATTATATGCTTCACATAATATAAGATTAAAAAATGAAAAATTAAATTTCATGAAGTTTTGGGCAAGTTAAGGTGGTCAGACATACGAGTTTTTATATTTTTTAAAAGTTGTAATAAAAAAATCATAATTAATTATTTACTTGGAAAAAAAATACAAAAAATATGCATCAAATCCAAACATGAGTCCTCTTCTTATATATAAAATCTTATAAAAAATATTATCATTTTATTATGGTTAGGGTGGTTAGACAGATACCTACTTCTTATTTTTTCCCTAAAATTTAAGTACTACTGCATTGAAATTTCAAATTTTCACCAAATAGATTTTATTTATTTTTAAATAAACCTAGTAGTTTAGAAACTACATTCAATTTTCTACAAATTCTATTCTTACATATTTTTGAAATAATATAGATAACTTATTCAAATTTTTACATCAAGTTTCCTAACACTGATTTTTCTAAATTTTTTGCCACTTAAGGGTCTATTTTTTCCATGATGATCTTGCACATACCCAGCTCATAAATCTTATTTGTATAACAATGGTGTTCATCATGCCCTTTCTTATTGCAATATGCACAACTGAACTTCTCCTTCTTAGGTTTGTCCTCTTTTGAAGAGGTGAAGGACTCATTAGACTTTGTCTTAGCCTTAAGTTTCTTCTTCCCTTTGCTCTGAGATCCTTGTGCAACTAATGCATGATTCATAGATACCCCCTCTAATTGGGAAAGTTTGGCTCTCTCCCTCATCAAATGGTCACATAAAGTATCAAAAGAAGGCATTTGGAATGCATTTCCCAAAGCATCCATGGTGGAGTAGAAGGTAGAAGAAAAAACTACAAATGGACCTCTCATCTTAGACAATAAAAAAATGGACTCATTATTAGTTTTACCCTTCCCACATCCCACCAATTGTGACCTCATAGATTTGAACTTGAGTAGGAAATCATCAATGGAAGGGAATGCATTAGGGGAAAGAGACGTTAATTTTGCCTCTAGTTGCAAGGAACAAAACTCACTGACTTAACCAAACAAGTTTTGTAACTCATCCCATACCTCCTTGGATGTATTCCACTCTTCACTATGGAAAATAAGACTATTAGAAACATGCAAGGATATCAGATCCATAGCTTCATCACACTTGTTTCTATGGGAAATTGTTTCATGCTCCCTGGTAAAAGTGGGTTAGTTAGCACTCGGTGTGGACCACAAACACTTAGATTGGAGCAACGTATGCATTTTAATCTTCCAAGTATGGTAGTTATGGGGGGTTAAAAATTCAATTGAATCAGGAGTAGCCATGAAAATAAAAGGAAAAAATACAACAAACTAAAATCTCCAAAATTAACAACTAATGCAACCTCTCGAGATTTATTTTTCCAATATCCAATTTTTTTTTACTCGAGAATTAAAAAAAGAGACTAAATCTAAAAAAATAGAGGAAAATAATTATACACCTTATTGTTTGTTTGTAGCAGATTCTCACACCACATGAATGCCAAATGAATGCACAAGAATCCACAACTTGAAAGCCTCTTCATAATCTATGAGACTTTATCACACCAACAAAACACACTGCAATGCTATTAAAATAGCAAAAAGATACCCCACGTTGCCAATGTTGGATAAATCTTCCCAAAACAACTTCAAAAAATTGGGGCTCACACCACTTTGGCTGCACAGAAGTGAAACCCTAAATAAATATTTTCCTTCAAAATTTATAAAGTATAAAGTTTGACTAGGCACCAAAGAAATGATTTGTGGCTAATCTCCAAATTAGGAAAAATTGTGCTTTAATGCAAGAAATTGCACTTGGCAGATGTTGAATTGACCTTCATGAATCAAGAAAATGTCGTTGCCAGTGGAACATAGGAATCACACCTTTTAATGAGGAATAAAAAATCCTTGTGCTACAATATTTTGCCGCCTTTAGAAAAATCATGCCCTCCCAAAAATTCAATTTGAGCTTAAAAAAAATTTAATCGCAGCTGCTTGCAATCATAACTACTTTCAATCATGGCTCTAAACAAATTTTGTGTAGCTTGGAAGAGATATGTATGCGGTCACCAATTTTAAATCGCTATCTCTAAGTGCATGAACAATAGCCTCAAAATTTTCTTCAATGTAGTTCAAACAATCATCATTGGGAACAAATGTGGGAATCTTCTTATAGTATATTGTAGCCACTAAACAATAAATAAATTATCTCAAAAAAACTTCTAATGAAAAATCTCAAAGGAAGGATGGCTGAATGGTTGGCTTTAATACCATGTTGGTGGAAACCATTGAGCCCAGGATCACCATCTACAACAAAAATACCTTCACAAACAAATAGAAGCAATATGGTTTTTCACCAAAAGTGAATGAAAATTGAGATGCAATAAAATACATAATGTACAACCTTTAAAATGCATGAAAAAATCAATAGGTGTAAAACTACCCAATATGGGAAAAAACCACCTAGATAATTATCCCTAAAATAAACTTAATACTACACTAAAACAAAATGGGTATGTGGTTTATTCTCTATCAAGAGCATCAAGATTGATGTTTTTAACTATATTTTTAGGCCCTCTTCCAATAATAACTTCCCAATAATGTCTATTTTTTAAAAACCTAATATTAATACACAATATACAAGTTTTTCACTAGGCCAACCTACATGGGTATAAATAAAATTATTTATGAAATCATGCCATTTCATGATAACACCATAGAGGTCAACTAATTTTTCAATATCTAAATTATAAATTATCATTTCCTAATTTATCATATGGCTAGGTCCTCTAGTATTTATCTAGCTAATTGCTCTATATTAACATAAGAATATTCTCCTAGTTAAATATTTGAATTAAAATAGGCGATTCTTAACTTTCTAAGACACTCAATTATTGTTAAAAATATTCATCTTTACATTCAAATGAATATTTTCATTTGACATGAATTCATTCTTTATCTATCATAGGCTCTTCAATCTTTGCACATATAGATTCATGAATATTTTCACAAATTCCATTTTCTTTAACCAATATTTTTTTCATTATTTTATGCATTGGATTTAGAATTGTTCAAATATATCCACATGTTTTTTTTTCTATGAGGTTGTCTATTACGTGTGCTACCATTATTTTTGTGTAGAGTAACTTCTTGTTTAGAGGAGGAACAATTGATGATCCTTCATTTGAGCTATCATTTTTATTTTACTTGATCCTGATCTTCCTAGGACATTCTTTAACATTTTCTAATTTCAAGGCAATCTAGATACAATAGATTTATAATAATTCATTTCTTACAAAAAAAAAAAAATCATTAGCTACTATTAATATCAAGTGTTTCATTGTATTATATATTTTGATTCATCAAATTATTTACTAGTGATTTACTAATTTTTAATCATGATATATTTACAATATCTTAGAGTAAATATCAATTTATTGCTTAATCAGAGATATAATGCCTTGAGAATTTTCATAGAACTTAGCCCTAAAATATTCTACCTTTTCTAAAGTAGAACTTACATCATAAGACATCATCTAAATTTTTAGCCTATAGGATTCAATTTGTTAGCTAACTTATTTGTTCCTTAATTTTTCTTTAGCTGGTGCATATTTCAAAGATAATTTTGTATTTGTATGTGCCTCATATTTTTTAGTTTATATTTAATATTGCACAAGTATCTAGAGTTAGCCCTCTACCTAGTGCATAACTCACCTACTTCTACTTTAGTGAGTTAGTCAAAATATATATTAATATTTTTTAGTATTTTTATGAGACAAGGAATGTTCTCTAATAAGTCATGTATGGTCTCTTTATTTTCTTGATCTCTATAATTTTATTATTTTCCTATATTGATCCTTTAGGGGTTAAAACTAGCTTAAGGCTCACTTGTTAAGCAACCAAGTCAAATAGCTAAGGATTATTTCCTAGATAAAAATAGTGGCAATGGTTGATGTTGATGGATGAGCATTAATAGATTAGAAGCTTCTTATATTATCATTAATATGGTTAGATTGAACATAATAAAGAAAAACAATTATTGGTACCAGATCTTGGAATGATTTAGAGGGAGTTGGATCTCTTTAGGTCTCACAATGCATAGTTTGTAAGTATTTGTCTAGAGTATCATGGTCTTAGCCCATATTAGTTATAAAGTTTTATGAGGAAAATATATGGTCCTTATGCACTAATAGTTTGAGTGGAGGTAACACCAATATTCATAGCTTGAGAACAATAGTCTTAAGACTACTAACTACATGCAGCTATGTGATGTAGTGGTGGAATTTTAGCTATGTTATAAGACTATACTAGGTTTAAGCTATTGCTTTTTCCTTTAAACAAATATTACATTTTATTTGTGATAAATTAAATATAATGTTCATCACATGGACCATGCAGTTAGGATTTGATACATAAATTAGTTAAACATTACACAAATTTTACATATAATGAGATCTTTTTGAAAGTACATATAATTTATTTTTTCTGACAATGCACTTAACTTACATGTTCAATGAATGCTAGCTACATAATGAGTCTTATTATGTTGAAAATAACTTGTAGCAAATTTAGGGTTGATTGTAGTTTATTTGATGACCAAGAAGAAAGGGCCATTACAATTAATAAATGCTTTCAAAAAAATCTTCAAGAATTTCCCTACATAATATTCAAGACACAAGGAGATAAATGCATGGGCTATGTATTTTGGGGATAGTATGGATGATGTAGCCACGAGGTCTAGGATGGAGCTGAGGTTGATAGATGTAACACCCATTTTGATCATTCAAAAGGTTATGAAGGGGATCATTTCAATGAAACAATTTTGTGACAACGGGTCATACAAGATACCATATAGTTGGGAATTGATCATGACATGAGATTGAGTTGCATGGAAAAAGGTACGCATAGGGATTTGATGTCTTATCTCATAGCTATCATAATCTATGCCTGATTGTGAGGTTAAAGGATCAACTATTAGTCAACCTTCACTAGTCATTAATTATATTTTGGAGCACTTCATCTCCTATTAGAGGAGGACATATATTAATGATCCAACAACACTTCAAGTAGTGAGGTGGGATAGACTATTTTCATTTGTAGAAGTAATTTGTAGCATGACCTCAACTAACCTAATATTCATACCATATATCAACATGAGAGGTATATGGATGGTCAGGAATGAACATAATATGCATGTAGAGCTATCACTCCTCTCACTAACAAGAGGGCACAATAGGGAGTGCACCTTTCAGGTAGGGTTCTTTAGTAGTTTGGAGAGATGATTGTGGGAGATGTGGTTGTTATAGCTTCCATGTATAGAGGGACTCAAAAGGATAGAATGGGACCTATGGACAATGCAACATGGAATCCACATACACCTATAGTCCCAATTACAATGGGAAAAGGTGTGGGAATATTGATAATTGAGATAGGATTTGGAGGCACAAGTGTAGCTATAAGAGGACAAACACTTGTTGAGGTAGGGAACAAGAAGGAGGATCCTAATTATGACCCTTATGATGTATTAATTAGGGAGGAGGATGTGGAGAGTATGCTTGTGGTATAGACAAAGGTTACTATAGAGGTGAGTGAGTGGAATCCCTAGACATTGACATGGGAAGAAAAGTGAGAGATCCGAATAGACATGCAATCTTGACTAGAAAAATTACAAAACATTCTTCATGGAAAGAGGGGAATCTATTTGAGTAAACTATTATATTGCTTATACATTTCTTCTATTTCAATTTATTCATGATGTGGTATAGATGGTACACAATATGCTATGAATTTTAAATATTTTTTGAATGTGTATGTGTATATGTAGGCATTGTTGATGAACTAAATAGGCTTACTTGTGATACGAGAGTGGATATTGCCTTCCCTATGATAGGGAAAAGGGTGGAATCATGATGGACCTCAAGGTGCCCCTCCCAAGGTGACATTGATTTTTTTTTTCCCACTTTACATAATTCATAGTAGATTTTATCCCAACAAATTAAAATTATTAGATTATCGAGGAATATAGCAACTTTAAAGGACTTATTGAGATAGGGATATAGCTTGCACATAGATGTCTTAATATAAATAGTCACACATAATCACATGAAGGCCCTGGTAAAAGGATCCATATATAGTCATCTAATAGATTTTAAAACCAAAAGCAAGGAGGAAAAGCCCTGATCACTCCAAGAGCAATGGATCGTATAGGCCCTAGTTAGTGTTCTTTTACGTATGTAATCATATTTATATGTGTGCCCCACCCGCTCTTAATCAGCAAGTTCTCAGTTAACCATGCTCTCCTGCTGAGAGAACCTCTTTCACAAGCTAATTTGCTACTGCCTTACTCTAAGGTGCACGTACCTTCTTCTGGTCGACCTCTTCTCATTAACGTTTGTGGTTGTCCCAGATTTTTCACATATCGTCCATGTTGTCTCTTTCATCAATTGTTGGACACATGCAACTGACAAGGGCCGGCGACTTATCGCAGCCGTATGTTCTTTAACGTTGGTCCTCCTTGTCTGGACATATCAAGGTACTGTCCGTTTGTTTCTTTCACCGACTTGTTATTTGTCGTCAAACGACGCCTCCCATCAATCTATTTCTTCTTCCTATGCCAACTACCATGCGAATTCTCAAGATCCTCCGCAGCTTTTGCCGCTGTATGATGACAATTTATCTTGCCGTTGTATAACGTGTACATTAAATTACCTGTAAAGTTAAAGTTGGTATATCTCGATAATATGTGACAAAGTATTATGAGTGAAATAGTAAGACGAGATGCCTTCCAAAATTTACAGTATGATGCTCATTGAAATATCCAGATTTTCAATGACTAGGATAATTATTATTTATTTGATTACTAAATTTTGAACAGGTAAGGGGGCTAGATCCCGAATATTTAGAAACCAATTACGCAAAAATGGAAGAAACATTTTTCTTTAAGTGCACCTCAAAACATGCGTTTACTACTGCGTTGAGCACATGGATTAGTATACACCTTTTCAAATGTGTTTTGAACGGATAACAATGAGCTGATTTTAACCCTTTGCAGCACAGATTTTTATTGGGAGATTATTTAATTACATGGTTTAGCTCTATATAAAATAGACGTATCTTTTTTTCCCATTCGTATAAATTTGGCATTTATTGTTGCTTTATTTATTTCGTTGAAAATAGTTGCGTTGGAGGACTGGAATCAGAACGGCGCGGCTTAACCAGCACACTCTAAGCTGGTTTGACCACTTAGGTGGCAGATGTGACCCCAACCAGCATCCGTTCCTCTCGCCAGCGTCCGTTCCCGTTTAAATAGTACTCGCCGTTAACTTCGAATTCAAATTATTCCCGCGCGACGTCCCGTGGAGTGTAAAACATTCTGACTCCGTAGTAGTTTTATGCAAACGGCTGCTACAGCGGCGATAGTGAAAGATTCGAAACAGGTTATGGGCATCCATCAGATCAGAATAGAAGGGGGATTATTGTCACACGTTACAGTTGGAAATGCTCGGGTAGACATTTATGCAAAATGTGGAAGCATAGCAAGGCACATTAACTGTTTGACCAAATGCCTCAAAGAAATGTGGAATCATCGTATGCTTTGATTGCAGGATATGCACAAAATATATCTGTCAAAGGATTTAGAAGCTTTCATCCAAATGCGTTTAGCAGATGTAAAGCCAGACTCCGCAACCTTTGCCAGCATCCTCCCAGCCTGTGCGAAAATGGGAGCTTTGGAGCAGGGTATGGACATCCATCATAGATAAAGGAATTTTGTCAGATGTTGCAGCTGCAACTGCCATGCTAGAGGTGTATGCAGAAAGTGCAAGTGTAGACAAGGCACACGAACTGTTTGACAGAATGCCGTGATTGCAGGATATGCAAAATGTGGAACTAGGCACGTGAACTGTTTGACATAATGTCTCAAAGAAACATGTTCTCATGGAATGCCCTGATGGCAGGATATTAACAAAATGAATTTGTTGAAAAGGCTTTAGAGACTTTGCAACCAAATGCTATTGGTAGGTGTAAAGCTAGACTCTACAACCTTTATCAGCCTATGCCAAATGGGAGCTTTGGAATAGGGTATGAATGTCCATCAAAGCATAAAGGATAGAGGGATTTTCTCAGAGGTAGTTGCAACTGCTCTAAGTTTAAAGGAGTTGATGAAGGTTTAGATAAGGTATATGTTTAGGTTGAAACTAGTGAAATAACTATTTTTTAGATGTGCATTATGTGTATGACTTGTAATGTTATTAAATTGTGATAATCTACGTTCAAGTTAGAGTTCTAAGTTTAAAGTTTAATAGTGTTTACTCACACCCATAGAAGTACTATCACTATTCCTTCTACCATTTCTCCTTGTCATCCTATGAAAACTATGCATTTATAGTGTGATTTTTCCTTACACTACCATTTTCCTCTTACCTCTCACTCTCTTTAGATATACTCCATTATGCCCATACTTCTCATACCACTACTACCTGCACTTCTAAACCTTCAATACAGTAGTGAAGTACTTTGCTCAACTTAAGAAGAAAACAATAGCTCTAACTCTATTATATATAATCCTCCACATTGCACACCTTTTGCATTTGAAGTTGTTAAATACCCATTGCTCATTGGCTTTATTGTAGCTATGTTTGAGTATATTATGGAAAAGGTGGTCACAATGTTTGCCTATGAGCTTTCAATGATACATATCTAGATATTGCATATGAAGATAAAGTCTTACCTAAACTATTTCCATGAACCCTAAGTGTTATGCCCTTGAATACTTTTATTCCTTAGCTCCTATTTCTATCCATTATTTTGAAAAGCTAGCCACCACTTTCTTACAACCCTTATATGTCAATATGGGATTAGAATCAACTGACAAATTTAACTAAATGTTCCCAAAGAGTCTACTAATAACAATGGAATTAGCTTTCAATATTTATGTGGTAAAATTTGTGTGTTCATGTAAGAATCTTGAACTTTAACTATTTGAATCTAATGCTTGGAATTATGGGGCCTCCCTCACTTCCTCCAACCCTTCAAGATATCAAAAGAACAATACATTTCAAAAAGGAAATGAAAAGAAAAATCTAAATTTGGTTCCAATCAAATGTCTACCACATCTAATTTTGTATCATTCAAACATTAAGGGCCTAGAAAATTTACAAAGCTTAGCAAACCATTGGATAAGGTTCTTCAAACTTTCATAATAATTTGATTAGCCTTAATTTCACCAATCTATTGGATTCCTCTAGAGGATTAATTAAGAGTTAAATAATGAATAATTCTTCTACAATTTTCATAGAGTTATCGAACACCATACATATACCTGTATGGTATTCAAGCATAAAATTATAGATCTCATTGATAGTAATGTGATTTTTGTTATGGTGTGAATGATGGGGGAAATTGTTTGGATGCTCCACTAAAACAAAATTTGAAATTTATTCTAATATTTTTCTATTGCATACACATTCTAACAATATTGAGCACTAATAGGTGTTTAGTCATCCTACTAATTCTATGATGTACACACATATGAATAAAAATCCTTTGGATAGAAAGCATGTTTGTTCCTCTTCCCATGCTTCTACAAAAAAAATTATAGCTATTACTCATAAAATTTCACCTCAGGCTATGTACCTTCAATTATTTCATTTTATGAGGATATCCAAAACCACAATTATTGTGGCCCACTTTATGGTCATGGTTTTTGTCATGGTCAACAATGTGAAGGAATTCACATTGATCTAGGGAATTAGTATAACATATGCATAAAAGAATTTCATATCATTAAAAATTTAGCATTAAGTAGTTATACACATTTATGTGTTTCTATAAGCATAACCAATGACATTCTTGTGGACACTTTGGGGAGTATTATCTTTTCTCTTAACATGGGGCTTTAGGAGGTAGATGAATTTTTCCATATCATTCCTTCATTGGCTATATTTTTTTTTTTACTTAGGAGATCTTAGTTGCAATAATTAAATGGGATACTCTCTATGATGCATCAATGCCTAAAATATGTTTGTCAAGAGAAAATTATGAAACTGGTGAGAGATACATATGTAGCTATTTTCAAATAAACTACTTCAAACTTGAAAATTCAAGAAAATTTGTTATGACTACAAAGGTAAGAAACATCAAATAGAAGCTCCTCACGAAACCAAAGATAGAATTTATTAATTATAACAAATGCATGTGCAACAAAAGAATCAAGAAAAAATTAACAAGGAAAATAAGGAGAAAATGAAGCCCTCTTCATTGCCAACTAATACCCCTCTAGCACAAAAACCAACTTATAAATCATGTCCTCCACCAATAAAGAAAGAATAGTATTATGTCATTCCTTCATATGTACCAAAGCAAGAATTATTTCCTCCCTATGTTCCAAAGAATAATACAAAAACAACTTTCAACAATCTCATTGTCACCTCTTTTAAAGGTGTTACTTCCATATGAGATCCAAAGAAAAAAATAGAATATTAAAAAGGAGCGAGTGAATTTGAATCCACAAGTACAATAACAATATATTACAAATGGTATTTTCTCCTATTCTACATAAATAAAGCACATTCAATGACATCATACCATGCTAAAATTTAAAACATTGAAGGTGGTTGTGAACCACATAAATAACATGAGAACAATCTATTAGATGATAATCCATCTAATATTATTGGTTAAGATTTAGAGCTTTGTTCTCTACATACATTCATATACTTTACATTATTTTTATGGTGTCTCCTAGTTGGGAGGTATATCTTTTTGGCATTTTCAACTACCCTATTATATTGATAAAAAAATGTACTTTTATATATGAATGCAATTATAATGATTACATTTAAAATTATGTTCACATGTTTTTGATAAAAGGGTAAAATGGGTTTTACAGGGACCCGAAACCACAACGTTTACAAAACAGAAAAGAGGACACCAAAGTCCAACCAAAAAGACCAGCTACCCGAGAAAAGATCAACAGCAACCAAACGAAAAAGACCAGAAAGGTCAAACCAAAAGGAACAGCAAAGTAAGCACCTGGAAAACCCTAGTCGTTAATTCAAAGTCTTGAGGACAGACTCTGTCTCTGCCTCCAGATTCTGCATATCATTGACTCCCTTTTTAAAAGTTTGAATCATCTTCGAAGTAGGGGAGACCCTGCGCTTCAGATTGGCTTTGGTTCTTCTGGAAATGCCCACATCCATATCCTGGCTTTTGTCCTCTATTTCCTCTAGATCCACCACCAGAGAACCCTGTTGGGCTTTATCTAGCTTTTCAGTCATTGCGTTAATGATAATGGCATTGTGTCTTTCCATATGATTGTTTTACTCAACAACGGTATTGATGGTATTCCTTATGTTCTCTACCTTGGAATCTATATTTCTGTTACTGTGATCCACATCTTTCTTTTCAATCTCTACAATCTTAGCACCCAACTCTTCAATCTTGCTTTGAAGGGCCCAATTTTTTATTTTCAACTCATTAATTTCAATGAAAGTCCATTCCAAGAGTTTGAAGTGGGACTCAAAATTGGTTTTGGCAAGGTTCAGAACATCCAGAGAGGTCTCTTTTCCAGTATTAACACAAGTTTTCTTAGGGTTAGGAATAATAGGGGAGTAATCATTAGTATGTTTATCCGGCAGAGGTTTAGCGCAAAGCTTAGTTTTGTTGGCATCAGACTCCTCCGACTCAGAGGATTCTTTAGAATAGGAAACAAGGCTTTTGGCCTGGGGTTTCTTATCAATAGAGATGTTCTTAAGGGAGGGGCTATCAGGCTCAAGCTCAACGTGGGTTTTACTAGTATTCCCAGAAAGGACAGCGTGCAAGCTAAGGAATTTTCTAGCCAGACTAGAGTTAGGAAAATACTCTGAGCCATTGGGCTCAGTGTCGTCACTCTCAGAATCAGGGATAGTTTCCAGTATAGCGGGGGCAGGCATTTTTTGGAAATGTTCAACAATCAACCTTATTAACCCAGTGTGCAGGATGGGGAATCTTTTAGGGTTTTTCTTATTATCCTCCAAGCTTTTCTTCAAGGAACAGAAAAGATAATAGGGGAGAGAGACCCTAACCTTGTATCGGAAGTGGTTGAGAAGAGAAAAGTGGTAGCCATAGACTCTGGTGAAGCGTCCATCCACCGTAATGTACTCCATGATGACTCGCAGAACCTTTCTCCAAATGGCCTTTATGGTGTCTACATCAAAGTAGCTATTTGCAATTTTAACCAGACTTAGCCTTTCTTTGCCCTTTTTAGGAAATCTGATCACAACTTCATCAAAAAAGGTCTATCCCTGAAGAACTTCTTCCCTACAGTAGATAATCCTGTAACATCAACAATACGATTTTCCCTAAGCTCCACATTCCTATCAAATAGGGTCAAGTTTCCATTATTCCACTTTTTAACAAAGAGATCCATAGCCTCCTGGTTAGAGCCATGGAGTTTCTCTAGGAAAGGAAGCAACCCTTTGCTTTTAACCTTATTCCAAGCCTTGGCATTTTTCATGTGTGTATCATAGTTGTCCGGCTCAATTTTCTTGCTGTCTCCTCCCATTTCGGCCAACACAGTGGGGTAGACCCAAATAAAAGCTTTACTAAAATTGGCCCCGCAAATCTTAGAACCCATAAAGGGTGCAGAGCTTTCTTGCAGATTAAGCCGCTGGGCTTGGTCCCATGCACTCTAATGATTGTGATGTGAAAGATCCAACCTATCCTCATTAAAGGGATAACACGTCGCTTTTCCATGTGATTTATCATAATTTAATAGGGTGCATACATTAGAGTTTAGATTGCTAGTATTAAGCCAGGTATGCACATCTTTACTCCTAACTCCTTCGTTAGTGAAAAAAATCACAACATTGGCTTCTCTATAAGCATGTGATATTTTAACTTTTTCAAATTTAGCCAAAGTCAATATGGCATCCTCAACCCACGATTTAATGGTCCACGAGGGGGGAGACTTGCCATAGAGGCAGTCAATTATGTTTTTGGAATCTCCTTCAAGCCACAGATTTTTAATGTTAAGACTTTGGGCTAAATTTATGATGTGAAAAGCACTAGCATCCTCCGCTAGATGATTTGTTTGGGAACCAAGAGGAGAGGCAATCGCTCCAATGAAATTGCCAAAGGAATCCCTTATAACTCCACCATAGCCCGCCGCCCCTGGATTACCTTTAGCCGCACCATCAAAGTTAACTTTGATCCAACCGTTTGGTGGAAAAGACCAACAAACACCCTCTATGTCCTTCTTGGCCTTCATTATGGTTCTAGACAAATCTAGACTTATGTTCCAATCCTTAGCAACAATTAGGTCATAGAGCGAATGCTCCGCTTTTATGGGCATGCTGTCCTTCTGAACCAAGGCATTGAAATTTTCCTTCAAGGATCTGACAATTTTATCAAAGACAATATCCATAGAGGCTTCTTTGCCCCTATAAATTCTATTGTTGCATTCTTTCCAGAGGCCCCAAGCAACATGAGGGAAGGATAAATCCCATAAAAGCCTGAGCATAGGATTTCTTGTCAGGGCTTTCCATTGAGTGAAGAAGTCTTCAATGGACGAAGGAAAAACCCAAGGAAGGTGCCATAACCTAATGATTTTTTCCCAGATAGAAGCAACAAATGAATAATGAAGGAATAAATGACGCACAAATTCAGCCACCATCTTACAAAGAAAGCATCTATTAGGAATTTGAAATCCGCGTTTACACAGGTTATCAATCGTGAGCACCTTGTTTTGGAGAAGGATCCAAAAGAAGATATTAATTTCAGGTATCAAATGTTTGAACCAAGATTTAGACCAAAAGGGAGGATGGTCCAGAGAAGAAGTAATCCTGGCAAAAGTAGATGACACTGAAAAATTGCTAGAAGGTTCATCAATCCAAACTACATGATCATCCAGCTGCTCAGAACTAAGTCTAATTGCCAGCAGAGAAGACTGCATAGGAGCCAAAGCCTGACTAACACTGCACAAGTCCACCCAATTACCATTCGCTCTGTAATCTTTCACATAAGTTCCAAACCGTGCCTTACAAATCTCAGCCCATTCACTGAAGGAGTTGATATTTATAATGGGCTCCTTAAAAAGCCATCTGTCCTCCCAGAATCTAGTATGATTACCATTTCTCACTTGCCATCCAATACCATCATCCATAATCTTTTTTCCATTGATTATATTATTCCAGTATGTAGACCCTCTGGGAAGAAGGTGGGGATACTTCTTTATAATGGAGGAGCAGTTGTTTTCTAAATATTTGCTAGCCAGAATATCAATCCACTCCCCAAAAGAAGAGGAGATTCTCCAGATTTGTTTAGCTAAGAGGATTTTATTGACTGTTTTGATTCTTCTTAAACCAAGTCCTCCGGCCTTTTTAGGTCTACAAACCAAATTCCAGCCAATTAAGGGAAGTCTTTTTTTTTTCCTCAACACCCGACCAAAGAAATATTTTTTGAATTTTTTCAATGGCATCAGCAAATTTAGCAAGAATCTTAAATAGGCTTAGGGCATAGATAGGCAGATTCTGGAGAGAGGCTTTGAGGAGCTGAAGTTTTTTGGCTTGACTTAGCAGGGCTCCTTTCTAGCCCACAAGCTTCTTGTTGAATCTTTCAACCAGCGAGAGCCAGAAAGACTCAAGAGGTTTCAAGCTTAAGGGTATACCAAGGTAGGTGGCAGGAAAGGAATCCACCCTACAACCCAGAATTCTGGAAATTTTAGCCTGTCTATGATCCAGAGTGTTGAAGAAGAACAAAGAGCTTTTTTGATTGTTGATCAGCTGTCCTGAAGCTCTCCCGTAATTGTCAAGCAAATTTTTTATAGATTTTCCTTCAGACACCGTAGCTTGACCCATAAGCATAGTGTCATCAACAAATTGTTGATGGGAACACACCAGATTACCCGAGGAAGGTTTGAGACCAAAAAAAATTTAAAGTCGACCAATTTTTTCAGATTCTTGACTAAACTTTCAGCCATAATAGTGAATAAAATAGGAGACATAGGATCACCCTTCCTTAGACCTCTAGTGCTCTGAAAAAAAGAGGTGGGGGATCCGTTGACCATAATCGATATGGAAGCCGTGGACACAAGTTGTTCCACCAATTGGATAACCCTGTTACAAAAACTAAAAGACTTTAAGATTTTAAATAAGAAAATCCAGTCAACTCTATCATAGGCTTTTGAGATATCAAGCTTTAATAAGAAGCCTTCAGTCTTCGACTCAACTAAGGAGTGAATATTCTCATGTACCGTAACAATAGAGTCAAGAATTTGTCTACTAGGGACAAAGCCATTCTGTTGAGGAGAAATCAAGGAAGGCAAAAAAGTTAAAAATCTAGAGGTTAAAACCTTAGAGATGATTTTGTATAAGGAATTATAGAGACTTATAGGCCTGAAAGCCTCAAAATTATTAGCTCCAAGTTTCTTGGGGATAAGAACCAAGAAGGTAGAATTTACTTCGTTTAGAAGACTTCTGGATCTAAAAAATTCTTTAACAACATTTACCACATCTTTTTCAACAATCTCCTAGAGCCATTGAAAGAAAAATAAAGGGAAACCATCAGGACCCGGAGCTTTACTCCCATCAAAGGAAAAGATAGCCCACTTGACTTCCTCATTGGTGGGGATAGCTGTCAAAAAAGAGTTATTTTCCTGGTTGATAATTCTTGGTATAGCTTCAACTAACTGATCCTGCTCATTTTAGTTTGTTTCATCACTTGCCGAGAGAAGATGTTTAAAGAAGGAGCTTGCCTGCTTTCTAATATCCTCCTCCTCCTCATACCTGGTTCTGTTCACTTCTATTTGAGATATTCTGTTTACAGCTCTGTGTTTTGATGTTGATAGATGGAAGTACCTGTTGTTTCTGTCTCCTGCTGATAACCAAAGAGCTCTAGATCTTTGTCTCAAGAACTCCTCCTCCTTTCCAATTATGTCATGCATCTTCGTAAGGAGCTCATTCAAGTAACCCTCCTTTTGTATTTTAAATTGAACTTCTCCCAAGTCCATCTATAGATCAGACTTAATCCTAAAGATGTTCCCAGAAGATTCATTTTTCCATTTTTTAAAATTACATTTCACTTCCCTTAATTTTGTTGCTATTCTAAACATAGCAGTTCCTTGAATTCTTATATTTCACCATTTCCTTATTTCCTCTTTAAGAATGGGATGATAGATCCACATTTTTTCAAATCTAAAAGGAATGTTCTTCTTCTTTTTTATTGGATCCACAGTGAAACTGATAGGAAAATGATAAGAACCAATTCTCGTAAGAGCTTTAAGGGAGTAGTAATAATCAAAATACCAATGATTGGAGATTAAAGGTCTATCTAATCTGACCTGTATGAGATCCAACCCCTTTCTACGATTATACCAGGTAAAGGAAGCTCCATGTAGATCTAGATCAATCAGCCCTTGATTATTAATGAAATTCTGAAGATCCTCTTTACTCTCCAAATTGATCTGGGATCCCCCAAATTTTTCTTCGTTCATTAAGGGTGTGTTAAAATATCCCATAAAAGTCCAAGCTCCTTTATCAAAAATCCTCCTAAAGGCAACTAATTCCAACCAAAAATATTTTCTCATTCCTTTTCCATTAGGAGCATATATATTCACTTGAATCCAACTGAAGTTATCTCTTATATGTGTAAATCTAGTGGCTATATGATTCTCACCTTCCAATATCGGATCACCTTTGATTGTGTGGCTATTCCAGAAAGTCGTAATGCCTCCAGAAGCACCATTTGAATTATTACCCTGGTTACTATAATACTAGAAAAGTTTCATCTTTTCAATTTTCTCCTTTGACATTTTAGTTTCCTGAATTAAAATAATATCCGGCTTGTGATCTCTAACGAAATTGCAAAGAACATCCTGCTTGTGGGGGCTATTGAGTCCCCTGATATTCTAGGACATAATCTTCATTAGATACCGGGGGAGTTAAGACATTCCGGGATGGTTTTCTGAGATCCATCCACAATATCCTGAAAACTATTCAGCTCTCTTTTCTTTTTCGAAGACTTTTTACCTCTTGAGTTCTTTACTGCTCCACAATCTGCCTTGACTCTTGATCTAGTAGAAATGCCACTTAGGGTCTTCCATTGTTTGTTTTTTCCTGTCTTCTTCTTTCATATATTCTTCTCTTTATCAGTCTCATCTTGGCTATCCATCTCTCTACTGGACTCCCATTCCTTTTCAGTTGGTATTCTTTGATCCCAAGGTAAAGTGTCCATGTTACCATTCTCTTGACAAGACAAGACATTACTGGAAAGA
The DNA here is from genome assembly GCA_007258455.2 of Sequoia sempervirens. Lineage (NCBI taxonomy): Eukaryota > Viridiplantae > Streptophyta > Pinopsida > Cupressales > Cupressaceae > Sequoia > Sequoia sempervirens. The sequence goes on from VDFB02281492.1 coordinate 813,887,189, forward strand.
TCTACTGTGTGATCCATATTTTCAAGGGAATCCTTAACCCTATCTGTGGAGTTGGGATCCATCAGGTACACTACTCCTTGAGGGGGAAGATTATCAGAAGACGGAGAGGGAAGAGGAATATTCAGAACCAAGGACAAGCCCTCACTAGGAATATCCTCCAGACCCGGGATCTCTTCGTTTCTATCAGAAGGGACTGTCATTTGGGATAAGGAAGTAGAAAGGTTCTGATCTCCTCTAACTAAGGTGTCCTCATCGAAATCCCTTACCTTTGATGAAGATGTTTTAACAAGATTCATGTAATGAGGATCATTAGGGATCTCACCTTTAGACTCCATAACCACTTCAATCTCTGGAGAGCTACTCTGAATATCAGACTCTTTTTTTTCCAGTTCCTACTCTTTATTTTCCTTCCTTTCTTCTCCTGAGTCATTCTTTCTTTTTTCCACGCCTTTTTTCCAGGTCTTGCTAGTTTTTCTTTCTCTGAAGTGGCATTTAAGGGGCATTTTTTTGCCCAGTGACTAGATTTCCTACACTTGAAACTGAAAAATGGGATGGTTTCAAACTCTATGTTCTGAACCCAGGAACCCAGTTTAGATTGGATCTCAATCGAAGATGGTAGATCTGCTTCCTGGGAGACTCCCACACATATCCTCACAAAAAACCAATCTCTTTCTAGTAGCTATCATTGTGTCAATCGAAATGAGCTCACCAAAGGAGCTCACAATACCATGAAAGATGTCTTCACTCGAGTACTCTAGGGGCAGGCCTCGAAGTCTAACCCAAACTGGGACATTCTCAAAGATGGAATCCGATAGATCCAAGTTGGAGGACCACTTCTTTAGAGCCAGGGAAGATTTTCCTATCACCCAAGGACCTCCACTTCTAATAGCCGTGATATCCTCTCTACAAGTAAATTCAAATGCGAAAAAACCCTTTGGAAGAGTAGCAACTGAGACTTTCCCGCTAGTTCTCCATTTATTTTTAACAAACTCCCTGATCACTTCAATATTTGGTCTAGGGCCCATGAACTTCCCAACCATAGTTCATTCCATTAGGGCTATATTATGGTCAATGAGCAGATTTGGAATAAAAATAGCAAACTTACCTCTAACTGGGGATGAGATATTTTTCACTGGAGGGAAAGATGATTTTCCATTAGGTTTTACCCTGAATAGAGAGGGCCAGGGTTTGCGATTGCCTCCAATGCTGCCTGTGGTCCCCACTCCCCCTTTAGCTTTCTCATTTTTACCGGTGGAGGATGCAGCAGGGTTAATCTATAGATTTTCCTTTCCCCTAGGTTCCACCTATATTTTGTCTCTAGAGTCCACATCATCCTGGTCATCCTTACCTTTCTTCTGACTTGACTCCAGCTCCTGATTGGACTGTAGGTTTTCTTATCTTGCTCCATTTCCTTTTCCATTGCTTTGAATTTTGAAATCCCTTTTCTCCCGCCCATGTTCGCGCTCGTGTTCTGCCATTATGTAATAGTAGATATTATGTTCACATGTTATTAACATAATAATTCTCATTATGATTGCAATATTTCCAAGATATTCCACATGATTCAAATGATTATGATTACATTTTACAGTCAAGTCAGTTCATAGGTGAAAATTATGTTGGACACTCTCAAGGACATCTGTTATGATTGTAATAGTAAGGAATGTTAAATAGTTGTTTCTTATGAATACAAAGATATAATTTATTAAGTATAACAAATGAATCTATGACAACGAACAAATAAAAAGGAAAAATAAGGAGCAGATGAAGCCCTTTACATTGCCCCCTAATGCTTCCAAGTAAAAAAACTAACTTACAACCCTTACTCTCTACCAATAAAGCAAGAGAAAGATAATTCCATTCTTCCATATATATGAAAACAAGGAAAATTTCATATTTATGCTCTAAAGAAGAATAAGGAAGCAACTTCAACAATCCTAGTGCCACCTTATTTGAAGATACTACTTCTACATGGGTTCTAAAGAAAAATCAAAATATTCCAAAAGAATAAGTAGATCCCACTCCACAATAAAATACCAAGAAATAATAAAAGGTCTATTTGCTATTCTACACACATCAAGCACATTCAATGCAATATTATATCATTATGAAATTGAAGACATATAAGTGGTTAGAAACCATTGAAAATGTATGCATAGAAACCTTAAGATAATGAAATAATTTAAGATCATGAAGAGATCTTAGATGAAATTCATATAATTTGATGAACCTCCATACTTGACAAATAAAATCTAAGGAATAAAGGATTGAGAAACCATATTATAAGTATTAATATGGGCTGGTCACTAAAAGCTACTAATTTAATGACATTTGTGTGTAAGAATGGTGTTGATCACTCAAAAGTCTTATAAAAGAAAGAGAACAAAGGATCTAGTGAAACCTCTATTGAGGTATGTACTTGGGTAGAATCTCATAATCAAGAAGTTATATGGTGAAATCTAATAGTTGTAATAATTAAGATCTTATAGTTTTAAGTCTAGTAGATCAATTCACATGAGTTTTTGTACTTTGCATGTTGTGCTAAAGCACATTAGCTAATAAAAGGATGTATTTGTGATTAGTGCCCTAGGTCTTGCATGGTAGGAAGAATAACTAATGAATAATTAATTTCATAAGGCCTCATTATGTTGTATAACCACTCATTAAGGGAGACTAGACATACATGGTCACTCTTGTGGTCAATATTGATAATCTCAATAGATTTATAGATCTCAAATGATGGCCATTATATGAGTGTAGAATGGTGGTAATGCTAGTTATAGCAAGGTGGTGCTGGCTTGTTTAGGTGTTTCAACTATTAACTTGTTCTCGCCCCCATTGGACTTGTAGTTCTTTATATATGTAAATGTTAGTCTAATTAATTTAATATATAAGATCTTGTGGAAGGAGTTCAACTAGCTCAAGCCTTGTGGATCCTATGTGTGATAACCAGCTCTCTATAATGTATGAAACAAATAAGGCATATAACTAATTCAATAGTTGATAAGAATTTGATGTAGAGAATAATAGACGACCAAGTCTATATACCTCATCATCACTCCATGAAATGATATGATTTGTTATGATAGTGTCCAAGTGGAATAATAGATTATATTATTAGATTATCCCCAAAATTTTAGCAACCTTGATCTTATGGTGGCCAAAATTAAGTGAAATCTAATCCCTTACATAATGATTGAATTAAAGGTTTGTCACAACTTGTACACTATACGAATTATTCATAGAAAACTCCTAGATTGAACCTATTCAATTTTATAGGCACATGGGGTACTAAGCATTGTAACTAACACTAATAGGTCCTAGAGATTGTCACATGGTCATTTGGTGGAAAATTAAAAAATCAATGATCTTTATTCTTGTATAAAATTTGGTACTATTGTCTTGCAAGCTAACAATATTAAGTTCATAGCTAGATAATATGGACCTTAAGTTGAGTTTGGATCCTTAGTGTTTACAGGTAATTAAGTTGTGTTTTACCTTCAAATAAATTCCAAGTATTTTAACATTGATTTATGAATGGATAATATGCATCCCACTCTATGTATAATACTTGAAACTTGATTAGAGTTGCATCATCCCTTGGAGGATTAACAACCTTTTTAAAATTATTTTATTAGGATTTTATAATGCTAGTTGTATATTGAAGGGAATCCTTATCATTAGTGTCCTAAGACTCCAATGCCATGTCATTGTGTCTATGTGTGTGTAGTGTCTAATGCCACATAGTAAAAAAATTGACTTAGATCCTTCATATTCTTTTCTAATTTAGGACCGAGATTGAAGATATCAATCATTAACATGCAAATTATAAGTTTAGGAAACCATCAAAATCTCATTGTTAAGGGACAAAGCCTAAGTCATGTTTAGGTTTGAAGATCTTCTTCATGAGCTTATTTCTTGAGTTTTTATTTTAAGTGCTAAGTTCCTTCCTCATCTACTCAATAATTTCTTTATTTTTTATTCTCTCCTTCTTTAACAATTTTCCTATAACAAAATGCACACCATACACAATAACCAACACACTCGAGGACATCCACACTACCTTCTAGCTATCCTCAAATTTTATGGAGGATAAAAATATCTTAGTTGCAAAGTTTAGTCAATGCCATGTGATGCTTTCACCTATCCACAAACTAAACCTCAAGATCTAAGACCAAATTTGATACAATTATAATGCAAGGTTCCAAATGACAATATGCCTAGTCATATAACAAAGAGACTCACAATGAAAAACACACTCGCAACAAGAAATAAGGTAGTCATATACTAAATAATACATTCAAAACTTCAATCCAAAGTAATATTAAGCTAAAATAAATATCAATCTACAGTTATATACTCTAAACTTGAAGACAAATGAAAACTACAAGATAAGGTAGAGTTACATCTACAAAATTAATGTCAAATGAAATTAACATCTTTTTATTGTAAAGGTTAATGGTATCCTATTTTGACAAATAAATAAAAAAAACAAACTGTATAATGAAATATCTCTAGAGTAACGATCTAAATTAATATTATTATTTTTTCCATTTAAATTTTTGTGACTACTTCTTTGCATACACGTCTAGCTGGGCAGTTGCAGCTACATCTGCCAAAATTCCTCCATCTTTTAATGGATGTCCATACCCTGTACCAAAGCTCTCATTTTCACCCAACCTGGGAGGATGCTGGCAAAGGCTACGGAGTCTGGCTTTACCTCTACCAATCGCATTTGGATGAAAGCTTCTAAATCCTTTTTGACAGACGTATTTTGTGCATATCCTGCAATCAAAGCATTCCCTGAGTCCACATTTCTTCGAGGCATTCGGTCAAACAGTTCATGTACCTTGCTATGCTTCAACATTTTGAGTAAATGTCTAGGCAAGCATTTCCAACTGTAATATGTGACAATAATCCCCCTTCTATTCTGATCTGATGAATGCCCATAATCTGTTTCGAAGCTTCCACTATCGTCGTTGCAGCAGCCATTTGTGTAAAACAACTACGGAGTCAGAATGTTTTATACGATCAAACGCATCCACGGGACGTCGCGCAGGAATAATTTGAGTTTGAAGTTAACAGTGACTACTGTTTGAACGAGAATGGACGTTGGCGCTAGGAACGACTGCTGACAATAAGAAGGGGCCACATCTGCCACGTAAGCGGTCAAACCAGCTTAGAGTGTGCTGGTTAAGTCGCGCCAATGAGGACATGTCAGTAGTTTCTTCTTCAACATAAACCATGCTACGGGTGCTCTTCCATTTCCTGTTGCTGTTGAAGGTACACTCCACGGCAACCAAGGCACATACACCCCATTCCATTATCTAACACATGAACATCGTCAAAACTAATAAAGATGCACCACATGGTTAGGCTTTGAATGCCTTCTCCATAGCTGTTACTGCTCCTTGCACCGGCAAAAGTAGAAGTAGAGAAGCGTTGTTGCAACGTTAAGGATATTTGATACCATTTTTGTTTTTCACTGTTTCATGCTACTCTTGAATTCATGTCTCCCTTTTATAGCCTGGTCATCGGAGGTGTATGGCATAAAGTAGTGTTGTAGAAATTGGTGCTGAATTGATTACTATGTATTTTTTATGTTTTAGCTTAGTAAAATGAAAATTCCCTTGCTATTCTTCAGTCACAAATAGCTCTACATCTTCTGATGCAGCATTTGGCAACAAATTAATGCTTGATTTTAGATTTTCTGCTTTCGTATATGTGATCTATCATTAGCAGGTACAGCATGTGCTACCATTCTTACTTGAGAAATCAAAATCAAGAAATGGTTATATTTGCTAATAAAGAAGCGTTTCACATATGCACAAGATGAATGTGTTTTGTAGCTTTATTTTTTTCTGCCCTGCAACGTTCTGTAGGGTTTGGAATTTGAAGCTGCTTTTCTACGTCATTAATAATTCACACAAAATATTAAATTTGCATTCAATGTAAATATCTCTTGGCGTAATATAGATATATTACTCAAAAAGATAATTAAGATAACTAAACTAGTTAACAACCTTTGAGGTGATAACTCTCTAATTTTGGGCTGTTCATTCTCTCAGGCTACAAGATTGCTTAGTGTAATGAAATATATTTAAATTTCTTTATCTAAGATTTTATATATTAGAAATAGTTCTGATGATGCGGAATTAGTAGTTGTAGGGTGGTAATTTTTTTTTAATTGTTTATTTTAAATGAAGAAAAAATATTTATATTTTAGAATATAGTAATGAAAGGGTATTTGAATAAGATCAATTTGGGTGGAAAATAAATAGATGGTATTGCGCAAGTTTTACAATGTTCTACAAAATTATAGATGATTAATTTTGATTATACATATAAAAATGATCATAAATATTTATTGGAGAATTATTTTATCTTAAAATATCAATTGTAGAACATGTTTAGGTCAATTTTAGGTTGAAGTGTGAAAGGGTCTTTGGTTTTCTAGTGAATTTGAATGGTTGATGAGTGCATTGAGGATCAAGTTTTGTTGAGTGCAATGCTCTTTGAAACCATGAAGATTGAGGTTGACATCATTCCCTAAGTGACTTTGGTGTAATGAATATCCTTTAGTCTTTGGCTCCTAGTCGGGAGATATCTACTTAGACTTATGCTTTTGACACCAACTATTTGCAAAGATGATCTATATTTGGTATAAAACCCTCCATCAAAATTTAGGTTAAACAAATATACGGAGTCAAGCTTGAATTCATTAACAATGTAATTAAACATTTTTTAGATTTAGATCTTGATTGTTCAATAACAACATTGTCATGAACCGTTTTCTAAAAATAGCATTTACTATTTTTAGTAAACATAGTTTTCGAAATAGCAAGTCAAAACCTATGGATGAATCGAGTAAATTAGATTTTTAAAATAAAATTATTAAATCATTTTTGAGGGACAAATTAATAAATATTTTAAATTTATTTTATGGGTCCAAATGGGGCCTTGGATTTTGGGAGGAGCAATTATGGGGCCTTTTTGGCTTTATTTGATGCAAGATTCCAATTAATACTTGGAAAATTGCATAGAGCACCCTCATGGTAGGAGTTTATTCTAAGGCATGCAAAATTCCCCATCTTGGATGCCCAATCTGGTGTTGGAAAAGGAAATTGAATACAATGTAATTTCCCTCTCAAGTTTCCATTATGGCAGATATTGTTTCCACTAATGGGTCTGTGAATTTTCTTTAGAGGCTAGTAAACCAAGGGGATTGAGGCTCTGAGACAATAGTTCTAATGGTCTCTAGGTACAATTTCATCCAAAGATTGCCATTATGTCAAAAAGCTTTAGTTTGGTACTTTATTTCCAGCTGTTTTGCAATAGTTTGTTAGTTTAAAAGTGTATCTTGGATTCCAATTTGTTAGTCAGTACAAGATCATGAGGGTCCAAACTAGGCCCTTAAGTGGCAATGAAAATTCAAAAAAATAGAGTTAGGCAACTCGACATAAAAATTGGAAAAGGTTATTAACATAATTTGAAAAATATGTAAGAACATGATTTGTAGTAAATTGAATGTAGTTTCTAAGATACTAGTACTTTTTTGGAAAAAAGTAAATCTATTTGATGAAAAATTGAAATTTCAATGTAGTAGTACTAAATTTTCAGGAATAAAAATAAAAAGTAGGTGTATGTCTAACCAATCTAAGTATAAGAATTTTTTTTTTTTTTCTTTGGAACTTACAATATAAGAAGAGGACACATGCCTGAATGTGCCGCATTTTTTTTGTAATTTTTTTGCAAGGAAATGATTAGTTATGAATGTTTTATTAGAACATTTAAAAAAAATATAAAGCTTGTTTGTCTTACCACCATAACTTCCTCAAAAATTTATGAATTCAATTTTTTAATTTTTTTTTCCTATAATATGAGAAGCATAGAATGTGTCACATCTTTTGGATTCAAAAAAATGTGAAATCATTTGAGAATTTTTTAGATGTTTTTCAATCAACCTATCAATCAGGACTTTAGTCATAATGAATGTAGAAAATAATAATAATTATCTATTAAATTTAAAATAAGGCATATCTTATATTGGTGGAAAGCTAAAAAATTTCTCTATAAACCCTTTTTGTTTCATCAAATTTAGATAAAAAAAGTTGTTAACCACTTTTTTATCATATCGCCACTTTTTGGACTCCCATGATCCTGCATTCACCCTTGTGTTGTTGATTTCAGAAAATATCTATGTATTAGAGGTATTATATTATGTATTTTTTTTCTTAGATCAATTGTATTTCAGTTTGATGAGTTGGTGGAGACTGCTTCAGTTTGGAGTGTGTTGTGGCTTCTAGATTTAGGATTTGGATCCAATTTGGTGTGCATCTTTCAGATTATGGATTGTTGCTGTAAATTATGTTTTAGCAACATATTTAGATGCTATAGAAGGTTTTTTTTTGTACGTGATTGTTGGTATGAATTTTGGCACATTAGTGTAGAGTTTGCTTTAGATTCAGTGTGTCTTTTGGCTTCTAGTTCAAAGAGTTGTAACACATTTTTTCTACAACTATTGATGACCATTATCTACTACACATGATATAAAATATGATGTAATTCAATGTGGAAATTAATAATAAATCATTCCATTTCATTTGCACCTTACCTTATTTCCAATTTGATGCATTTTGGTGTTGTTTTCAACTTTTCCAGTTTTCTCTATTTTAAATGTGATAGAAATTAAAATTCCAAAATTTGAAGTAAGTTCATTTTGTGGAAATTGTAAGATTTTCCAGATTTGAGTTAAGAAAATTTTGGGATATCATAAGTTCATCAAATTTGATATTTATTTTAAGTTGGGACATTACAGTGGTACCAGAGCCATGATCTTGCTAGTATGAGGGCTTAATCATATTTTTGTAAAGGGAAAATATGAGAAAAGAGATGGCTAATGTTGATTGGAGATTATTTCAAGATATAAAAAGGAGTAGTAAACAAACTATAGATAGTATTGCAGATAAAAGAGAGGTAATGGGGTTGCTAGCAAAAAAGCTTCAAAATCCAGTGTTTCCTAAAGAGAGTTGGAGTTATTTGGAGGTTCAAAAAAGAATTCTAAAAGCTTCCAAGTCTATTTTCCTATTGGAAGGTGATCGTGCTACATCCATTCCCCCTTTAGATCCCATGGAATATTTAGAAAGAGATCTAGCAGCCATAAGATAAACTTATGCTAATCAAGATGAAGGATTTAGAAATGCAATTCCATACAATAATTATGTCACTCTAATGCAAAGAACACCAGCTCCAAAGGGCTACAAACATCACCCAAATCCTAGTAGGAAGGAAATCATGAGTAAAACTAAAAAATCTTTAGTTCCAACTTTTGATGGATTAGGCAAGATCTCTGTTAGAGCATGGTTATAGAGGATGTCAGAGTATTTTACATTCAATCCCATGAAGGAGCAAGTTTCCATTTAGTATGCAATTTGCATCTTGAAGGAGTTGCTCATGATTGGTGGTACTAAGGTATGAACAACCTAAGAAAAAAGAAAAGGATAATGTTGGGGGTGATGAATGAATGAGTTTACCACAAAGGCCTATTTTTCCTTATTTCATTAAAAATGTAAGCTATAAGATGCAAATGAAGAAAAACAATTAGATCTGACTGAAATAGTAATCAAAAGGAAAATCTAGAAAGGAGAAAAGCATGTGTACCTTTCACCAAAAGTCACCTTTTGAAGCTCACTAAAGGACTCATTTACCCTATCGTGAATGGGTCCTCGATAGGGTTCTTGAAAAATGCTTTCTAGGTTCTCTTCTATTGTGTCTGGACTCTTAGATTCTAGGTGTTCATTATCAAACAACCATAAATAAATTCTATAGAAGAGTTTCTGTGATTTGAAAACTTTTCTTGCAACTGTGTCATAGATAAAAGGACCCTTTGCTTGACATGGGATTAATTCATGATGAAATGGACTTAATGAGGCCTTGATTTAAGTGTTGTGAGGAATTTTATGCATCCAAACTAGGTCTTGGACCCTTGAAAATCAAATAACATGTGTTTATTGACATCTTGTAAAGGTATTGTAAAGTCTTGTAAAGGACTTTCACATTTTTCTAGACTTAATTAACCTATTTCTCCCTAATTCAACATTATAAAATGTGTTCAATAACATCATTACATCAATCTAGAAGGTTATTAATGTAAAATTAATGTTAAACTAGTGTTGTAGTGTGATTTACACATTCACATTGGTTTTTGTGTTCTTCTAGGCTATGTGGACCTCATTTTAGTGTTGTAAAGTGTATTTAATCACACTTTCACATTGATTTATGTGTCCCAAGCCCTATTTAACATTTACATCATCACTAATAGGTCCATAATGACCCATATTGTGCATCTCAAGACTTTAATTGATCAAATACCTGGCAAGATGGCATTTTAGACCTTATTTCCTAATTCCTTGGCTTCTTAGGTGTCAGAATGGCCCCTGTGAGACCCATTCACCATCCATGGTGAATCAGTCCAATCTAGGTGGGACCCATTCACCATGTGTGGTGAATGAGTCCTATCTGGCCCCCATTTTGACCTTTGAGTGGGAAAAAGTGAAATTTAAAGTTTATTTTCGCTACATGTCAGTGTGTGATGAGGTATTATCGGTTACTAAGGCTTCTTCATTAGAACTCTTCAAGTTAGCTCCCTAAAGCATTCAAGGCTTGAATCTTCATGTATTACTGCAGAATCTCAAGATCAAATCATCATGACAAGGTAATCACTTCCAATTTTCATGTCTCATTACTTTCTTTCATCATTTTGGTTTAATTACCTAAACATGGTTTGACCAAGGCAAACCCTCATGCCCTAACATTCAACATATCTCTCTTTTGTCTTGTATTTTTGTAGATTTAGGACCCTTGGAAGCTTGTAAATAACTAGAGATCAATTTCCAAAGTCATTCAAGTTATCTCTTCATCATTCAAGTGAAAACATCAACAAAAAGTCACTTTCAGATCCAGATCTAATAGTTTTAGAAGTGGACACCTATAGGAAGCATAAGTATAGATCTAGCTCCAAAGAATCAACTCTTGAATTTGTAGATTCCTATAGGTGGACTAATTTTATACCCATGGTGAATGAGTCCCATCTATAGGCCTGGAAATTTGTTTTGTTAGATCTCAGCTCCCGGTAGTCAGAAACAGGTTTCCAAAACTTTTCATCAGAACTAGGAGTAATTTGCCATGCATGGCGAATCAGTCCTAGTGTCCATTAATAGAGCTTTCTAAGACATTCCAGAACCTTCTAGTGGCATCAATCTACCTCCAAGTGCTCTCTATTTAGTCTCATCAATTTTTCGTTATCATTTGCCTAAGTTTTTAGTTCATATTTGCAATCAACACTATGTTTTCCACCATCTTGCATTAGATTAGTTTACATTATTTTGTCTGCATTTCCATTAATATTCTAGCATTTAGACACATCTTCACACACATTCCACACTCCTCTTCCCATTTCTTCTAGTGTTAACAAAGTCATTTTGGCCCATTGTCCTCTCCTAGGTGAAAAACCCTAGGAAGAAGATAGAGATTTTGGGTTGCCAAAATATTTGTTACATTTTGGTGAACCTGCTGTTAGAATCCCTTCTTTTTTTAATTTTGGAGTCCATCGATCATCGTAGATTAGCTTACATTACATTTTGCATTAGTTAGCTTGCATTCTAGGGTTTCATTTTTGCATATGTAAAAGTGCATCAGAGGTTGCCTTTTTGCATCTTTAATCCTTGAAAAGTTCAAATTTTTTGTATTTTTCATTTAAGACCTGCATCATAGCATTTTGAAAACATAAAAATCAGTCACAAATTCCAAAAAAAATCTAAGAAAAATCCATATTGGGACTCATTTTCCACCCTGGGAAAATCAATCCCTTCTGACCCCTGAAACAACATTTTACAAAATTCAGAACATTGTTTTTGGGCTGTTATTTGGTGCCATTTCATACCTATATTAGTTAGTTTCATTTCTGTAGCATGCGTTTCATAAAATCTAGCCTTAATTAGCTCATTTCATGCATAGTTTCAATACCAAGTTTGCATTCTCATATTGTTACATAGCATAATCAATCACTTATCATTTGAAAATAGCATTTCATTTCAAACTTTGGCATTGCATTTTGAGTTAGCATAGATTGTTCTTTCACAATGTTAGTTTCAATCTTCTCCAAATTTGCAAAGAAAAAGTTAGTTTGAACATAGGCATGTTAATCATTCTTTCACTGCAGTCTCTAGTTATGATAGTCTCTTAGCACAAGAGAGGAAACATATTACCGCTTGTCTTGAACTTACACCCTATCCTATCTCTCCTACTTGTGAGGATGATGTGTTAGAAAGGAATACAAACATAGATAACAATGATGCTCATAATTGTCCTTCCCTTGATATTCTCCTTTTTGCGATGAAGGTATCTTGACGAAAGAAGGTACACTCATTGAGCATCATGATGGTATTGTTTGTCCTTCTCTTCATCCCCCTTGGGGAGATAGAATAGCAACACATGATGAATACATTGTCACCACTTTACCTAGTCTCAATTCATTTCCCCAACCCTCCCCTATTTGTGAGACTATTTTTGAGAGCAATCATGGAAATGACATTAGTTGTGAGGAGAATATGTTGACTTTAAATGATCAAATCTTTAAGACCTATGACACTCCTCTTTATGATCCTTCCCCTACCTCTCCTATTTTGGAAGATATTAGGGAACAAAGAATTGAAGTCCTAAATGATCATGATAATCACATTTTTCCTTCTCCTAGTATCTCTCCTAGTTGTGACGAAGATACTTTGTTAGAAAACATAACCAATGAGAATCATGAGAATCTTAGTTGTCTCGTTTCACCTACGGAAAACTTTATTGAGAAAACCAATTCAATCATTGATCCTCCTCATACTTGTGATGAAGCTACTTTGCAAAATTCACCCTTAGATGAACATATTACAAGCTCTCCTAGTATGGTAGACACTATGGAACGAGAGAATGTAACCTTACAAACAATCAACAATCAAATAAACTCTTCCTCTAATCTCCCCATTATCAATAATCAAACAAATTCACCCATTAATACCTCCCTTAGTGGCGATGAAGTTATTTTGGATAAACCAAACCTTAATTGTCATGAACATTTGGTTTTTTGTTCTCCTAGGAACTCTCCTTCTAGGGAGTATATTATGATCCAAGAAAAACATAATATCCCCTTCAAAGACAATGAAGAATCTCACTTGTTAAGGGATGTTAATAATATTCAACCTCACCATACCCTTTACCCACTTTCGCATCTGCTTCATCCTTCCAATAAATCTCACCATACCCTTTACCCACCTTCACACAAACAAAAAAACTCCAAATAAACCTCAAATTAAATTCTTTACCCACCTTCACATCCCCTTCATCCTTCTAATCAACCCCAACACACGGGTATGTGCATGATCATGATGGGCCAAAAAGTGGCAATATGATGGGTATGTGGCTGATGACTATTTTTTACCCAAAATTGATGAAACGAAAAAGGTTTTTAAAAGAGATTCTCAACTTTCCACCGATATAAATTATGGGGTAAGTGCACCAAGATGGTTCCCAAAAAGGGAGCTTAAGTGGCCACTTTTTTTTCTGAAATCAGAAAATGTTGACCTTGGAAGTGAAATTGAGGATAGTTACACTCAAAATTTTGAGATGGAACAAAAATAAGGATCGAAGTGCTCCAAGTCTACTTTCTAAACTACTAATTTATTTTGAAAATGGTTGAGATTAAGGGGTTCAAAAGAGGGATGTACAAAAACTGGTGTTGTTTTTGTCAAAAAACATAACATAGCAACTCTTGTATGACCTGAGCACGGTGAAATTTTTTGTAGTATTTTAAAATCGCTATAGTCAGAAGTTAGCTAATAGCATCTAGTTGGATGCACAATTTTTCTGATAATTTTTTAATGAATATTTGATGTTTTACTAATTTTCTAAGTGGGCACTTCCTGAAAAGCAGAATTTTGGCCGTGCTCCCCCTACAAATTTTTGAAAATAATTGATTTTTTTTCTTTCTTTTCTTTTAAATTTGTAGAATGGAGTCTAGTTTCTAAAAATGTAATTTATTTGAAATTTTGAAGAATGGTTAATTTATAACAAAAAAAACACTAAACACTGCTTTTTTGAAAAAAACAAACATACAAACAAAAGAAATTATGGATGAAAGGCTTAACATTGTCAAAAAGTGAAAAAAATTACATCATTGGATAGCTAAGATAGAACCTAACATTACCCATATTTTCAATTTTGTCAATATTGAACTAGATGCAATCTTGAAGGTGAGCACAGACCCAATTATGTGAAAAATTATAGAATTTGCAAAAACACATCTCTGGCATTGTTGGGAATGCCCTCCAAGCCTTTGGGTTGGTATTCCAAGGTAAATAATTTCACTTTTTTCTTTTTTTTTAATGCGAAATAATGTGCTCGTGTTATAACGTGAGAGCATTTTAAAAAAAAAAATCATAAGTGGCCAGAAAATTGGTACCCAACTTCATGCACCCGCCCTATGCTTTACGTTATAACGCGAGCGCGGCTAGAAAATTGGTACACAACTTCATGCACCTGCCCTATGCTTTACTTTGAATTTAATAAGTAATTATTATTCATTTTCTATTCAAATTATGACTAACGTCCTGATTGATAGGCTGATTGAAAAAAATCTATAGCTTTCAAACGATATCACGTTTTTTGAATCTAAAACATGCACCACATTTTATGCTTTGTATACTATAGGATTAAAAAAATAAAAATTGAATTTCATGAAGTTTTGACCAAGTTAAGGTGGTCAGCCATATGAGTTTTTATATTTTTAAAAAAGTTGTAATAAAAAATTGATAATTAATTATTTACTTGGAAAAAAATTACAAAAAAATATGCATCACATCGGGGCATGAGTCCTCTAATTATAAAAAAATATTATAAAAAATATTATCATTTTATTGTGGTTAGGGTGGTCAGACAAACACCTACTTCTTATTTTTTCCCCGAAATTTAAGTACCTTGCATTGAAAATTCAAATTTTCACCAAATAGATTTTTTTTTAAACAAACCTAGTAGTTTAGAAACTACATTCAATTTGCAACATATTCTACTTTTACATATTTTTGAAATAATATAGATAACTTATTCAAATTTTTACTTCAAGTTGCCTAACTCTGATTTTTCTAAAATTTTTGCCACTTAAGGGTCTATTTTTTCCATGATGATCCTGCACATACCCACACCCTCTATCCCCCTAATACCAATGTATCACAACAACCTAGTAATGATAATGTTTCTCATACATATAACACTTGAAATAATCTACAATCGCCGCAACCAACCCCACCCTCTTTACCTTTACCCAATCCACCTAGTGCTCCTCATTAAATCCCACAAAAAAGGAGTATGATATTATTGACCAATCAAAGAATACTCTTGCAAAAATTTCCCTTTGGGATTTACTTCAGACCTCACCAAATTACAACAATATTCTTCAAACAACCTGAAAAAAAGTTGCACCTTCTCATGGTACAAATCCGAATGATGTGACAACTCTCATCCAAAAAAATAATCTTGATATTAATTTTCATCAATATGAGCTCCCTCCTTTGGAGTTGTGAAAAAAATGTGATGCCTTTAGGATAATTGCCCAATTCCATAGCACAAGTATCAAACACACTCTCATAGATGATGTTTTTTCCCTTAATGTATGTGGTGTGAGTCTCCTTGATCGATTACATGTTAATAGATCACAAATAATACCTGATTTTGTCTCTATTCAAGGATTTGATAATACAACAAAGAAACCACTTGATGTAATCACTTTACCTATTATGATTGGGGTGGTTACTTTACAAACTCCTATTCATGTCATGCCTTATGATCTTTCGTACAATATTCTTTTTGGAAGACCATGGATTCATGAGATGAATGCAGTGCCTTCCACCCTTCACCGTATCATGAAATATGTCTATAACAATAACATTTATCAAGTTGAAGTTGATCCCGAGCCTGGGAGTTGCTTGCACCTTGAAAAAGGAGATACAAGTCCTCTGAAAACATTGATTCCAACATCCAACATAGATCCTCTTGGCATCAAACATAATGATGGGGAATTTCCATCTAACTTATTTGGTGACGATTGGGGATCCTTACAATTCACACCTTCATTTATGGTAGAATACATATTCACACAAAAGAAAAATGAGCAACAAGAACAACTAACCCTCACATCAACACAACCTTTTGACAATCTCTCGAAAGCATCTGCCTCAACCACTTTAGACAATACCATAAACTCCACACCAACCCTTGAAAAACACAATAATGAACAACCACCTACTTCCAAAGTAATGAAAAATATTTATGGAAAAGGGTATGAACTCCTAAAACAATAGGGATATAGTGGAAAAGGCTGTGGTGCTCGAGAAAAAGGTATTTGTAACCTTATAGAGCCAAACACACAACAAAAAAAGTTCATGGTCTTGGTTATTCTCCTTCACTCACCATCAATACTATCACGCAAGACTCTTCCAAGAATCTTCCTTATTCACATCAATAACCTTAGTTGTTGCTCCTTGCCATGTAATAGTTGTAGGATGATCACATTCTCAATATTGCATGTCTTCCATCCATTGCAAGGGGCAGTATACCATCATCCACTTTAGGCTCACCCTTTTCCTGCACTAAGTGGGGGGAAAAGGGTTAGACAACCTTATCCCTTGTATATCATTTGTCGTTGTCTCTTTCGACTACTCGTTAAATTTTCATAAACATATAAGAGTAAGCCTGAGATGTGAATGACATGTCTTAAGATTGACTTGCATGTGGCATACAAACTTTATTTGATTTTCCTTTTCGTTGACATGACGTAGCCTAACTTTGAAACATATGACTTGGTATAGGGATTTCCAAGTTGGCTCTCATGTCTTGATTTCTTGTTTTTTTCTTTTTCTTTTCTTCTCTACTTTAAAGTAATTTCTCATAGAATGATGTGTAGCAATTCCTTTAAAGTTGGGGGCATACATTACAATTAATTCAATTGCAATCTTGGTTTCTCTTGTAGCCTTTTCATTTATATGATGTGTTTGTCACTTTGTGGATGACATTGGGTGTGATGTCCTTCATAAGTGTGATCTTTCTCAGCATATTACATTCCTCTTGGTGGCTTGATGAGACGTACTGTATTCCCTAAGTTGCAAATATACTATTCTTTGACTGGTACTCTCTAGGAGACATTAGATACAATGTTCCCTAAGTGATTCACCTTACATAAACTAAACAAGACTCCTTTGAACATCCTTTACATTTTACATGATTGCATTTTTACATATTTGCATTCCTTTTTGCCACCTTGCATAACACAACTTGCATGACTGTGGTACCTTTCATTTTTGTTTATGAGCATTTTCTTGTGGCACCTTGTTAAAGTTATCAGGTGATATAACTTTGACAAGGTTGAGCGGGAAGCCCAACTAGCACTGACATGACTTTTCCCTATAGCCACTTTTGTGTTTGTGAGTGCATACCAACTAGCATATGTATCTTACCTTTTTGGGCTTTCTCACCCTGTGGAAAACTAGTTCTGTGGCCCTAGAGTGAGTATATTGTTGGCCTTTCTCACCCGACAAACAACCAAGTAGTTCTGTCGGCCAAGAGTGAGTACATATTTTTCAACCTTATCTTTCTTTTATCTTTCCTTTGCATGGTTTTGTATCTTGGGGGCTTAACATACATGTGTATCTCTCTTGAATGGCTACTTTAGTGTGAGTTTGAAACAGGTTCATCCTCTCACTAAAGTGGGGGCTAAATGTGCCATAGGAAAAAGGACCCTTTGCTTGACATGGGATTAATTCATGTTAAAATGGACTTAATGAGTCCTTGATTCAGGCGTTGTGAGGCATTTTATGCATCCACACTAGGTATTAGACCCTTGCAAATCAAATACCATGTGTTTATTGACGTGTAAAGGTGTTGTAAAGTCTTGTAAAGGACTTTCACACTTTTCTAGACTTAATTAACCTATTTCTCCCTAATTCAACATTATAAAATGTGTTCAATGCCATCATTACATCAATCTAGAAGGTTCTTAATGTAAACTTAATGCTAAACTAATGTTGTAGTGTGATTTACACATTCACATTAGTTTTTGTGCTCTTTTACGCTATGTGGACCTCATTTTAGTGTTGTAAAGTGTATTTAATCACACTTTAACATTGATTTATGTGTCCCAAGCTGTATTTAACATTTACATCATCACTAATAGGCCCCTAATGACCCACATTGTGCATCCCAAGACTTTAATTGATCAAATACCTAACAAGATGGCATTTTAGACCCTATTTCCTAATTCCTTGGCTTCTTAGGTGTCATAATGGCCCTTGTGGGACACATTCGCCATGCATGGAGAATCAGTCCCATCCAAGGGGGACCCATTCACCATGTGTGGTGAATGAGTCCTATTTGGCCCCCATTTTGACCTTTGAGTGGGAAAAAGTGAAATTTAAAGTTTATTTTCGCTACATGTCAGCATACGATGAGGTATTATCAGGTACTAAGGAACAATTGTTTATAAATATGTGTTTTAATCCTCATTTTACGTCCAACAACTCATTTCTTACATTTATCATCATCAATTCATCATCTATCTTCTCATCCAAGTCAAGCAAGTTAGGGTTTCTTCATTAGAAGTTTTCAAGTTAGCTTTCTAAAGCATTCAAGGGATGAATCTTCATGTATTGCTATAGAATTTCAAGATAAAAATATCATGACAAGGAAATCACTTCAATTTTGTATATCTCATTACTTTCTTTCATTATTTTGGTCTAATTACCTAAATGAGGTTTGACCAAGGCAAACCCCCATGCCTTAACATTCAACATATCTCTTTTTTGTCTTGTATATTTGAAAATTTAGGACCCTTAGAAGCTTCAAAATCATTGGAGATCAAGTTGAAAATTCATTCAAGTCATCTCTTTATCATTCAAGTCAAAACATCAACAAAAAGTCACTTTCATATCCAGATCCGACAGTTTCAGAAGTAGACACTTGTAGGAAGCAGAAGTACAAATCTAGCTCCACAGAATCAACTCTTGGATTTGAAGATTCCTATAGGTGGACTAATTCAACACCCATGATGAATGATTCCCATTTGTAGGCCTAAAAAGTGGTTTTGTCAGATCTCAACTCTCGGCGGTAAAAAACAAGTTTCTAGAACTTTTCATCAGAACCAGGACTAATTCGCCATGCATGGTGAATCAGTCTGAGTGGCCATTAAAAGAGGTTTCTGAGACATTCCAGAACCTTCCAGTGACAACAATCTACCTCCAGGTTCTGTATGTTTAGTCTCATCAATTTTCGTTATCATTTGCCTAAGTTTTTAGTTCATATTTGCAATCAACACTGTGTTTTCCAGCATCTTGCATTAGATTAGTTTACATTGTTTTTTCTGCATTTCCATTAAGTTTCTAGCATTTAGACACATCTTCAAACACATTCCACACTCCTCTTTCCATTTCTTCTAGTGTTAACAAAGTCATTTTGGCCCATTGTCCTCTTCTTCTAGGTGAAAAACCCTAGGAAGAAGCCAAAGATTTTGGGTTGCCAAAATCTTTGTTACAACTTTGACAACTTTACAGCTTTTTTCTAGTTTTCTCTTAAAAGGATCTTCAACGTAAATTCTGCAATCACACACTAAAGAGAGAAAAATGTTGTTTGTTAGGGAATGGGGGTTTTCCTTGGTTAGACCCCATTTTGGTAATTAAACCTTGAAATTAGATAATGAAACATGAATGAATAATTGTGTATATGTTAATTTGTTAATCTAAATGAAAACAATAAACACAATTAACATAAATTTAAACTAAAGAAATTTAAAATAAAACTAAATATAAAAAGAGAATTTCTTCAGAAGCGTTCTGTCTTTCTCTATCTCTAGAGATTTGTTCAAAACTGTTGCTCTCAGATTGTGTAGGCTCAACTTCTCCAAATAGCAGTCTGTAGAATGAGTATGCAAATATCCTATATGCTGGTAAGAGTGAGAATGTTGATGGATATGGACAGGGGTTGTAGATTATGCACAGGGGCTGTAAATGGAAAATGCTATGGATATACTACGATATGCCATGATTCTATTACTTTATGAAATGAAAATACTGTGAATGCTAAAAAGGCTTATGCTATTGCAAATTGACTATAATTTTCCTGCTTAAAACTTCTATATGATTTCAAAAACTGGACAGTCTTATTTATAATTTTTTGCAGGCACAATCCTGACTAGCAAGAATCAACGGCCGTAAGGTTGTCTGGTAGATTTGAAAGGTGAGAGATGAAGAGGTTGAGAAGAAGATGGAAGAGGTTGAGAAGGTTGGAGAGAAGAATGGATGCTTGTCTTCAACCCACGGGAACAAGCCTGCACAGAAATAGAGGAATTTAATTTTTCTGTTTCGGCAGTTTGTTTCACGGGTGTTGAAGATAATCCCCAAATTAATTAAATAAATAAATTTATTTAATTTCATTTATTGAATTTTGATTTTTGATTTTAAAAACTATGGAAGATTTAATTAAATATTTTGTAATATTTAATTGTGATGTGACTTTAGAAGAATCAATTAAATATTTTAGAAATATTTAATTAGAAATGGATATTAGAATTGAATTAGAGGAATTAATTAAATATTTGAAATATTTAATTATGAATGATATTTAGAGGATTTAATTTAGAAAATAAGAATATTTGATCTTTATTTGAATAAAATATTCAAGCCAAGATTAAATAATAATTAATATAAATAAACCATAATGTTTATTTAATTAATTAAGAAATGAATAAGAAAAGATGATTAAATAAACTTATTTATTTAATCGAAATGAAAGAATAAACAATATAAATAAATTATTTAAATTTATTTATACATAGATGGAATTCAGAGATTTAATTAAATATTAAAAATATTTAATTAATTACCAGACAATGTGATGTGACCATTTTTAGGTGTATACATTTTGCCCCTCTTTGAAGTGATGTGTTTTACGCATTGCTTCAAAGAATTTTGAAATTTTCCCCAGATGTTGACTGTTGAATATTGATAGGTATATGCCCCCTCGAACGATGAATTGATAAGATTTTGATTTTTGTGAATTTTTCATTTTTTTTTTCATTTTTTTTGAATTTTATGATTTTAAAAATGTCGATTCATCGTTCGAACATAATGATGTAAAGAAATTGACCTGGAGAGATGTAAAATGAAAATTAATGTCAAAAATTGCCTTTGCTCTGTTAAAATGTGATAAAATGCCCCAAATTTACCATTATATAGGTTAAAAATGTCATCTTCCATGTCATTTTCCATTTTAACCTAGTAAAACTTGCAAATTTTGAGCTCTGGAGTGAGAAAGATGGCACATCCTGTTCACCAGCACTGTTTCGAGTGCATTCAATGACATCAGCGGCCAGCACATTACGGACCCCCAGTATGTACCCTGTGAAACTCCAGCGTTTTGAAAATTTTCCATTTGAAGCACGCTTTTCAATGTTTAAGTCATGAAGTATTGTGTTTTAGCGCCCTTGAAAGTTTCCATAGCACTCTTGACCATTTCTGTAGTGCATTTGATTTCGTAGCGCACATGATAGATTCCGTAGCGCTTTTAACCATTTCTATAGCGCATTTGATTCTGTAGCGCATTTGATAGATTCCGTAGTGCCTTTGATAATTTTTGTAGTGCCCATAATGTTGTAGCACATATAAGGATTTCTGTAGTGCCCATGATGTTTTCTGTAACGCCCTTAATTGACTATTGTTGTGAGTGATAAATTTGTTCCCAAAGTTATTGGAAAACAAATAAGAACTGATAGATTTGCTTTTAAAGTTGTTAAAAACAAAGATGATTATGATTACCTGCCTTCCATGATGATGAAAAACAAATAGTTTTGATTGATATGTCCATTTCTAAAGTTGTTAAAAATGAACATGATGTTGATTATCTGCCATTCATGAAAATGAAAAACAAATAGTTTGATTGATATGTTTATTTCTAAAGTTGTTAAAAATAAACATGATGTTGATTATCTGCCTTCCATGAAAATGAAAAACAAATATTTTTGATGTGTAGATGTGATTGATAAATTGTGATGATTGGATAATGATTTTGCTTTGTCATGATATGTTAACAGGAGAGATTGGGGGTATTGCAGTCACGGGAGACATTTCTGAGTACATGGACATTGATTCCATAGTTGTTACAGTCATACCGAGATGTGATTGAGGCTTGTGGATTGAAGTCATTGCTTGATATGCCTGAGGTTCACCTCAACAGGGCTTTATTGACAGCACTTGCTGAGCGGTGGCATAGTGACACCAACACATTTCATTTACCGACTGGAGAGATTACAGTGACCCCTGAGGATGTATATCGCATCCTAAGGATCCCAGTGATGGAAGGGATAGTGGTATTTGATAGCCGAGAGGTTGGAGGCACTGATGCTTTGAGGAGGATTTTCTGAGATGATCAGATTGCTGGATACTTCATCCCATGGGGCAAGATGACAGATACATATCCACCTTTACTGTTTGTACTTGCAGGATTCATTGGAGGTATGTTGTGCCTCGACTATAGGTTGAAGGGAATCGCGATTGGGTGGGGTCGTGTGCTAGAGAGTATGGTGATGTAGGGGACACGGTATGCATGGGGTACATGCATGCTTGTGCACTTGTATGATGAGTTACATCATATTGTTTATGGTAGAGGCCGGAGTTTTGCTGTTGGTTGCTTATTATTACAGATATGGGCATGGGAGCACTTTGCTATTTTGCGACCATTGACTCGAGGACAGCGACCAGCTGGTCAATCATACAGATGGAGATATGCTGACATTATTGCTCAGCCGAGACTGGGAAAACTAGATCATTGGCAGCATCTCTTGGATGGTTTGGATACAGTATGCTGGCGGCCATATTTAGATTGTGAGGCATGGCCAGAGGATGCGAGGGAGATGCCCTATGTGTGTACATCTAGATTTTTGATTGGGCGGACTCCATGGATCATTGAGAGATTTCTTGCTGGACGAGTATGTTGGTAGTTTGGATGGATTCAGGGTATGCCTATGGGTTCGGCCATTTATGCACGGCGATAGCCAGAGCTTGCAATATGGGGTCCACAGATTTCCTATGAGACAGTAGTGGCAGAGTTCACCAGTTTAGGAGCGGTGATGTGGGATTACCGAGTTGATGTTCTCGATGCAGGGACGACACCAGAGTACAGCCAGTATATCCTAGAGCATCCTACACTACGTATGTTTGATCCTGATGAGCCTATTGCTCCTGTTACTGCACATAGACGACGACAGAGAGATTCAGCTTCAGAGGGTGATGATTCAGAGGGCAGTGATGATGATGAGAGTGGAGGAGATGATGATTCAGAGGGAGATGATGGTGGTGATGGTAGGGGTGGTGATAGGGGTGTTAGGAGAGGTGGCAGGAGAGGTGGCCGAGGTGGACCATGGATGAGACACATAGATCCATCTCCTTCAGTAGATCCAGTAGTATCAGGTCATCTATCCTCGCTACAGAGTACAATACAGAGTTTATAGACTCAGCTAGCACAGGCACAGGCCTTGATTACACAGTTGCAAGGATAGTTGACTGTAGTTATTGCTGAGAGGGATACGGCTAGACAACAGGGTGAGCAGGCCATTGCTTTGGCAGATAGTCTAAAGAGAGTAGCAGCTAGCACCTTAGCTGGTGATATGATGAGAGAGGTTACTAGAGCCACCCGGGAGGCCGAGTTTTACAGGACTAGATATCATGATGCTGTTCCACCTGAGCGGAGGGAGAGTTATACTCGGTCATGATCTACTCATAGTCACTCTCGTACTACCAATAGAGGTGTCACACAGCCACTACCTCTAGGAGGGCCATCAGGGACAGGCGGAGCAGGTCCATCAGGGGCAGGTGGTACAAGTCCCAGACCAGCTCCATCAGAGGATAACACTGCCTAGTGCATTGTAGATGATATTTTTATAATATACTGTTGAGACATTTGTATACACCCTGAGATGATCTCATTTTTGATGATGTTATATCATATGTGATTGACATCTTTGTACATTTTGACATTCATTTTTGAGATATATGAAATGCATCGATGATTTGTGATGAGATAAATGCGTCTATTTTCTTATATGCATGATGTGTTATGATATAATGATTTCCCTATGTTTATGATTGTTTATGATGTATATATATGCATGATATATGAGATGAGATGAACTCTATTTGATGAATGATTATATAAATATGATGTAAAATATCAATTTATACATGTGAATGAATGTTTATGTATGCATGCTATATTTTTATGATTTTCTGATGCAAATATATATAAAATGATGGATGAAATGATTTTTTTGTGAATGTCAAAATATACTCAGTCATGTAATCAAAAAGATATTAACCATTTGATACTTTGCCAGCTTTTTGGGAAAAAATCTATAAATGTAAAATGCAAACTCTAACATAAATGCAATCTATTTTAACCATGCAGGATATCCATACAATATTACCATTTGGAGAGCCTATTTTTGCTTTTTGTATCATCATAGAGCATTGAAATGTTGAAAGTTAATACAAGCATCAAAGGGTATGTTAGCACCAGTGATAACCTGAGTATTGCTTTCATGATTTTTGATATAGCAAGTTAATACAAGCATCTAGGTATAATTGAACCGAGATGACCTGAGTATTGCTTGCGTAAACAGACAAGAGTTAACCCTTTTCCCATGCAAATTCTGAAATGTCATCAATGATCCTGTAATAGAGCATGTCTCGCAACCAATTTGCATAGTACTAATGATTTCCTCGCAAACAGCAGACAAATAAAAATCATACTCCTTCCTTGCTTTTCTAGTTCAGTACATCATTGAATTGCTCCAGAGATATGATATAAAAATCAGACAACCATTTAAATTTTGCTTAAAATATTTCAAACATTTATTCAGATTAAGATCATCCAATTTGGTTATCATCATTGATGTTCTCGTTTTGATAGTTGGTTGGATCATGTTTGTCTTGATGTCAATTTTCTTTGAATAAGCATGTTGCAATTGATTTGATGCAACCATGTTTGTTGGTGTTCTGACAAACCGTTTTGTGTCTATTTGTGATCTTCAAAAAGCTTGTTGTCCCTCTCTTGTTCAGTCTATGTTTCTGCGTTTTGCCCCCAGTATAAACTTAACCTAAAAAGTATGAATATGTACAAATTTCATCAAGCCAGGATGAAACATAAGGATCCCTATCATATGATATGGATATGAAAATATATACAGATGATAGATATGAATGGATGATGCCTAAAGTGAATGCAAGACATAAGATAATAGATGGAGAAGCCTATTTTGATCACAAGTAGCGCCTGTTTGCCAGGTTTTCACCACTTGTTTTTATTGCACTTTTTCATGATTTTTCTAATGTTTATGATTTTTTTAGGACTTTTTATGATTTTTTTGATTTTTTCAGGACTTTTTATGATTTTTTTGAATTTTTCAGGATTTTGTATGATTTTTTTTAAAAAATTTCAGGACTTTGACGATTCAGACATAGAATTTCTTCAAATGAATGCTATTGATTAGCTCTTCAAACAGGTCCCCTTCTGACGTAGATAACTGATATGCACTAGAACCGTATACTGCAATGATGACAAATGGACCAAGCTAGTTTGGTTCAAATTTCCCTTTCTTTTCTCTATCTTGTTGATTACGTGGATTTTCTCTCAAGACTAAGTCACCTACTTGAAATGTCCGTGTTTTAACTCTGTGATTGTAACTATGGGACATAATCTGTTGATAACCTTTCAAATGATCAGCTGCATGTTGACGTCTTTCATCTAACAGTTCTAACTCTTGGAGGCGAGAAACTCTATAGTCTTCATCACTTATCAATCCCTTGAGTGAGACCCTAAGAGAAGGTATTTCAACCTCTAGTGGTAAGATTGCTTATGCTCCATAGACCAAGGCATATGGGGTAGCTCCTGTTGGTGCGCGAATGCTAGTTTTGTATGCCCACAAAGCTGGATTTAATTGGACATGCCAATCATGACCGACATCATTTACTATCTTCTTCAAGATCTTCAAGATTATTTTGTTGGAAGCTTCTGCTTGACCATTACCCTGTGGATAATAAGCTGTAGAGAACCTATGTTGGATGTGAAATATTTCACAAAGTTCATCCACATCTTGATTCTTGAAAGGCATTCCATTATCAGTGATAATAGAATTAGGAATTCCATATCGACAAATGATGTAATTTAGGATAAATGAAGATATTTGTTTACTAGTCATAGTTGTCAAAGGAACAACCTCAATCCATTTTGTAAAATACTCCGTAGCTATAATGATGAATTTATGCCCATTTGACGATGAAGGATGAATTTTACCAACAAGATCTAGTCCCCACTGAGAAAAAGGCCATGTCAGAATGAAAGGTTGTAGTTCTTGTGCAGGTGCATGAATAAGATTCCCATGGATCTGGCATTTAGAACACTTCTTGACAAAAATAAAAGAATCTTTTTCCATGGTAGGCCAATAGTATCCCATTCTGACAAGTTTCTTGGCTAAGGTCAAACCACTCGAATGAGTTCCACAAATACCACCATGAACCTCTTGTAAGGCTTTTTCAGATTCATCATGTTCAAGACATATAAGGAGTGTACCATCAAGACCACGTTGGTAAAGGATATCAGCAATTAAGGTATAACAAGATGATTGGCGGATGAAATTCCTTTTTTGGTTGCGGGATAAATCCAAAGGTAAGATATTATCTTTCAAATAGGTATAGGTCTTGCCATATAAAGGTGAATCAGAACCGGTTAAATGATATATGACTTGGGTTTTAGGATTATCATAGGCGGGGAAAAATAAATTTTCCACCAAGAATTCATAGTTAGTTTGATCTTCTGATAATTGTAATAAAGAAGCAATGGTAGCCATTGCATCTGTAGCTTTATTATCAATCCTTGAGATTTGTGAAAACTTGATTGACACAAAATAATTTTTATAATCATCCACCATGTTCTTGTAAGGTAGCAACTTATCATCTTTAGTTTGATAATCATCATTAATTTGATTAATGACAAGTTGTGAATCACCGTAGACCTGGAGCTCTGTAATCCGCCATTCTAATGCTATTTTCAATCCTATGAGCAATGCCTCATATTTAGCTATGTTATTTGTGCAAGGAAACATCAATCGATATGATCATGAAATGGTATGTCCTTCAGGTGTAACAAAGAGAATCCCTGCCCCCGAGCCATATTGTGTATAAGATCCATCAAAGTACAATGTCCATGATTTCTGAATTTTTACTGTGAAGACATCTGCATCAGGAAACTCAATGTGCATTGGATTTTCTTCTTGTAAAGGTGCTTCAGCCAACTGATCTACAATGACCTGTCCTTTAATAGCTTTTCGATCTACATAGTGAATGCCAAACTCACTTAAGATCATTACCCATTTTGCAAGTCTCCCTGTTAAAGTAGCTCTGCTTAATAAGTATTTAGTGGATCAATCTTGGTTATCAACTTAACTGTATGAGCCAACATATAATGCCACAACTTTTGAGAAGCAAATACCACTGCAAGGCAAGCTTTTTCAATGAAACTGTAGTTTAATTCATGACTTGTTAGAGTTCTGCTGATATAGTATATAGCCCTTTCTTTACCTGTAGAATCTTCTTGTGCTAGTAATGCTCCTAAGGATACTTCTGTTGCTGAAATATAGAGTATGAGTGGCTTTCCTGGAATGGGTGGAATTAACACTAGTGGGTGCATAAGATATTGCTTGATCTGATTGAATGCTTCTTCACATTTGTCTTCCCATTTGAATGGGACATTTTTATGCAATAAATGTGTAAATGGTAAGCTTTTATCTGCTAGTTGAGCTATAAACCGCCTGATGGACTGTAGTCGTCCTTGCAATGATCGAAGCTGACTGATATTTCGTGGTGGCGGCATGTCCATTATAGCTTGTACTTTTTTTGGATCAACCTCTATGCCCTTTTCTGAAACAATATATCCTAGGAGTTTTCCAGATGTAACACCAAAGACACATTTCTTTGGATTTAGACGAACATTGAACTTCTCCATTCTGGTAAAGATTTTTGACAAAATTTGTAGATGTTCTTCTCATGTGTGAGATTTAGCAACTAAAATCATCAACATAATCTTCCATGAATGTGTGCAACATATCATGAAAAATTGTTGTCATTGCTCTTTGATAAGTAGCTCCGGCATTCTTTAACCCAAATGGCATTACATTCCAGCAATAGGTACCCCAAGGGCATGTGAACGTTGTTTTATCTTGATCCTTTGTTGCAATCTTTATTTGGTTATATCCTGAAAATCCATCCATTAATGAATACATTGCATGGCCAACAGTTAAATCGACAATCATATCTATGTTGGGCAAAGGAAAGTCATCTTTAGGAAAAACCTTATTCAAATCTCTAAAATCTATACAAACTTTGATCCTTCCATCTGGCTTTGAAACAGGTACAATATTGGAAATCCATTCTGCATAATCAATAGTTCGAATGAATCCAACATCCAAAAGTTTCTTTAATTCCTCTTTGACCAATAACGTAACATGTGGATGCATTTTTCTAAGCTTTTGCTTCACAGGTTTTACCCCTGCCTTGATAGATAAATGATGCATTATCAGATTAGGATCTAACCCGGGCATATCAGCATATGACCAAGCAAAGTTAATTTGATTTTCTTTCAAGAATTCCATGAATTTTAGGACTTCTTCAACTATTAATGATGCTGCAATTTGTAAAATTTTTGGCTGCTCTACTGTACTTATATTGATTGATTCTGTTGGTTCTATCAAAATAGAAGATCTTTCATGATAATGCTTGGGAAGAGTGTTAAGTTTCTCATCCTTCAATTCCTCAGAAAGGTTTGCACTGTCGGATTTTCTCTTTATTTTTCTCTTGTTGTGATCTACCATTGCCATTTTTTTGGTTTTCACTGATAGATCCATCTTTTATTTCATTTATTTTGCAGCTAAGAGACTTGACACCCTCCTTATCAAAATCATGAGTATGAAATTCTTGGATGAAACAATTGTTTTCTTCATCAGAGGAACAAAGGAAATTTATAATATCCTCATCATTATAGAATCTAGGGATATGGATAGGTGCGTCAATGTCCCAATCAATAAGTTTCGGATAAACTAAAGGCATGGAATCATTAGGTTGGGTAAGGTCTTGAATTGTCAAAGTCATGATGGGGTTATCATCTTCATGGTAGACAAGGTTTATGATGGTATTCTCCTGTTGATCGTCAATTGCGTTAGAATCTGAATCGTCCTCACTTGAGTCATGATCGCTTTGTAAAACATAATCAAGTGGAGGCCTTGAACCTTCTCCTTGTATAAGAACAGGTACATATTTGTGTATGGTATCAACTTGTTTGTCTCTCTAGAATTCATCATTATAAATGGTGTCCCATTCATATTCATTGGAATCAGTATCTGAACTATTCTGCAATTGGAAAACTGATTCATGAGGTTTATCTGACATTGATCCTTCTTCATGAGTTGATTGTGCTTGCTGTGAAGTAGAGTCTTCTTTATTTTTACCATATCCAAGTCCTATTTTATCACTTGAATGCTTTGAAATAGGTTGAATTGGTTCCACGATTCCTTCTCTTCTTTTTCCTATAGGACCATTTCCTTCATAGCCCATTTTTTGCATGATAGCGTATCCCTTACCATATTATTCTATAGGTAACTTAATGTGCAAGAGAGAGTCATCTTCATCTTTGTATAACCAATTTAGGATGTCCCTATATTCAGCTTCTTCTTCAGTGGTATTGGCTCTAATGAATTTTTCGTCAAACTTTGTGATTGGTACAGAAGTTTGGGATGTAGAGGCTATTGCAATCTTTTGATTTAACAAGGTAGGCTGACCATGTGACCTCGGAGAAGGAGGTAAGGTAGAAAGAGATAGTGAATATTTGCCAACTCCTTTGTCTTTAAAATTTAGCTTAGTATCAAGATTCCTTGTCAATTCTTGCAGTTGTCCTTGTAGATTGGAAGAAGAAATAGCAAGAGCCTCCCTATTGTGTGGCACAAAGGTATCTTGAGTTGCTCAAAGATTTGAACAAGTTTGGGTACTATTGTAATTAGCTTGTATAGTTATTTCCTATCCATCATATGGAAACTTGATGCATTGATGATACATTGATGGCACCGCCTGCATATCATGAATCCATGGATGACCCAAAAGTATGTTATAGGAAAGATCTTGATCTAGAACTTGACAAAATGTGTTCTTTACAACAGGTCCCACTCTGATAGGAAATATTATTAATCCCTTAGAAGCTCTTTCTTCATCATCATATGCTTTGATAGTTATTTTCCTTCATGGATCAATAGCATTTTCTAAAATTCCCAAGACATTTATTAGCTTTAAGGTACAAATGTTTAAACAAACTCCTCCATCTATTAAGACACGTCTAATTTGGTGTTTATGGATCATGACTTCAAGATAGAGTGATGAATTATGTGGATGTGTCATGGAGGCATCATCTTTATTGGAAAATGAAAGACAAGTGGGGGAAGACAAATGTCCCACCATGGCTTGAAATTTGTTTACATCCAAATCAGTATCGACAGTTGTGTTTACGAGAGCTTCTTCTAAAATATTCTTGTGTATAGGAGATATTTTGAGAAGTTCAAGAATGGAGATTTGAGCTGATGTTCTCCTCAATTGATCAACCAGATTATATTGAATTGGAGAAGGAATAGTTGTTTTAGATGAACTTCCTTTTAGAACAACCTTTTCTTGTCCTCTCGTAGTCACATTAACCTGTTGATATTCTTGTTTTCCCTTGATTTTGATAACATTAACCCGTTGATCATCAACATAGATGTGACGGATTATATTGTCTTCAACATTATGTATGCTTTTAGCTTTTGCATATGATGTTTCCCCCTTTTGATAGTTTGGTAAAGGATCTTTGAATGCTTGATGATCGTCATTGGTATGATGTCCTTTGATTGTAATAGTGCCATTGTCAATTAAATCTTGTACAATATTTTTCAAAGCTTGACAATTATTCGTTCTATGACCTTTACATTGATGATAATTGCAATAATACGAGTCATTCCATGATGGTGGTTTGAATCATGGCTCATAATCTCTTTGTGGTGGTAAGGTGATAACCTTATTATCAAGAAGCTCCTTGAGAGTAGACTCAAGAGATTGACCCAAGGCAGTAAAATTCCGTCGATTTGAAAAGAATGGAGGTCTAGATGGATTTGATGTTTGGGTATTGCCAAGATTTCTATTGAAATTACCATGATTTTGATTGGTATTTTGATTGGTCATGCTCTCTTGCTTGGAGGTTTGTCCTTGTTGATTGTTGTTTCCTTGTTGATTTGTATTTCCTTGTTGATTGGTTCGTGGAGCACTTGATAAATTAAAGACAGATGGTCTTGTTCGTAGATTATTTGCATCTACTATACCATCATTGACAACATTTTTGTTTCTATTCCAAAACCTTGTTTTATCGTTGTTGTTTTGGTTTGATGTACTTGGATTATCAAGTTTTATCACTCCTCGTTTAACCAAGGCCCCTTCAATTGTGATTGCATTTTCAATCAATTTTTCAAAGTTGTGAGGACAATGAAGATTAAGCCTATAACTTAATTCTTGATCTAGGCTATTGATGAAGATATCCATCTTTTCCTTTTTAGGAATAGGACGGGAATATCGTGCAAATAACCTTCTCCACCTTTGCAAGAACGTAGTGAAGGGTTCTCCTACTTTTTGTTTCACTTTACAAAGAGCAAGCATTGTTATCTGGTGTTGAATGTTGTAGGAGTATTGTGATATAAACTGATTTATCAACTCAAAGGTTTTGATAGGCGGAGTGATCTTAGAAATCCACTCCATGGATTGTACACCTAGACTTCGTGGAAATAATCGCATTAAGTATGTATCGTCATAGGCGAATTCTAGACTCATATTTCAGAAATCCCTCACATGGTCAATAGGATCAGTTTTTCCATTGTACCTATCATATTTAGGGATCTCACAATGTTTTGGAAATGGGATCATTTGAAGACTCCTATCAAATGAGTAAGGAGATATGTCTTCCAAAACATACTTCTTTGTTGTACCCCCTTGCATTTCCTTTATTTTCCCTTGTAATTCTTTTATCTGTTGAGTAAGGGCACTAAAGTCAGTAGGAGGATTTTCAGGATTCTGCTTAATCCCTTCTATGTCAAAATTGTGAGGCAACTTAGCTCCTTGATTAGCTAATGAAATAAAATATCTTTCTTTGTTTCGTTCTAAAATCCTTTCCATAAGAGTATGGAATTGAGGATCTTGCTCTGCTTCTTGAAGCTTTTCTTTTGTTAATTCATCAAGATTAAATGTATCCTCTTCTTTTTTAGTATGGTCACCCATTTTACTTGTAGTGGTTTCTCCCTCGCCTTTTTCCATGTGTTTTTGAGATCTCGTGAAGATAGGCATAAGTTTTGCTCCAAATTCTACTCACTTTTGATCAAAAGAATATGAAATAGTGCAATTATGTGATAGATATGAAAGTCAGGATAGAATGAAGATTCTATGACTTGAAAAGGTTTCTAATCTTTAGCTTGTGTTGTTCCCTAATTGGAAGGATGAAAATCTTGTTGGAGGGAATTTAAGCAAAAGATCAAGAAAAATATGTTTTTGCACTTTATAAAGTTTGATCCTAGTTTTGTAAAAGGATGGATTTAGTGACAAATGCTTAATGTGATCTGAGTTCTCTATTGCAAAATTTGATTTGGATGAGTAGAATATTCAATTACAGGTTGGGGAATATAATAGAAACGAATGCGTTGACTATGGTTATACCTTTGAGAAAGGGCTCTTATTTGAAAATAATCTTGTGAGTACAAAGGTTCTATAGCATAATCATCAGAAAGACCTCTAACACAATCATGATACCTATGAAGAAAGGTTCTATATTTAAGTAAAATTTTTTGGCTTTGATACAAAAATCATTACTTCTTCAATAGTTTCTTGTGGTTAAGGGTTTCTTTGGCTTTTTAATCCTTTTGAAAACGGATTTCTTTACGAACGTTGTGGATTTCCAATATCATAACATGAGAGTAATCAATGTGATAGTGAGTGTTGGATGATCTTATCTGAATTAGTGTATTGAAAACACATCAAACAAATTGTAGAATAGTTGTCTTAAATCCTATGCTAAACATCAAGTGTATGACCAAAATGTTTTTCAAAAATTGTTTTAACAGGTTTTACACATGATTAGCATTTCAAACAAACTCACTCTTAGTTCTCAAGTAGGTCATCATATTAATCAACAACCCACATCTTAAAACTGCGTCGACTCACACAGCCGTGTCACCCTCGAAAGGGTGCCCGTGTTTTTTTCTTTTCCAGGTGCGTACTCAGAGTGACGGAAGTGGATATCGGATCCCCTGAGCAAACAATCCTTGGCAGTTATATGGTGAGTATCTTGGGGGTAGATTCTTCCCTCCCCTGCACTGTGATTAATATGATGTTCAAAAACTGACTTGGTAGGATACTACACTAAGTTCTTAGTAAGGGTTTCTGTTCAGTGTGGCAAATGATAGACTCCCTCGAGAGACCTCCCTACCTTTAGAACAAAGGCTTTGGGGATGGTTATCAATGCACACTACCGTTGAATGGGATTTTCATCAACCATCCGCTTTTGATTAGAGTGGGTTAGAAAACTTGGCTTTAGTTGTTCCCACTTAGGTCATTCCCATAGGGTGAGTACTTTTTCCCACTACGACAGGCCTTCTAAAAGGTGTTAATAAAACTGTAAAATGCATAAAGTAAAATAGGTGAGTTTGGAATTTTGATCACCCAGTTAAGGGGAGAGCATAGGCCTATCACCAAAAACAAAGCAAACAAAGATTTATTTTAAGCCCAAAATAAAGATTTTCTATGCTAAGTGAAGATGTTGCTTCACACAAACACGAAATTTCTTTTTAGCCCAAAATGAAATATGAAGTGTCTACCCTAGGATTGCTTCGTTTTAAGTTGTGTCTACCCTAGGATTGGTTTATTCCATTTTATAATTTATTAACTGTCTGCAGTTGCGTCGGATTCAGTTAAACTATATTTATATTACAAATTACAGCTTACTAGTTTTCTAAAATTGTGCTATAACAGTCCTCACGGGCGCTACAGGATTCATCATAGGTGTTACAAAAATCCTTAAGGGTGCTGCAAAAATCTTTATATGCATTGCAGGATTGCTCATAAGTGCTGCATGATAGATTATGAGCGCTGCAAGATTTATCAAATGCACTGCAAGATTGTGTAAGAGCGCTGCAGGAACTCTCACGGGTGCTGCAGAAACTCTCAAATGTGCTAAACTAGGTATACACTTTCTAAAATGTGTTTCTTGCGCTAATCTGCTATTTTTGGCTGTAACCTATCAAAGAAACTTGCAAAAAGATGTGAGAAACAGGGGCAAGAGCCCCACGGTGGGCACCAAAAATGTGTATATGTTAATTTGTTAATCTAAATAAAAACAATAAACACAATTAACAAAACTTTAAACTAAAGAAATTTAAAATAAAACTGAATATAAAAAGAGAATTTCTTCATAAGCGTTTTGTCTTTCTCTATCTCAAGAGATTTGTTTGAAACTGCTGCTCTCAGATTGTGTAGGCTCAGCTTCTCCAAATAGTATTTCTACAGAATGAGTATGCATATAAAAATCTCTATCCTATATGCTGGTAAGAGTGAGAATGTTGACGGATATGGACAGGGGCTGTGGATTATGCACAGGGGCTGTAAATGGAAAATGCTATGGATATACTACGATATGCCATGATTCTATTACTTTATGAAATGAAAATACTGTGAATGCTAAAAAGGATTATGCTATTGCAAATTGACTATAATTTTCCTGCTTAAAACATCTATATGATTTCAAAGACTCGGCAGTCTTATTTATAGATTTTTGCAGGCATAATCCTGGCTGGCAAGAATCAACGGCCGTAAGGTTGTCTGGTAGATTTGAAAGGTGAGAGATGAAGAGGTTGAGAAGAATATGGAAGAGGCTGAGAAGGTTGGAGAGAAGAATGGATGCTTGTCTTCAACCCACGGGAACAAGCCTGCATAGAAACAGAGGAATTTAATTTTTCTGTTTCGGCAGTTTGTTTCACGGGTGTTGAAGATAATCCCCAAATTAATTAAATAAATAAATTTATTTAATTTCATTAATTGAATTTTGATTTTTGATTTTAAAAACTATGGAAGATTTAATTAAATATTTTGTAATATTTAATTGTGATGTGACTTTAGAAGAATCAATTAAATATTTTAGAAATATTTAATTAGAAATGGATATTAGAATCAAATTAGAGGAATTAATTAAATATTTGAAATATTTAATTATGAATGATATTTAGAGGATTTAATTTAGAAAAGAAGAATATTTGATCTTTATTTGAATAAAATATTCAAGCCAAGATTAAATAATAATTAATATAAATAAACCATAATGTTTATTTAATTAATTATGAAATGAATAAGAAAAGATGATTAAATAAACTTATTTATTTAATCGAAATGAAAGAATAAACAATATAAATAAATTATTTAAATTGATTTATACATAGATGGAATTCGGAGATTTAATTAAATATTAAAAATATTTAATTAATTACCAGACAATGTGATGTGACCATTTTTAGGTGTATACAATAATGAATGAAGAACACTATGTAACAACTCACCAAACCTTATTTGAACCTTGGAATGTAAATTTGAAAACTTGCATGGAGTTGCCTCAATGAATGTAGATCTTGATCATGAAACTTGATTAGAAATAATGCTTTTGAACACTTGAATAGATCTTGAAAACTACATCACCATATTAGCTCAAAAAACATGCATGATGCAAGAAATATTTGACATGATGAAAGGAATATTAATTGCTGCAATAATATTTAGTAATTCTACCCTTGAATGCCTTGAAAATGCTCTTGAATTGCTCTCTTGATCATAAATTGGCTTATAAAGTTGTTAGGAAGTATTAGGATGAAACATAGTGAAATAACCTCTTATTTATACATATCTTATCATTAATTCCTGAAATTCAAATACCACAAGCTGACATTGAGTTGTGTATTGGAAATCATTAAAATACCACAAAATAATAATTTAGAGAGGGCTCCTAGGTCTAAGTGAGGACCTATTCACCATAGGGAGAATGGGTCCTAGGTCATTTACCTAGGACACACATTGCTTAGTGTTAAACATTATGTTAAATTAGGGTCCTAGATCTAAGTGAGGACCCATTCACCCTATGTCAAAGGGGTCCTAGGTCACTTGCCTAGGACACACATCTTCCAAAGTTAAGTGTTGTGTAATGGTATTTATGAATGTCAGGTTTTATCCTTCAAAATTTGCATTTAATTAGGATTGGATTTGAATTAAAGGGGCCAATTAAGGAAAATTAATATCAATTAATTAATAAAGCCCTATATTAATGTGAAAGTGTAAAGGTACACCTTACAACATAAAAAATAAGGCATAATTAAGTCCATTTTATTTAAAAGGCCCTAAACTTAATGTGAATATGAAAAACATATTACAACACTAAAATAAGGCACCGTTAAGCTCATTTATTATTAATTATTTCATAATTAAGTGTGAAAAAGGGATACTTTTTCCTACACTACACACCTAGGTCCACATTTAGGTAAATTCTTTTGATGAATTTTATCAAAGGTTGATTGATAGATTTGAACAAAAATTTAAAGAGGAGCAATTGGTTGTAGAAGAGTTCATAGCAGGAAAGTATGATGTGAGTGATTTGAAGCATGATCAATTTCATGATGACTCTTTGGAAATGCATGCAATGATGAAATATAAGGATGTTGCGCATTTTGTGAACTGTGTCATACTACGCATTCTGCATAGGAATTTGCCTTTATTGTCGAGCGTACAGCCGCATTTAGTGTGGCCTTAAGTGCCTTATTATGCCTTCAACTGTCCCTAACCCAGCAGTTCATGTTGGTGTTGGTGGTTCAACGGCTTTGCTCAATGGCTCCCCCTCTGAACAAACATCCCCAGAAATTCATTCTGAAAGTGTTCCACGAGGTATGCATTTTGACTCCCTTGCTGATGTGGTTTTACCTTTACCTAAGTTTGATTCTACTTGTCAATGACTTGAAAGTCACACCCTTGTTGGGTATTTTGTTGGGAGAACCCCCCCTGAGAGTGTGCTTAAAGAATGGGTCAACAAGGCTTGGGTCCCTCATGGGGTCCGCCTTGAGATGGTCCAAAACTTGACCAAGGGTTTTTTTTTTGTTCCTCTTTTCAGAAGTTAGCCATGTGCAAGCCATTTTGGGTCACGGTCCCTAGTATGTCCGGTCTTCCCTATTGATATTCCAAGCCTGGACCCGTGACTTCACTATCTCGGATGAGACCAAGCTTCGGGTCCTAGTCTGGATTGAGTTTCCTGGTCTTCCTTTTCCCTATGTGCCTTTTTTGAATCATATTGCTTCCTCACTAAGGAGAGTTATTTGTGTGGAGCCGGATAGGTTCTTCCAAGCCCGTCCCTAGAAAAGGGTTTGCATGGAGGTTGACCTTTCCTAAGATTTGAAAGACGCCATTGATATTCAAATAGGAACTCTCCGACATACCCAGAAAGTCACTTATTTTAATCTACCCAACACATGTTATCAGTGTCAGTCTGCAGACCACAAGATCAAGGACTACCCTTTGGTAGTGCCTCGTACACCTTCTCTACCATGAGAAACTGAACAATCTCATCAAGCAAATTCTTCTACTCCTAAACAAGACTCTACCTAGACTACAGTCATAGGTCATAGGAATAAATCTTCTGGTTCTGCGTTAGCTTCCAAAGCTGCCGAACCAGCGAAAAATGTTTCAAACCCTTCTCAGAAGGGGACGACGGTTCTGGGCAAGGTCAATAGCATGCCTCCTCAGCCTCGGACTAAGACCATGCCTCAAGCCGCTACCATCATGATGGCCCAGCAACATAGTTCTACTCCTGTTTCAGGAGCCCAAAGGTGCTCCCAAAGCCCCTCTCCACCCAAGGAGGAAGGGGAATATGTTCAGGAGAATTGGAGAATATCCTCTCCTTCTATCCAGATTATCTTGGTTCCGCCATAATTTTTACATAATCGTTTCTCTTCTCTAAATGGAGAGGAATCGGAGTCCGATGATATGGACACAGTTCATCCATAAATTTTCTCTCATGGAATGTTCGAGGTCTTATTGACCTCTCTAGAAAATATATTATTAGAGATACTTTGAAAAAGTTGACTGGTATTGATATTCCATGCCTCCAAGAAGTTAAAATTTTTGGTTTTTTGCTTGCTTCGGCTTGTCGGTCTATCTGGCTAGCTAGTTCTATGTTCAGTACCACCCACGAGTCTGGGCGTGGAGGAGTTGTCACTCTTTTGTCCCTATAGTGGCACTCTAGCATGGTCGAACATGAGTCTGATCCCATGTAGCGACTTGTCTAGATCCTGGTCAATATTGATAATCATTCTTTTGGGGTCATTAATGTTTATGCCCCGAATGATGTTGTGGAGCGCTCATTACTCTGGCGATGGATTGCTGACTCATTGCCGGTCGCCACTTGGATTTTATGTGGGGACTTCAACATGGTTGAGATGGCCTATGATAAAGACGACATCTTGCCCTTCAGATGGGCAGCTGGCAAACATGAGGCATGGTTTTACATGTACAATAAATTGGGGTTTTTTGATCCCAATATTGGCCGCTACCATTCTCATTCTCCTTGGCACACCTAGTGCAATTTCTGGGCTGGTTCTGACAGAATTTTTAAATGCCTTGATTGTGCCACTATCTCAGCACAATCATTCTTCTCCTTTGCCAGCTCTTCCCTTCCGGTTAAGTCGTTAATGGAGGTGACATTGTCTAATCACTTTCCCATCAGTTTTCGCATTGAATGGGAGACTTGATAGCCTCGCACATGCAAGACGCAATTCTTCCTCAACACTTCTCTTCTCACCCATAAGGCCACCCTGGCCCACATGCACAGAATTTGGAACTTGGAATGCAAGCCAACTCATAGTACTGTCTAGATTACGTGGTGGAATGATGCCATCACCCGTATCGCTTGCTTCTTGTGCACTTATGGATGCCAGCTAGCCATCTTTCACTGGCGGTCTTACGAGGCAACCAGAGCTGATTTGCTCTCAGCTAACAAGTCCTTAGCGACTAGCCCTTTTTCTGCAACTTTGTAAGTTAAAGTTGCAGAATTACGACATAAAAAGCAAGTTGTAGACAACTACACCGCTAGAGGTGCACAAATCAAGTCCTGTTTGCACTGGCTCAAAATTGGTGATCATGCCTCCAAGGAGTTTTTCTTGGTCTTGCATGCCAGACACTCCTCTCCAGGCATTAGAAAGATTAAAGATGGCGTACAAGTCCTTTCAGAGCTGCCTAACATTTTGCAAGCTTTTGTGCATCATTACGAGCAAGTTTTCATTGCCCAAGACCCCACGCCTGAGTGCCAGCAAGCACTCCAGGATTTCCTTGTTGTGCCACATAGGCTGTCTGCAGCCCAGAAGAATTTTTGTGACCAATTGCTTACGCTTGATGATTTGAAAGAGGCATTATATTCCATGGAAGATGATAAAACCCCCGGGCTTGATGGCTTTCCCTGTGAATTTTACAAAGCTCTCTGGGATTGTGTGGGTCCCGACTTGTTTCAGGTCTATTTAGAGGCTTTCCATTCTATTTTTTTAGGAGAACTAATAAGTAAAGGGAATATTAAGTTCATACCTAAAGCCAGTGATCCTAAGGATATTTGTAATTGGCGGCCTATTACGCTCCTTAATGTTTCTTATAAAATCATTGCCAAAGCTCTTGCTTTAAAAATCCTCCATCTTCTGCCCTTCATTGTGCATCTGGAGCAGACTAGGTTCATCAAATCAAGGTATATTCTGGATAATATCATCGATGTTTGGGAAGGAATGGAGTGGGCTCGACGCTCCAACCAAAAATTTTTATTCATCAAGATTGACTTTTCCAAAGCCTATGATCGCATTGAATGGCCTTTCATTCTTGCCATGCTGCAAGCTCTAGGTTTTGGGCCCAATTTTATTCAGTTTGTTCAAATGCTCTTTGCAGATGCCTCGACCTACATCACCATCAATGGTTAATAGTCCTTTGCCTTTGGCCTCTTCCGTTCCATTCGATAGGGTTGCCCTTTGGCTCCCTCGCTGTATGTGCTTGTCATTAAAGGATTTGGTTATCTGTTGGCTAATGCGGCCTCTTTGCAGCATGTCAAAGGTATTTCGTTGTCGAATTCCCAGTTGCAATTGCTCAATGGGAACTTTGCAGATGACTCCTTTCTCACTCTCCTGGAGGAAGAGGAGACCATTCACGAGGTGCTCGAGTGCCTTAATGTGTTCTGTCTTGCATCTGGCTCTGCTATTCAGTGGCACAAGATGCTTTTCTATCGACAGTCTATCTTGTCTTGCCCTGCTTGGCTGCAACCTTTTGGCTAGAAGTGGATCAGGCTAGGAAAATTTTTCCAATTTTTGGGCATTCCTTTTGCTTTCCAAGCTTCTCCAGCAAAGCTTTGGCAGGCTGTGCTTGCTTGGGTGGAGAAAAAACTAACTTACTGGATCACCAAACCTCTTTCTTTGGCAAGGAAATTCCAGATTTGTTCTAAAGTTTTGGCCGCTACTCATGTTTATTATTCTTCTTGCTGGGTGCCTTCTAAAGTTGCTTATAGCAAGCTTGAGAAATTTCTTCGTGATTTTCTTTAGGCCTCCTCTGATACTCATCATGGATTCCATCGTGTCGCCTAGGATTTCTATTGTCTCCCCAGGGACTCTGGAGGCTTGGGTTTGCTCTCTACCTAGAGGTAGAGAATTGCTCTATGTGTCAAATGGGCAATTCTACCCTCACGGGTAATGAGGCTTGGAAAATTCTCCTTTGCCACTGCATTCAGTCTGGTTTCCCTGCCAACAGACCTGCCTAGAAAGGAATTAGCCTCCAGACCCTTCTAGTAATGAAAGAGTCAGTTCAGATAATTGGTATGTTTGTTGCCAAAAGCATTTGGCGTGCCTGGGAATCTGTCAAACCCTAGCTCTGGTGGTTTGGCTCCAGCTTTCAGGACGGGCTCTCCCTAAACTAGCACAATGTGTGGTGGTCACCCCTTTTTGCTAGAAATGATCAGCCTTTGGCTAAAGTGCCTTGGCTTAAAGCTCTTAGATTTCATAAGAAGGGTATCCAAACCCTCCATTAGCTTTTTCTTAGACCTGCCATGCGCATCTTGCATTGGGACAAGTTTCGTGCCTTGTATAGTTTTCATAACCAGGACCGAGCTACTTTTGAGGGTCTGGTGAGTGCTATCCTAGATGAGATGCTTCACAAAATTGGTATTCATGGGCCCAAACCATGGTGGAAAGACATGGTACCTAAATACTCCTTTGAGAAATTACAAGCCTCGGCTTGGCTACAAGTGGCTTTCGCCTCACTTTCCCATGCTCCAGAGTCTGAATCAGAGGTGGTTACTCCAATCTCCGGCTCCTGTCTAGTGTAAAATATTTTCCAACACTTGGTCTGTAGGTGTTGAGCTGAAGCTCACCCATTTTTCTTGGTGTATTCTTTTCCAGGGCTTGCCGGTGGGCTCTCGACTTGTTCATTTGGGGGTTCTGGACCCTTAGTGCCCGTTCTGTGGGAAGTCTGAGACTTTTAAGCATCTCTTTTGGTTTTTCCCTTGGGCCCAACAGTATTGGACCTGGATACATGATTTTTGTTGGCCATTTCAGCTCGAGCCATTCTCTTCGCACATGATTCTGTTGGGGGATTCGCCTAGATTCCCAGCAAAGTATACCTAGCTTTGGCACACTTTCAGGGT
The DNA here is from genome assembly GCA_007258455.2 of Sequoia sempervirens. NCBI lineage: Eukaryota > Viridiplantae > Streptophyta > Pinopsida > Cupressales > Cupressaceae > Sequoia > Sequoia sempervirens. The sequence continues at coordinate 813,929,117 of VDFB02281492.1, forward strand.
GGAAATCCTTTTTACTATTTGGAAGGATAGAAATGCTTGCATATTTGCTCATTCTCAAATGGATTGTCAAATTTATATGTGTTCTAAAGCTGTTATTTGCTCTAATGTATTATTTCAGATATAGGTGCAAGCCAACAAAGTGGTGTTAGAAGTTGCTCACCTCCAAGTTCCCCTGGACCATTGGGGCAATGCCCCGTGCACTGTGGCCCGGGTCCCCGACTCGCCCTCCTCCTCCCACCACCGGTCACTCTCTTAGGGCTAGCGGTGGAGTGGTTCTACTCACCCCCGCTCTCAACCTCTGCCTCAGCAGGACTTTTGCCCCCCTCGACGTGCTCACTCTCCTCCACCACAAGCTGGCCAGGGGTGGTTCTCTGGTGGGTCGTCGGGGAGTGGTGGCAGTTTGCTCTTTTATGATGCTCTTGGTCTTGGTACTGCTTCTGGTTTTGGTTGGCCAGATACGAGTAAAGTCTTTCTGCAGCTGGCCCTTGCAATCTCGCCTCGACGCGAGGAAGAAGTTAAAGAAAAAGATGACAATGATGGTTGGGCTCCTCCTGATGTCAATCCTGAACTCACTGATGTATGGGGGAAGAAGGATAATAGAGACCCTCCTAGCTTTGCTAGCACTACCTTGGCCGCTTGATGGTTGTTTTTTAATATTTGTTATTTTTGACTTATGGGCTTGGCCCATGATTTTTTGATTTTCTGGGCTCTGCCCATGTGACCTTCGAGGTGTGCTTTCTTACCACCCAATTTTTTTTTTTTGTATATATAATTAATATCTTTATTAATATAGATTAGAAGCCTATTCATAAAAAAAAATAGAAATATAAGGATGTGCATGAAGGATATGACAAAATTATAGCCTTGGATCCTAGTTTGGATTCATTTGGTGAAGATACTAAGACTAATATCTACGTTGATGTCTCTAGTAGAAATGATATTGATTATGGGTCCTCTAATGTACCTTGAGAAGATGGAAATGGAGGAGACAAAGGTGATGATATCTCCAAATTAGGTCTTGGTGATCACACATCTTATTTCATTGATAATAGTTTAGGTGGCTTTGGGTTTGGCTTCCAAACCAAGCCTACGAAGAAGGATGTTGATGAAGATTTTAGTCCCAGGAAGATGGAGAGTGACTTTTTGAAATAGGAAACCACTCATGAGGAACATGGTGGAAATGTATACCTTGATCAAAGAAATCAACCCTCTTTTACTTGGGATCTAGGTGTGTCAACTTCTAAATATGATGTCATACCATCTTGGGATGAACTTCTCTTTCATTCCAATGTTGTTTTAGATTCAACTCAAGATTCATGCATGGAGGATGGCATTAAAGAAGCTAAGGCTGATAGGAATGTTGATGATATTGATACCAATCTGATTTATTATTGCTTGGTGCTGATTTTGAGAAAATAAATTGTAGCCTTGATTTTGAGAAAATAAATAGTAGCCTTGATCAAGATGTTCAAGGAGAAGTTTATGAGATTTGCGACTTGACCATGGTGATGTTAATGATAGGTATGAAAAGATTCTTATTTTTGCATGCAATACAATGAAAAAAATTTAACCTTGTAAAAATTTAAAGTTCATGAGGAGAGTTGTAAGAATCAATTCTTGGTGTCTACTAAAATGAAGTACAAATCTTATCTAGACTAGATAGTACACATAGATAAGTAGAAATTATCATAATCCAAAGTGCACCAAGGGGTCAAGATAAGCTTAATGTTTCCTTTGTTGATTTGAAAATAATGAATCACCACGGAATAAATTAAAATAGCTTACTTGCACATGACACATGATATAAATGTAGATAATAAGTTTGAAGATGAGACCTTATCCATGACTAAACAATTAAGGGGAGAAGTTGGTGAGCTCACTGGTAAGCTTAAATCTACAAAGCTTACTTTGGAAAGTTTCCAAGAGGAACTTCAAGAGGAAAATGATCAACACTATGAGCTCAATAGTTTACAAACAAGGAAAGTAAAGAAGGATCCAAGAAGTTCAAACAAGTAATGGAGGAGTATGATCTTGTACGATGTCCTAAAAATTCAAAAAATAGGAGTTTGGATCACCAAGAAGATGAACCTAATTTTGCATTTGATGTTAATTTTTAGTTTTTTTATAATCCTATATCTATGATGAATTCTGATTTGACTCATGTCAATCCACTTTCCAAATGGGTTGAGGGAAATCTAACTGATTTTAGAGAAGAGATTGGAGTTGATCACAAGATTTGGGACCTAGGTGTAGTTTCTTACCATGAGATGTTGTCTCAAGATGGTAGTAGCGGGTCAACCTCTAGTGTTAGTACTTATTCCCACTTTATGATCAACTTGTACATGATTCCAGATCTTGATTTACAAATGAGTTGGATGGTCTCTTCAATACAACAACTGAACAGTTCTTGGGTGAGGTTGGATGGTAGATTTAATTTGACCATGGGAGAAAATCATGTTGTTACTATCATACTCATCTCTCCTATATTAAAAATTTGATTTTAGTTTGGTTATTGTTGCCCTTACATCATTTTTTGTTATGGAGATTTAAATGGAGGAATTTTTTTGGACTCTCTTTCACCTTTAGGGTTTAGGACCTAAAAGGAGAGAGGCAATCATTCACACACTTCACTCAAGAACAAACCCTTGAGATTCCAATTCAAAAGAGATTGAAATCTTGCAAAGGGACTATCCTAGGGGTTGAATGGAATCTAATGAGGGGTTCACCACACATTTTAGACTTGGAAAAGGTAACGCAATGCAATATGAAATAACAAACCCTAAAAGACCTAGAAAGATGAAAAAAATGCAACAAAAATTTATGAGATAGAAAGTGTGCACCTGGGAGACTAAAGAAGGTAGAATGGAGGTCTTAAATTCTAGATTCAAATCTATTGTCAATGCTGACTGGGACTCATTCAACAAGATGGGAAAATCAATCCTACTTTTGGGAAAATGTGTAGATATAGGTTTTAGCCAAAAGGGTATCCAAATCTATGAAAATCTATGTCAGGCTTGTACAATGGGACTCATTCGCTACTAATGGATAATCAGTCCACTTTCTCTTTTTCAAAACTTTAGGAATTGATTTTGTTCCTCTTAGTCTACTCTGCTCTTTTTGACTAGTTTCTAGATCTAAAACTATAAATTTCCACCTATAGGCCTTCTCCAAGCTTCTCCAAGGCTTGATGACAACTTTAGGGATTTGACAACTTTTCTCCAACTTTTCTCCTTGACAAATCTGCAACTTAGCTCTGCAAATCACACATAAGAAGAGGGAAAAATGTTGTGGGATTAGTGACTAGGGGTTTTCCTTGGTCAAATCCCTTGTTGGTAATTAAATCTTGAAATTAAAACAAATATGAATTGAGAATGATGAATGAACAAATAGTAATGTTGCAACTCACCAAGTCCTATCAATAAAGTGCTAAAATTATGCTTGAAATGGATACAATGGATGTGGTTCTTAAATATTTCTTGAATGATGTTGATCTTGCTTGAAACACTTGCTTGGATCATGAACTCTATATCACAATTGTTAGCACAATAACAAACATGAAGAATACAATCTTTGACATGATGATTGACACTTGAAGAATGCTCTAAAGTGCTTGATAATCTACCCTTGAAATGCTCTTGAATTCTATTTTGAATTCTTGAATGCTAGGTGAGAATATGAGTGAAAGAACCTTCTATTTATACCCAATTATGTAATAATTCCAAAAATTACAACACTACAAGCCGACATCAAATCTAGGAGAATAAAATCCCACCAAAAATTTGAATTAAATTTGAATTTGGGCCACATGGGACTCATTCACCCAAGGTGGCGAATGAGTCCCATTAGGCATAATGTATCGGACCAAAAATGAAAAGTTCTTAGAAATGTGTAAAAACTGGCTTGGGGCCAAAAGATGTAGGTGGGACCCATTCACCCAAGGTGGCGAATGAGTCCCAGACACTAAATCTAGGCCACACAAGCTAGGAACACCTAAATTATGATTGGTCAATGATTGGTTTCGATATTATCCTCGAAAAGATGCAATAAATGAGGCTTGTGGATGAAAAATAGGGCCAATTAAAGCATAAGAAATACTAATTATTAATGACAACCCTAGAGAAATGAAAAAGTGAGTTACAACACTTTAAAACACTCCAAATAAGGTAATATTAAGGTTGATTTTGATTAAAATTATGTTTATTATGCTTAGTTAATTGATAAAACCCTAGAAAAGTGTGAAAGTATGTTACAACACTTCACAACACTTTAGCAAGGCACCATTAGATTCTATTAGTTCACAAGGATGACCCAAAAAAGTGTGAAAATACAAAGGGATACATTTTACTACCCTACATTTAGCCCCCACTTTAGTAAGAGGATGAACTTGCTTCAAGCTCACACTAAAGTAGACGAACACACATCAAGGGGGGTTCAAATGTACCAATGCTAGCAAGATGAGATGGCAATGATAAAGAGGGGTGATCAAGCCCCTAGGATCAAGATCCCATGAAAAACCAACATAAGCACAAAGAAACGCACGTGAGAATGATATAAAGAACAATGCCAAGGCACAAGCTTACACTGCCAAAGATGAAGAAAAGAGAAGGTGAAATAAAAGAGTCAGATCAAGCTTTGATCATTTATCCATCGTGATGTGGATCAGATCTAGGTTGTTTGTCTAAAAAATGCATACTCACTTTGAGGCGATGAAACTCGTGGCTATCCATCAGGTGAGAAGTCCCAAAAGGTGAGAAATGTACACTCATGGATGGTATGCAATCACACACACACAAGTGGCTATGGGGAAAGTGATGCCTTAGATTGGGCTTCCTGCTCAAACCATAACAAAGTTATACCTCTTGATAAATTTAATAAGACACCACACAAAAATGATTTTCAAGCTTCATAAGGCAAGAAAAACTTCATATGCTTGAAGCTCATGAAAAAATAGGATGGATCTATAGGCATGCAAGTTGTGTTATGCAAGGTGGCCATATAACAACAAATGCAAAATGAAAAAGAGGAAATGTTCAAAGGAATCTTGCTTAGTTCATGCGATGTCTTTAACTTAGGGAACATTATGCCTAACATTTCCAAGAGAGGACCAATCAAAGAATACAAGATTCACAACTTAGGGGATGCAGTGTGTCACATCAAGTCACCAAGAGGGATATAATATGCTAAGAGAGATCAAGCTTTTGAAGGACATCACACCTAATGTCACCCACAAAGTGACAAACACATTGTGTGAAGTAAGAAAATTGCACCATGAACCATGAAAAATAAAAATGCAAAAGAATAATGCCAATGTATGCCCCCAGTTTAAAGAAATTGCTAAACACCATGCTATGAGAAATTAATTTAAAGTAGAAAATAAAAAATGCAAACAGAAGAGGAAGACATGATAGCCAACTTTAAAGCCCTATGCCAAGTCATATGTTTCTGAGTAAAGCTACGTCATGTAAGAGAAAAAAGAAAAAAAAGAAGAGAGAGGTTTCCCCCAAAATGAAAACGCTAAACACATAAGGGATCTATTGATTTGGGGTTAGTATGTTCTTTGCTACATTGTTTTTAGAGAGCTCAGATCTGTCATCATCCCCCAAATACACATAGAACTAGAAGAATGACACAAAGAGAGCGAAAACAAAGAAAAAACTTTTGGGTCAACATGGAAGAGACATAGGTGTCTTGATGCCTTGCATCATCTCCAAAAGGAAAACACAAGACAAATGAAAAAGAGAAAAAGGAAAGAAAAAATAAAAGCCTTTTGGGTCAACATGGAAGATACATAGGGTGTTTTGATGCCTTGCATCATACCCAAAATGAAAACACAAGACAAATGAAAAAGAGAAAAAGGAAAGGAAAAAGAAAAGCCTTTTGGCTCAACATGGAAGAGACAAAGGGTGTCTCGACACCTTGTGTCATCCCCAAAAGGAAACACATGACAAATGAAAAAAATATAAAGATAAAAAAGTGAAAGAGATACATGACATAGAGAGGAATGAAGGTACAAATAGATGAATGTCACAAAGAGAGAGGAAAAATCAAATAGAACATCAAGGGGGATCACATTACACACATGCAATCACACAAAAGAAAAAGAAAAAGAAATAATGCAAAAGACTAGTAAGGAAAATGCGAGTCAACCTATGAGCAAGTCATCCACCTCCCAATAATGTTCGTTGTATACCGAAGGTAGGAAACTAGCCAAAGGGACAAGCACAAGTGTTGAACTAGGAGAAGAACCAGGTTCAACACTCTTTGCAATAGATTTGCTATTTAAGCTCATGGAAGAGGAAAAAAATGTATTCAATCAATTAGGTACCTCTTTATCAATTCTAGCAACCTCAACATCATCATCCAAATTAATCACATTAGGAGGTCGAAGGATAATGTCCATGGAAGAGTTCAACTCTTGTTGTGGTTGTTGTATTGGATTGTTTTGTTTTGGGGCAAAGGTAGAATCATCATGCATTGATTCAGTCAAGTTTGGATCTTGATTTTATTTGTTTAATTCTTTGTGTAACCTATGAGCAAGGGCATGCCATCTATGCCTACACTCCCTAGAACCTCTATTTCTTTTGGTTTTGTTTTCAAGTTGCATTTGTGTAGGAGAAAGTTGATCAACCATAGATTTATTTTCTTCCCTAAGGGGAGGAATGAAAGGAACCGTGGGATGTTGTTCAACCACTTTCTCTTTGATTTTGTAAACTTGTTTTATTCTAGGAGGTTTGATGGGATTGGTTTCATTATCTATTGGTCATTTGTAGGATGAATTTTATGTTTTAGGTTGTTCTTGATTGTTTGGGTCTTGTTTAGATTCAAGAATAGTTTCGTCAAGGATGGGAGGTTCAAAGGTGGATGGGGACATGTTTTGTAGAGATATTTTGGCTATTTTCTTTGCTTTGAATTTTTGGTAAGATATGAAAAAGAAGTCTTCTTGTGGCTTTATAGGTTCAATGGGCTCAAGCCAAAAGGCATCTAAGGAAAAGTTTTCTTTGGATGAAAAAGGGTTAAAGCCACTATGGTGAATAGTGAATACTTGATTTTCAAAGGGAAACTTTAAGAATTTATGCACAACTGAAGGGACAAATTTCATTGAGTGAAACCATGGGTGGCCTAGCTTCACATGAAATTGGTTCGACTATGAGATGATGGAGAATGTGGCATCTAATGTTTTTGGTCCTATCTGTAATGGTAAGGTGATCGATCCTATCGTAGGTAAAGCAAAAACATTGTGTTTCTTGATCCATACTTTCAGTTTATCATATTCATCTTGGGTATGTGCAGGATCATCATGGAAAAAATAGGCCCTTAAGTGGCAAAAAATTCAGAAAAAATCAGAGTTAGGCAACTTGACGTAAAAATTTGAATAAGTTATCTATATTATTTCAAAAATATGTAAGAGTAGAATCTGTATAAAATTGAATGTAGTTTCTAAACTACTAGTTTTATTTTATTTATTTTTAAATCTATTTGGTGAAAATTTGAAATTTCAATGCAGCAGTACTTAAATTTTATGGAAAAAATCAGAAGTAGGTGTTTTTCTGACCACCCTAACCACAATAAAATGATAATATTTTTTTATAATATTTTAGATATAAGTAGAAGACTCATGTCTAGATGTGATGCATTTAAAAAAAAAAAAAATTCCAAGTAAATAATTCATTATTATTTTTTATTACAAATTTAAAAAAATATAAAAACTCATATGTCTGACCACCTTAACTTGGTCAAAACTTCATGAAATTCAAATTTTCTCTTTTTAATCCTATAGTATACAAAGCATAGAATGTGACGCATGTTTCGAATTCAAACAATGCGATACCATTTGAAAGCTATAGTTGTTTTTCAATCAGCCTATTAACCAGGACTTTAGTTGTAATTCAAATAGAAAATGAATAATAATAATTTTATTAAATTCAAAGTAAAGCATAATTTATATTGGTGGAAAGATAAGAATCTCCTTTAAAAACCATTTTCATTTCATTAATTTTGGGTAAAAAAAAAGTTGTCAGCCACATACCCATCATATTGCCACTTTTTGGCCCATCATGATCCTGCACATACCCTCTTGATAGAGTTCATGCAAAAGTAAAAATTCCTCGGTGATCACATTCTCTCCATAGGTGAGATATATTAGTATCCCATTAGTGGGATTATCATAGATACAACTAGCTATGTAGAGAGGACCATCGGGTGCATGTTTAATTATATCCTTAGAGGAGAAAGAAATTTCAAGAGGTCTCTTAGTTCGGCCCTTACGAGGGATGATGTCTATCGCCCCTACCATTTCATCTATACGATTGACATTGATAGCATTATTTATAGCAAAATCATCATTATCTGTATCAACATTCATCTCATCATTCTTTGTAGTTTCGCTGGCTTTGACAAATGAACTATTATGTTTGCGCATTGTGTTGGTGAAAATCTACAAGTTTTGGTTCAAAGGGGAAACAAACCTATTTCCTTGATCACTAACACCTCCAATGGATAGACAACTAGAATCAATGAGGTCTTGTACAAGATATTTAAGATGCTTGCAATGTTTCATGTAATGTCCATTTTGTTAAGGATATTGGCAATAAGCATTTGATTTAAAGCTCAGAGGTAAAGGATTATTAGGGTTGGGTGTTTTGACGGGAGGAAAGGTAATCATTTTTTGTTCTAAAAGTTGGGACATTGTGTTATGAAGGGTATTAGGCAAGGGAGTGAATTGTCTTTTTGGATCTCCATAATTAAAGGGCATTATCTCTTTGATAGAAACTACTTGGTCATTGGAATTTTGAGTTCTTTTTTGAGGGGGTTTAAATTGAAGGAACTTTTTTTTTTTTCTAAAAGGTTGGGAATTATGGTTTGTGGGCTCGAATCTCTTAATTTGGCTAGAAGTGGACTTTGTATCTTGACTGCTAACTGAATTTTGATAATCATGGAGGGTAGTACACAAGTGCATGAAGGATGGGAATTTCATCATGGTAAGCTTGTCTTGAATCTTACTTTGCAAATTTTCTATGAAAATCTTTTGAAGGTGTGGGTCAAGGACCTTGACATCAATTTGGGAATAAAGTGATTGATAGCATGAGATAAAATCAGTTATCTTTTCTTACTCTTTTTTATTACATCTCATCAAATTGGCCAAGGTCATCTTGGAAGTCATATGCACTTGGAAATGGTTTACAAATGCCTCAACAAGTTGATTGAATGAACTAATTGAATTTTTTGGCAAAGAATATAACTATTCCAAGGTAGTATCTTTCAAGGACCTAGGAAAAAGCTTTGCCAATATTCATCATCAAGGAAAAACTCACTACATAAGGCAATGTAGGCATTAACATGGTTAGAAGGATCTCGCTTCCCTCCATATTTCTCAAATATAGTCACTTCTACACCTTGTGGCATCGGTGTTTGTAATATCTCCAAGGACAATGGACTACTTTTCACATAATATGTAGGTGGGCCATTTTGATTTTGGTTTATGGTGGAAATTTTCTTTTGAAGGGATGAAATAGTTTGGAAAAGTTGTGTTATGAGAGGGTCATTACTTGTGTTATGAGATGGAAGTGAAAGTGGTGATGGAGTATATGTGTTTGTAGGACAAGTGAATGGAATACTTATAGGTGGTAAGGTAGGAGATATAAATTGTGATGCCACATAGGAACTAGGGATGCTAACAAGAATACCCAAGGAAGGAATCACATTACTAACTTGTTGCATTGTTGTTGTGACTTGAGAATTGGTGTAGGTAGGTATTGAGGCTATTGTTGTGGGAGGAGGAATTTGGGTTCCTCCTTGACATTTAACATTGCTTGTTGGAAAAGAACAACTAGTGGTTGAGGGAAGATGTTTTCCAAAGATCTCAACTATGTTTTTCACAAGGTCAAGGCCATCTTCACTTCCAAGCATGCGGTGAATGTTTTCTATGGTAGGAATTGCAAATAATTGAAATGTTTTCCAGGCTTATTTTATGTTGTAAGTTTGCTAAATCCTCGTGAATTAGAATGATGTTTTCTTGTGGGATATTGTCGGTTCTCGTGTCAACATTCATTGTGCTACTTGAAGGCAAGGAATTGTTAAATATTTTTTCCATGCCTAGTGTACTAGTTTCAATACTAGGAGTCGAATATCTAGATAACCCAAGATCCACAATGATTGAGCTATCATAGGATGACATGAGTTTCAAACTTCATCTCACTATAGTATTAGAAATAGGACACCAAACACTCATACAAAGACTACTAAATGTGGGGTGAATGCAAATGCAATGTAAGCTAAGAACAATGAAATGCTTATAACTAAAATTCTAGAAATTGAAATAGAAAAGAAGAAACAACAAACAAAAATTCAAAAAATGAAGTTTAAATGCCAGAAAATGTAGTGCAAAATGTGTAGAGGGACTGATTTTCCCAAGGTGACGAATGAGTCCCAGTGATGATTTTTTGAAAATTTTCATAATTTTTGAATTGAATTTTATGATTTTTAATGTTTTATGAGCTATGGCTCAGATGCAAATGCTGAATTTGATTAATTTTCAATGAAATTAAATGTAATAATGCAAGCTAAATGAGATTTTCACTAATGCAAAATTTGAAACCCTAGAATGCAAATTAGCCTAATGCAATGTTGATGCAAGCTAAATTTAGGATGTAAAGGCACTCCAAATCAAAATTATGATGCTCTATATGTAGGTTCACCAAAATGAAATCATGAAAATTGTTGGACTCTCTTTCACCTTTAGGGTTTAGGACTTAAAAGGAGAGAGGCAATCTTCACACACTTCATTTAAGAACAAACCCTTGAGATTTCAATGCAAAGGAGATTGAAATATTGCAAAGCGACTATCCTAGGGGCTGAATGGAATCTAATGAGGGGTTCACCACCAAGTTTAGACTTGGAAAAGACAATGCAGTGCAATATGAAATACCAAACCCTAAATGACCTAGAAAGATGAACAAAATAGAACAAAAATTTATGAGATAGAAAGTGTGCACCTAGGAGACTGAAGAAGGCAGAATGGAGGCCTGGAATTCTAGAAAATCTATTGCCAATGCTAACTAGGACTCATTTGCTAAGATGGGAAAATCAATCTTGCTTCTGGGAAAATGTGCAGATACAAGTTTCAATCAAAAGGGTATCTAGATCGATGAAAATATTTTTTAGGCTTGTACAGTGGGACTCATTTGCCACTAATAGCGAATTAGTCCACTTTTTCTTTTTCAGATGTTTGGGACTTGATTTTTCTCCTCTCAGTCTACTATGCTCTTTTTGATTGGTTTTTGGATCTGAAACTATAAATTGCCACCTATAGGCCTTCTCCAAGATTCTCCAAGGTTTGACGACAACTTTAGGGGTTTGACAACTTTTCTCCAACTTTTCTCCTTGAAAAACATGTAACCTAGCTCTACAAATAAAAAACAAGAAGAGGGGAAAATGTTGTGGGGTTAGCGAATACGGGGTTTCCTTGGTCAAACCCCTTGTTGGTAATTAAACCTTGAAATGAAAGCAAATGTGAATGGAGAATGATGAATGAAAAAATAGTAATGTTCCAACTCACCAAGCCCTATCAATAAAGTGTTGCAATTATGCTCGAAATGGCTGCAATGGATGTGGTTCTTGACTCTTTCCTGAATGATGTTGATCTTGCTTGAAACACTTGCTTGGATCATGATCTCTACCTCACAATTATTAGCACAATAACAAACATGAAGAATACAATCTTTGACATGATGATTGACACTTGAATAATGCTCTAAAATTCTTGATAATCAGCCCTTAAAATACTTTTGAATTCTCTTTTGAATGTTTGAATGCTCTTGTTAACTCTCTTGAATGCTAGGTTAGAATATGAGTGAAAGAACCTTGTATTTATACCCAATTATCCAAGAATTCCTGAAATTACAACACTACAAGCCTACATCAAATCTAGGAGAATAAAATATCACTATAAATTTGAATTTGGGCCACACGGGACTCATTTTCCCAAGGTGGTGAATGAGTCCCATCAGGAATAATGTATGGGATCAAAAATGAAAAGTTCTTTGAAATGTGTAAAAATTGGTTCGGGGCCAAAAGATCTAGGTGGAACCCATTCACCCAAGGTGGCGAATGAGTCCCAAACACTAAATCTTGGCCACACAAGCCAGGAGGACCTAAATTATGATTGGTAAATGATTGGTGTCATGATTATCCTAAAAAATATGCAATAAATGAGACTTGTGGATGCAAAATAGGGCCAATTAAAGCATAAGAAAGCCCAATTATTAATGAAAAGCCTAGAGAAATATGAAAGTAAGTTACAAAACTTTACAACACTCCAAATAAGGAAAGATTAAGGTTGATTTTGATTAAAATTATATTTATTATGCTTAGTTAATTGATAAAAATCTAGAAAAGTGTGAAAGTGTGTTAAAACGCTTCACAACACTTTAGCAAGGCACCATTAAATTCCATTAGTTCACAAGGGCCCAAGACCTAATGTGAATGTGTTATCCACATTGCAACACTAAATCAAGGAAAAATTAAGCCAAAATCCACAAGGAGGACCCAAATGAGTGTGAAAATGCAAAGGGATACATTTTACTACACTACAAAGATATCTTTTCATGTGAAGATTATTGTTGAGTGTTGGCAGAATTCTAAGTAGTTGGCTGTAAGTATTTTCTAGACATAGTTCATCCATTCATTATTTCCATTCAAGTGAGAAAAAACCACTATAGTTACTTCATGGAGATGACATGCATGATTTTAGGTAATAGTTTAATGATTGTAGTGGTTTGGTTGTTTTGGTTGTGCCCATGGCCTTCCATTTGATACTTGGAGGTTTAGTTTCAATGTATTGATTGTACTTGCAACAACAAAGGGATTTCCTAGTTGATAGATCTCAGAGTGATAGTGATTGACTTGCTTTATATTTGTAGCAGTGATGTTAGGGATTATGTTTTATGGTTGAGTATGGTGTCTTGTATTTTACCTAAGATCATGATTGGAAGTGAGTTTGCTAATGTGGTCTTCTCTGAGTTACTTTGGTAGGATATATTCCATGGCATTGATTCTAGCCCTCTCAAGGATTTTAGTTTTGGTTTGGATGGTATTTTTTTTTGGGATTCTAGGAGAGAAGAGTTTAGTTTAAGTATGATGGATTTTCAATGGCACATTATTAGCATGGTGTTAAGGATAAATGGTTGCAATTAGGGGAGTCTTGACATAACAATCTCCATCATATATCCTTTGGTATGTCTCCATTTCAGGCTCTCTATAGTTATGATGCCCTCTCTTTTGTTGAGTTATTATTTTTGCATAGTAGAGTCCCTACAAGAAGTGACTTTGTCCAACAAAGTCATGAGATCCTAAGGTCTTTCAAAGAAAATTTATATCTTACACATGATCAACAAAAAAATTATGCAAATAGGAAGAGAATGGAGAGAGTCTTTGAGATTGATGTTTACTTCGATGTACATTCTATTTTCCATATTGGATATTTCTTTGGGTTATATCCATATAATCATATTTTCCTAGAGAAAGATAGATTAAAAAGGGTCAATGGATCTTCCAAAGTCATCAAGAAGGAACAAATAGTAGATTGTGTGTTAGATGTGCCACCAACTTGCAAGATACACATACTTTCATGTTCCATGTTTCCAGAGAGTGGAGGGATAGAAAAAAATGATTTTTCCTAAGTTTCCACCATCAAATGATGAGGGAAAGCATGATGGGATACTTGATAGATTTTTGGTAATAAGAGGAGAGAAGCTAAGAAACAAAGGTATAATTGGGCACTCAATCAAATGGAAAGATTTTCCTAGTGGACATGCAACATGGGAAGAGACAAAAGATCACTTGCATACTATAATCCTTCATTGCTTAAGGAAAAGCAATCTTGGGAAGGGAGAATTTTTCATGATCCATTTTCTAAAAATAACATTTACTATTTTTAGTAAATCCAACTTTAAAAATAGAAAGTCAGGACCTATGGATGAATCGGGTAAATTGGATTTTCAAAGCAAAATTATTAAATCATTTTTGAAGGACAAATTAATAAATATTTTAAATTTATTTTTATGGGTCCAAATTCGGCATTGGATTTTGAGATGAGTGATTATGGGGAATTTTTGGCTTTATTTAATGCAAGATTCCCCATCTTGGGCACCCAATTTTGTTTTAGAAAAGGAAATTGAATATAATTAGTAGTGGTACACTAGGTCGTGAAGCTCATATGAGTTTCACCATGCTTGAGTAAGCCTACTATTTGGGAAAAGGTTTAGGACAGTGACAACAAATGCAATAAAATACAAAAACAAGAAGTAGAAACACACAAAAAACACTAAAATAGGTCTATAGTTAAAATCTATGCTAAAATTGATGGATCTAGGCTACAAGAATGCCCTAGAATGGTAAGGTTTCTTGCTAAATTCAAAGTTTTAGTTTGTTCTATAGTGTTTAAGTATTTTGTACTATGATTGTGTAGGTTTGGCAACAAATACATATCTAGAATTTAACCAATTTATGATTTTTGAAATGTAAAATGCAAGTATGCATGCAATTTTCAAAATGTTCAATCAATAAATGCAACTCAAAATGCATACATCACTAATCCTAACTTGTGAAATCTAAAACTAAAAAGTATGATGTCTTTCTGCAACAATAAAAATGCACTTCTTCACTTTTTTCGCTATATGCATATGCCTACATGAATGTTCTAAATAGTTTCAGATTTGATTTCAGATCAAATATGACCTAATGCAGATTTGTAAATGAAATTAAGATGAATACATAACTTATGATGATTGAAATTAACCCTATTGGAACATTGAGTGCAATTTTCTATGCAATTTTTATTTTTATTTTTTCAATGCTTTTTGATGAAATGATGAATGCCTAAATGATTAATGCAACTCAAAATATGACTAAACTCAAATCTAGAATGATATTATTAATATTTTAGAAGGTATATAATACACAAAAAATAGTCTAGTTCACCAAAATGTTTTGTTGGAAAAGAATATCCTAGTTCTAATGGATAGATCACCAAAAGCAACCTTTTCCAAAAGCAAGGAAGGATAATCTAGAGCAATAAGGATGTGTGATTGAATAAAAATTTGAAAGGTGAAACAACCAAGCCTAGATCTAGGTTCTCTTAGTCAGATGTGGTGGGGTTGATAGGTTGAAAAGTTGATGCAATGATGTAATTGAGAAAACTATGCAAATGAAATGTTTTGAGATAAATTTTGATAGACTAAAAACACATAGAAAAATATAAGTTTAAAAAGAAAGAAGGTAGGCATAGATGCACCTATGATTCAAAATTGAGCTAATTTTGGGTGGTCTAGGGCACAAGAACACCCTAAACTGGGGATGTGATTCCAAAAACTAACTTCACAATCCTTTATTCCCTAGTTTGGAGCTTTGTGCTTCTAGATTTGGTTGTTAGATCTTCGTCTATTACTAAGATAATTCATATTCATTTTCTTGTCAACTTGTAGGGCTTTGATGCATGATTGAGAAAATTGTCTACAATCTTCCTCCAATCCTACTTATATCTATAGGGGCTTACCTTAGTCAAATTCTATGTTGGTATTTCTACCTCCACAATGGAAAATTTGATGAAAAGAGAGTGTATCCTTTTTGAGGGATAGAGGTTAAATAATAAAAAAATGATGAATTGAAACTTTACTACAACTCACCACTTAGATCTGATCTCCTTGATGGACTAAAGTCACGCTCATCACCTTCAAGGATTTCTTCTTGCTTGAATTGATTTAATTTGAAGACCTACAAACATTAGTACTAAAATATGAAATGCATGCATAAACATGAACAAAACTTGAATAAAAGTTGGCATGATTCTTAGATGACAAAACAATCTAATAATTTTAAAAATTCTACCATTGATTGCTCTTGGATGCTTTTAGGACACTTGATTTTTCTCAATTGAATTCTCAATATTTTCCTCATAATTAAAATTATGAAAATACTATGTATTTATATGCAATTAATCTAATTTCTTGAAAAATTAAATCTCGATAGCTAACAACTGGGATTTGAATTTCAAATATTAAATTACTAATACTGACATATTTGAATTTGGATCCAAATTAAGAGGTGTAGGGCACATGTCAACCTAGACTAGATCCCTCCTTTTTCAAGATCTAAAGTGTTGTGAGAAAATATTAAATGCATACTTTGATCTTTCACATTTAATTTTCTAATGAATGTTAAAATGGGAAATGAAATGCATAATTTAGGAAATCAGGTGTACAATTAGGTCCAAGCACATAGGGGGAGCAAAACCTATTGTGAAATTGTTAAGGGTTACAATTTACGATGCTATAATTACATGTAAAGTGGTTTGGGTGAAATGGTTCCTATTTTTAGGAGATAGGTGTGCTACTTTGTATGAGTTGACAAAGGTTATTATTGATAGTTAAATCATGTTTGATTGTTAGTTAATAGTGACAAGAACTAAGAAAAAAGAGGAGTCAATTTTGAAAATTACAATTATAGGTGGAGTTGTTCATGTAAAAAATTTACATACAATGTTACAATTTGCATGAATGCATGTTCCTTGTATGTTAATTTGATGCCTTGCATGTGTAGTATTGCACGTGGTAGGTTTTAGTTTTCATGTTGCATGTTGATTTTGCATGTGACAGGATAAGAAATGAAATTTGCATGCCAATATTTAGTCTTACATGCATGTAGTGAAGAGGATGATGAAACATGAAATTATTAGGCATACCATTTTGGAAGCAGTTAATTTTATGCATTGTAAACTCTCATATATTGATGTGTTGTATTTTGGAGTTCTATGTCAAGATGATTTGTGGGTATTTTCATGCTATTGGAATTATTCAAGAATTATACAACCACTTGTGAATCTTGAAAGAGCCTAGCTCTAGGATTGTATAGTAACTAGTTTGTTTATAGTTAATATATTGGGTTGTGCTTTTGGTGTGTGGGGGTTTTCTCCTAAGATAGTTTTCCCAATGTAAATATGGTGTTATCTTTTGGTGTGTATTTTGCATGTATCTATAGGGATTTTAATTTTAAATTTTATATATTGTACATCTTCTTTATGGTAATTGTTTAACGGTTTTAAAAAATTACACAATATTTCCTTAGTAGATAGGCATAGGAAGTGTTTCCACATAAATTGATTCCTTTTAGTTGGTATAAAAAAATTGGACAACTTTGGTCCCATTTTTGGGTAGAGAATTTTTTTGAACTACCCTTCTTTGAGTGGGAGTTTGTTGTACAATATTTTGTGACCTTGTTGTATAGAAATATATGGCTAGCACATTTGGAAGGATAGAGATGAAAAAATATTGTGATTATTTTTTTGTAGCCTTGGAAACACATGCATAAGAAGATATGTGGTTGATAGAATCTAGTACATCTTTTTGTATGACCTTACATTGGGGTTGGTTTTTGAAGTATAAATAATTTGACCATAGGAAGGTGTACTTGGGTGATAACTCTCACCTAAAAATAGTTAGTTTTCAAAGAATCAATATTAGATTCTCAAATGGTAGAGTGAAGGGGATCAATGATGTAATATATATCCTAGGTTTGGCATGAAAACTACTTTTAGTGAGTAAGTTGAATGATGCATGTGTGTAGGCTATCTTCTCAAGTGGAGGATGCAAGATGAATAACAGAGTTATGGTCATTGCTAAGGGAATTTACATAGGAACTTTGTTTTGGGAAGCATGCATAGTTCAATACCATAGTTATTTTGACAAGTCAAAGAAAAAAAATTAGAGTCTTCAACCTCACAATTGGAAACACCAACAAAGAAGAATGATGCATCTACATAAAATGGTCATGCTTTGGAGATGAAACTTCTTGAAGAGAAGATAATGATTTGGCACCAAAGACTTGGCCATACTGGCAAAAAGCGTCTCAAGTACCTTGAAAATAAATTCCTTGTTGAGGGTCTAGATGAATGTAATCTTCATTTTGATTTCTATAAGCATTATGTATATGGAAAAAATTGTGTTAAATTTTATTCTAGTCCTCATAAGTATTCTATGATGTTTGATTTTATCCTCTTTGATATGTTTGGTCTCACCAATGTTCCTTCATTTTAAATGTTTGAATCTTTTGTATCTTTTACAAATGATTGTAGTGGAAGGACATGGGTGTATTTCCTCAGGAGTAAATATGAAGTCCTTAGTTGGTTCAAAGAGATTAAGTTTTTTTGTCAAAATTAGGCTAGTAAATGAAATAATTATTTGAGGACTAACAATGGTTATGAGTACTATTCTACATATTTTGATAGATTCTATACAAAACATGGGATTCATAGGCATAAGATAACTCAATATGCTCCTTAGAAGAATTTAGTTTTGGAGAGGATGAATAGGATGTTGATGGAGAGGGTTGGGAGTATACTAAGTGGAGCTAGCCTTGAGAATTTTTTTTGGGTTAAAGCTATTATCACTACCTGCTATCTAGCTAATAGATCTCCTAAATCAATTCTTATTGAAAAGACACCTATTAAGGTGTAGTTAGAAAAATCCCTCATTAATACATCTTCATGTTTTTGCTTGTGATTCATATGCTCATGTGCCAAGGGAGAAGAGGTCCAAGTTGGAGACCAAGGAAATTAAGTTTATCTTCATCAAATATCATGTTAGTGTGAAATGGTACAAGCTTTGGGATTGAATATTCTAGAAAGTTATATAATAAAAGTGTTATCTTCAAATAGATGAAATGTTATTTTGTTGTATAATAAAAATTTAGTGTCAAAAAAAGTAACCACTTTTCAAACTTAATTTGGGAATAAGTGATATTGAGTTAACCTAATAATGCCTAGATTTAATGTTGTAATGTGTTGTACACATTCACATTAATCTAGGGCCCTTTCAATAAATATACTTAAATTGTACCTTATTTAGGGTGTTGTAAAGTGTTGTAGTACACATTCACACTTATCTAGGGTTTCATTAATTAATTGTGGCTAATTGAGATTAATTATCCCCTTTAATTCAAATTTAAGCCTTTTTAATGACACTTTTTGAAGGATCTATCTCAACACCAAATAATTAAATTACATGGCATTTAATTTGGTAAATTCAAGGTCCTAGAAAATGGTGGGTGATCACACAATACTAGGTTACAAGTTTTGGCCAAACTGAACACTGAAATAATTTTTTCTAACTAAATCTTCACTTTCGGGCACCTATAGTGGCTAAACCGTGAGGAATTTGAAGATGATGAAACCAAGTGATTTGTGAAATTTTTTCTATAAATTCTAAATATATTTTTTTCAAAATTTTTGGAATTAGATTGCACTTCTTTTTCCATCTCCTTTGAAAACTAGTTTTTTTCAGTAAACACCATTTTTAAGGAGTGACGCTCACCGTTTACAACATAACATTTTTTCCATGAAGGATAAAATTATAATTTTTTCTAATTAATATTTTTAACTAGAATATCTAGTGCTTCCAATTGGTTTCATAGTGTTTTATTGAATTTTTTTCCTTAATCAAGTTTTGAAGTTGAACCAATTACAATTCAGACATAGGCAGACCATATACAATGTAAAATTTTTTGTATGTATCGAAATTCAATTTTTTTTTTGTTGGATCAAGGACTTCAATATCAGTGCACTCATATTTTTCAATTTTTTTTTGATAATTTGCTATTTTTCTACATGTGTAGAATAAAGAGCTTGATTTTCGGTGAAAAACCTATGCTTGATAAAACTAAAAAAATAAATACATAATAAAACCAAAAAATATTAAAATTATATTCTTTGGATAGCTCGTTCTGAGGACTACCATCATCCAGTTGGGTCTGTGAAGTCTCCTCCATTTTCATCCTCAACTTGAGCTTCGAAGGGAAAAATTTTGGAGTTTTTTTGTGCCAGCGGGGGAAAAGAGGGGAAAAGGGGGGTTTGAGCAAACCAGGGGGGTTTGAGCGAACCAGGGGGCTTCGAGCGAACCCCCTTTCCACAACCATTTTCTTTTCTTATTTTTCCAGGAAATGTGGGACCCAAAATTTAATGGGTTCACTCGAAAGGGGTTCTAGAGAACCCCCTTTGGGTTCACTCAAACCAAAAGTTCGTTCAAACCCCTAAAACCCAATTTTTTTTTCATGTGGTCTTTTTTGCAACTTTTCCTTCCTCACTGGAATTGTAAACCAATTTTGTGGATTTACCCTAGTGCTAGGACCCATTCACATTTAGTGGTGAATGGGACTTCTCCACATAAGACACCCCTTTCTTTGCATTTTTTACATGGGTTTTTTACATTATTTCATCCTCTCAAAGAATGGTCCTAGAAAGCTATGCTAGGACCCATTCACCTTTAGTGGTGAATGAGTCCTCCTCACATAGTACACCCATTTTTTAATTTAATTTTGGTGGGATTCTAATGATTTTTAATCATAGATCTGGTGTCAGCTTGAATTATTTGAATTTCAGGGTTAATCTCTAGATTTAGTATAAATATGGGGTTAATTCACATAGTTTCATCCTACCAACTTTGAGTAAGCATCCAAATACTTTACAAGAGCATTATAGAGAACTTTAAGAGAATTTCAAAGGCATTCAAAGGAAAATTATCAAGAGTTTATTGCAAAAATTCAAGATCATTTCATCATGTCAAAGGCATAGTACATTCAAGCATGTTGTGGAGCTAATATTGTGGATGTAGCATTAAGGATCTACTTACAAGCATTGTTCCACATCTAATTCAAGATCAAGATCTACATTCTTCATGGACACTTCATGTTAGTTTGTATATTTACATTCCAAAACAACTTCCAAGGTATCAACATTATCCAATTTCATGTTCATGATTAAATTTCATTATTTCATCATTTGGTTTAATTACCTACAAGGGGTTTGAATTAGGAAAACCCATATTCACTAACAATTAATAATTTTTTCTCCTCTTGAATGTGTATTTTTAGATTGATAGGTTGAAGATCTTGAACAAGTTTGAAGCAAAATTGTCAAAGTTGTCAGCTTGCAAAATTGTCATTCATAGTATAAGAACATGAAAAGAAGGCTACAAAATTTTCTATAATTTTTCAAGAGCTAATAATCGAGGATCTGAGAGTGCACACATCAAGGAACAAAACCTAGATCTCAGTTTTAGAAACCCTAAGAGGGACCCATTTTCCACTAAAGGCGAATGAGCCCTTTGTGACCTAAAACCAGGCTTCTTGCAACAAGAAACACATCATTATGGCCTATCAAAACCTCCCTCATAATTTCTATAATAGTTAGGATTATTTTTTATTATTATTTGCACCATATCACACACAAAATCACATGTTTTAGGGTGAGAATTAGTGGTCTATCATTTTGATTTTGGTAAACCCTATTTTTCACCTAATCATTAATGGTGAACCTAACCTATTGAATATTGTAATTTTCTAATTTTGGAAGTTTATTCTTGCATCCTAGGTTAGATCTTGCATTCATTTGTATCTCACTTGCATTGAATTAGATCTCATTTAGGGTTTAGATTTGTATTATTTTGCATTTCTTAAATATGAAAAAAAAAAATAAAATAATTCATCTTCATTTCATTTAGATCTCATAAAATTGCATTTGAAAATAAAAAAAACATTGCATTTCAAATTAGGCCTTTGCATTCATCATTTTATTGCATTTTTACATTACATTTGTAGACAATCTGAAACTAAAAGTTACTGTCTCAAACCTAGAACTAAAAGACCTTACAGAAAGCTTGAAAATCATTCAAAAATAGTTTAAAACCCTAATCAAGGACCCATTCACCTTTACTAGTGAATGAGTCCCTAATCAGGCCTAACCTGAACTTTTTGGCATCTGAAAAGCATTGAAAATAACTCAAAAATCAACAAAAATATTTCAAAAATACCTAATTTGAACCCATTCACCTTTACTGGATAATGAGTCTTTGATAGATCCTAATTTTCATTTTCTAGAAATTGAAATCTTAGTTTTAAGATTTTTTTTGTTGTTGTTAGTTTCCTATTTCAATTTTTTGATTTGTTGTTTCATCAAATTCATTGTATCTAGCTTAATTTGCTTCATTTTAGTGCATTGTCAAAATTCAAAATTTGCATTTACAACATTTCATTTTCAATTTATTACATTTGAACCATTGGAAAAATGATTTGGAGGAGAAGGGACTCGCAATACAAGAAATGAATCCCTAATCCTTAATTTTTCCTTTATAGGGGGATGGTTAATTCAAGGAAACCTAGGATCCCAAAATTGGATTGACTATCAACATAAAGGTGAGTCAATTCTCAACAAAAGAGACCTAGGAAGATTTCTTAGTCTTTGAAGGGTTCACCACCAAGAAATTTTTTGGAAAAGACAACTTAACATTCAGGTATGTGTAGGATCATGATGGGCCAAAAAGTGGCAATAAGATGGGTATGTGGCTGATGACTATTTTTTTAACCAAATTTGATGAAACGAAAAGGGTTTTTAGAGGAGATTCTCAGATTTCCACCAATATAAATTATTATTTACTTTGAATTTAATAAGTAATTATTATTCATTTTCTATTCAAATTATGACTAAAGTCCTGATCAATAAACTGATTGAAAAACATCTATAGCTTTCAAACGGTATCACATTTTTTGAATCCAAAACATGCATCAAATTCTATGCTTCGCATAATATAGGATTAAAAAAAGAAAAATTGAATTTCATGAATTTTTTACCAAGTTAAGGTGGTCAAACATACGAGTTTTTTATATTTTTTAAAAGTTGTAATAAAAAATTCATAATTAATTATTTACTTTGAAAAAAATTACAAAAAAATATGCATCACATCGCGACATGAGTCATCTACTTATATATAAAATCTTATAAAAAATAATTATCTTTTTATTGTGGTTAGGGTGGTTAAATAGACACCTACTTATTTTTTCCCTGAAATTTAAGTACTACTACATTGAAATTTCAAATTTTCACCAAATAGATTTCTTTTTAAAAAAAAAAAAAACCTAGTAGTTTAGAAACTACATTCAATTTTCTACAGATTCTATTGTTACATATTTTTGAAATAATATAGATAAATTATTCAAATTTTTAAGTCAAGTTGCCTAACTCTGATTTTTCTAATTTTTTGCCACTTAAGGGCCTATTTTTTCCATGATGATCCTGCACTTACCCATTCATCTCACAAAACCTAGTAATGCAAGCGAAATAATGAGTGCAAATGACAAAATTAAGTAACAAGTTAGGATGTATGTACCTGGGAAGTTTGGAAATGTGATAAGGATTTTGGACATGAAAAAATATTGTCAAAATATTCTAGGGAGGATAAAGACACCCTTACTATTGTCTTAGTCCTGCTATTGTTTTTTGGGGGAAAATGCAGAATCTTTTGATGTTGGAACAAATATCAAAGAATCTCTGCAAAATAGCACTTGGAGGACTAAGATGCCCTTACTGCCAACTTAGTCCTAATCTAAATTTCTACAACTTCGAAATATGATCCTAAGGTTCAATTTCTGCACTTCCTTCTTCTTAAATCTCAGGTCCTAAAACCTCCAGATTTGGCTTGTAGGTGACTTTCCCTAAAGATGACAAATTTTCAACTTTTCAATTCAAATGATCTCCAACCTAAATCTGCAAACAAAAACACACAAGAGAAAAAAAACTTGTTGATTGTTAGCAGATTGGGGTTTGCCTTGGTCAAACCCCTTGTTGGTAATTAAACCTTCAAATGAAATGAAATAATGGAGGGAAATGATGAATGAACAAAGTGCTATATTGCAACTCACCAAACCCTTGTTATGAAATTTGCAAACTTGTTTGAGATGGATAGCTTGAATGTAGATCTTGAATCAAATGAATGCTTTATAGATCTTGACATGAATTGCTTGCTTGAATCAAAACCCTACATCACAAATGTTAGCTCAAAAACACACATGATGCAAGAATATCTTTGACATGATACTTGAATATTGATGATGGCTCCTAATGCATGATGAATTACTCTAGAATTCTCTTGTGAACTCAATTATGCTATTAGGAATTCTCTCAAAAAAAATTTATCTGCTTGGATGATAAAATGAGTGAAAGAACCTTGTATTTATACTTATCCATGATTAATGTCTCAAAATTACACCACACCAAGCCAACATATGAAATCGTTAATTAAAGGAGGCTAAATCTTGCTAAGATTTGAAATTAAATCTTAAAAATAACTTGAGGACTAAGATTCCATAGGTGGCGTCTTAGTCCTAAGGCTCGAAACTCGGGGCACATACTCCAAAAGGGGGCCTTTTTAAGGTGATTTTGAAATTAGGGTCCCAAGACCTTTAGGGGACAAAAATTCCCTAGGTGTCTTATTAGTCCCAGTCCAAAAATTAAGGACACACAACTATAATCATTAAATTATCATTTAACCTTTGACTATATCTGGATTGGCCATAAAAAGATATAATTTGTTAGGCTTCTGGATGCAAAATAGATCCAATTAAGACATAAATAAGGATAAATAAAGCAAGGTGAGCCCAAAAAAGTGTGAAAATGCAAGGGTATGCATTTTCCTACACTAGATTTAGCCCCCACTTTAGTGAGAGGATGAACTTGCTTCAAACTCACACTAAAGTAGCCAACCATGCAATCAAGAGGTGTTCAAATGTATGAATGCTAGTAAGATAGGATGAAAATAACCAAGAGGGTGGCCAAGCCACAAGGATTTAGATCCTATAATAGACCAATTTAAGAACAAAGGAACACACTTGTGGATGATATATGAAGCCATAACCAAATAGTAAATAAACACCATCAAATATGGAAAAAGGAAAAGGAAGAAAGAAAAATGCTATGAATCAAGCTTCAACTGGTCGTCCAACATGTTGTGGACAAAGTCTAGGTTTTTTGTCCAAAAATGTTTACAAGTGGAACATGCTATCCACTACACAAACAAAATGCATGCTCACAAGGGCTAGTGAAGCTATTTTTCCACTAGGTGAGCCCCAAGATATCCATATCAAAGTCATACCCCCATGTTTATGATAAGGAAAAAAAGAAAATGCATGCTCACAAGGGCTAGTGAAGCTAGTTGTTCACTAGGTGAGCCCTAGGAAACCATATTATCAAAGCCATACCTCCATGACTTTAATAAGGTACAAAAATGCAATGCAACAAGAAAGAGGGATGTTCGACATGATTTTTCTTAGTTTGTGCAATGTCTCTTCTTAGGTAACATCATGCTTAACATCTCAAAGAGAGGACAAATGAAAGGTCTCATCTTAGGGAAGATTGTACTTAATGTTTCCAAGAGAGGACAAGTCAAAGAAATATCATGCTCTTGAAGGAAATCAAACCCAATGACACCACCAAGAAAGTAACATATTGCAAGAAGAAAGAAAATAGCATAATGAAACATGAGTGTCAATGTATGCTCCCACTTTAAATCGGTTGCTAACACCATTATTGTGAAAAATTTCTTTAAAATAGAGAAAGATATGAGAGCTCACTTGGAAAGCCCTACACAAAGTCATATGTTTCCAATAAGCTACGTCATGAGAAGGGAAGGGGTTGCCCCCAAAAAGAATAACTTAGTATGTCAAATGTGAGCCAACTTAAGGCATGTCATCCACATCCCATGATTTCTCTTATATATACATGGAAGGCGGTCAACTAACCAAAAGAGATAACAAAAAGTGACATACAAGGTGATCCGGGGGATATTTTCACTAAAAATTGAAGAATCTCCAATACTCCAAATTTTAGCACCATCAAAAAGAGCTCGATGTCCTAATTCCAGAGCAACTTGAATGGAGTCAAACAGAGCTACAAAGCCCAAGTTATTGCCGGTCAAAGTTCAGTCAACAACTAGTCAATCAGGGCCTAGGGCAAGAAAAAAGGTCAAAATTTGATGTCACCAAAAGTGGTCAAAATTGATATCAACGCGAAGAGCTCGGCAAGAGCTTTCCAACGGTGTTTGTTCTGTGCAAATCGGAGCTCGTATGTGCGAGATATGGAAGGTCAAAGCTCGTGGTTGACTAGGTTGACTTGAAGGTATAATGATGACGTCAGCATGACGTCATCATGCTGACATGGATGAATCATGAGGTGACACATGGTGGCTTCCCAAAGTTACATGTTGCAGCAATTTGTTGGAGATGGCTTTATTTAAAAAATTAAAAAATATATATATATAAAAGCCTACCACTCCTCCCATTTAAAAGCCTTAATTTAAGGCCTACATGAGAAAAAGTAGGTGGGGTCTTAATTTAAAACAAAACAAATTTACCCCTATTTAAATGGGATAAAACCCCTTTAATATTTAAAAATACATGTGGTTGGGAGATCCCCTTTTTAAGGGGAACTTAAACATTATTTTTAAAGAAAAAAAACAAATTTCCAACCAATTCACCCCCTATAATTAAGGATTAAATCCTTAACAAAATCAAGCCTGTTTATATTCAAAGGTGAATTATTAAGATCTCCTAATAAATCCTGAAACGAATTATGGAATAAAATTACAAGAGGCCATCCGTGAAGATTTTATGTAAAATTGGATGGGTTGTTTTAACGGGAGGATATCCCTATGTAAATAAGGGGGGATTTTCAAATAATATTTTCTATGTAAAGGGGATATTGGGAGGTTTTGAAAATCAATTGGTTATGAACCAATTTGAGTAATTTTTTTGTATAAAAAGGGTAGAATGGGGGGTGTGAGATTAAGTAATTTTTTTGAAGAATTTTTGGTGAAGTTGTGAATCAGAGAAACAGGGAGATTTTCTAAGGAGATTATTTTGAGCCTTTTTGTAAGTCGGAGTATTGTCATGCTACTGAAGTGCTCTTGGTGCAATTGTAATTCTATTTTTGGAGATTAATTGGATCGGTCTCACTCTATTGGAGCAGACCTGGAGACATAGTCACGTTTGTGGTGAACTCCGTTATCAGATCGTTTGCACTCTCTCTCTTCTTCTTTCTCAATTTCATTATTTTCACCTTCAGTTTTTAATGCATAATTTAAATAATGTATGCATGAGTTGTAATTCCGCTTAATTCAAATGTTAATGTGTTAATTTTGTTTATGTAATTTGGATTTCATGATTTATAAACATTTAGCATTCAAATGCAATTAGTCTAGATCCTAATCAGATCAAGTGGTATTAGAGCTTTTGGTGGCTATTATTGCAGTTGGTTTGAATTCTAACAAGATCTAGGATTCATAAGGGCGGAGGAAAGCTGAGTAAATTCTAACTGACTGTAGCTGGCAGACCTTTTTCAAGACACCTGGACCGAATGGAGGTAGCCCAGAGCCGTGGCTGAGCAGAGCCTTCAAAAGACTAGTAGATGAAAAGCTGTTGGATGCTACTCCAAAGAAAGGAAGAATGTATAGAACTAGAAGATCATGGAGATAAAGAAGAAGCAATCAGTAGAGGTGCATGAAACCACTGCAAATCTCCCATCACTCACCTTCTCCTCATTCTCTTCTATAGCATTCCTTTAAGCATCCTTTAATGAAATAAGCCTCCCAAAATTAATTGAGATAAATTGAAACTACCAAGTGACATTCTGTGAATGATGAAAACTGGATGATTGAATTCTAACAAGTTTATTGGTAGAGTTCAAAACATGGATGATGTTTAGATCCATGAAGGCAATTCTATTGGGAGGGTACAACCTTTAATAATGTGAGAGTAGACCATAGAAATTTCACAGCATGGTAGAGTCAATTTATCTTGGTTAGAATTTATTAATGCTCTTAAAAAATAATTATATCCCTTAGGTCACATGCAACAATTAATGATGAATTGGCAAGTGTTTAAACAAGGGAAAGGTCAAACTGTCCAAGAGTACACCCATGAATTCAGAAAGAACGCTATTGCATTAAATGTACCTTTGTACACCCAAGATACTTTGTTAAAGTACATAGGAGGTCTTCATTCATATCTTAGACATTCCATTTTGGTTTTGAACCCTTGTAATTTGGATGAAGTGTTTGTTCAAGCTACACACTTAGAGTCAAGGGGAAAGGGTTCTTTCATTGATAATGATAACTTCAGAAGAAAATCTCTCACACAAGTGAGATGAAAGAAAGGAAAGAAGAGCCAACTACAACAAGGATGACAAGCTGTCTCCTATCAGGATAGAAAGCAATGATTGAAGACTAATACAGTTGGCATCCCAATTGAAGCCCAAGGGTTCAAAAGACGTAATCAAATGTATGTAAGGAACCACAAATGCTGTTATGGATCTTGGTTCCAATTCTGATGATGAAACTAAGATAACAGCTATGGGTTTGAAAGGTAAAGCTCCTAATTCCAATGTTTCCTTTGATAGTTGTGCTTCTACTTCTAAAGTTAATGATGCCTCTGAAGATAAGAAAAGTAATGAGCTTTTTCATTTAAGGGTTGTTCCTAAGAACATTAAGATTGATGCACTCATAGATAGTGGTTCTCAAGTTAACTTAATTTCTGAAGATGTTGTAAGAAACTTGGGATTGAAAACTACATCGCATAAGAAACCTTATCCACTAGGTTGGATTTGTGAGAATGATAAATTGCAAGTAACAAGACAATGCACTTTAAAATTCACAATCACTAGTAAGTTTGTGGATGAAGTACAGTTTGATGTGGTTCCACTAGATATCTGTGGGATAGTTCTGGGTAGCCCTTATCTATATGATTGGAAAGCTATTTTCTACAAGGAAAAGAATTATTATCATTTGTTTAAAGATGGCATTCAGTATATTGTACATTCTCACAAGACTAAGACTAATCATTCTTTTACAAACACAGGGAAATTAAAGAGGGTGATTAATGCAATTAAAGATTTAACTCTTATGTATGTCAGCACAGGTGGTTCTAGACAAGAACTTGGAGTAGCTAACCGGGGTCAAATGTCACGGGATGCACCCACAGTACAACATGAGAGAATGGTGATTAAAAGCATTGATAGATCCTTGGGTAAAAATGTTTTTGTTGCAAAAGATCGATATGTTTTTGATTTATTCTCTTTCATCTTTGCATTATTATTTAGCTTGATGCTAGTCAATATTTGCTGGTTAATGGCTACGATAGTTGATGTAGAGGCTTATGGAAGTGATAAAGTGATGTTTATGTTCAACAATATTATTGCAGTCTTCATTGTGATTGTGAGCCATGTATACAGATGTACAGAGGATACAGGACAAGTGGGGAGGCCAAGTCCTCACCTAATGTCAGTATAAATGTCACTTTTGGAGGTCCAAAAGTTCTCCAGTGGGGAGGCCTGATCCGGGGGATATTTTCACTAAAAATTGAAGAATCTCCAATACTCCAAATTTTAGCACCATCAGAAAGAGCTTGATGTCCTGATTCTAGAGCAACTTGAATGGAGTCAAATAGAGCTACAGAGCCCAAGTTATTGCCAGTCAAAGTTCAGTCAACAACTAGTCAATTAGGGCCTAGGGCAAGAAAAAAGGTCAAAATTTGATGTCACCAAAAGTGGTCAAAATTGATATCAACACGAAGAGCTCGGCAAGAGCTTTTCGATAGTGTTTGTTTTGCATAAATCTGAGCTCGTATGTGCGAGATATGGAAGGTCAAAGCTTGTGGTTGACTAGGTTGACTTGAAGGTATAATGATGACATCAGCATGACATCATCATTTTGACATGGATGAATCATGAGGTGACACATGGTGGCTTCCCAAAGTTACATGTTGCAGCAATTTGTTGGAGATGGCTTTATTTAAAAAATTAAATATATATATATATATATATAAAAGCCTACCACTCCTCCGATTTAAAAGCCTTAATTTAAGGCCTACGTGAGAAAAAGTAGGTGGGGTCTTAAATTTTTTTTAAAAAAAATTTACCCCTATTTAAATGGGATAAAATCCCTTTGTGGTTGGGAGATCCCCTTTTTAAGGGGAACTTAAACATTATTTTTAAATAAAAAAACAAATTTCCAACCAATTCACCCCCTATAATTAAGGTTTTAATCCTTAACAAAATCAAGCCCGTTTATATTCAAAGGTGAATTATTAAGATCTCCTAATAAATTCTGAAATGAATTATGGAATAAAATTACAAGAGGACATTCATGAAGATTTTATGTAAAATTGGACGGGTTGTTTACGGGAGGATATCCCTATGTAAATAAGGGGGGATTTTCAAATAATATTTTCTATGTAAAGGGGATATTGGGAGGTTTTGAAAATCAATCGGTTATGAACCAATTTGAGTAATTTTTTTGTATAAAAAGAGTAGAATGGGGGGTGTGAGATTAAGTAATTTTTTTGAAGAATTTTTGGTGAAGTTGTGAATAAGAGAAACAGGGAGATTTTCTAAGGAGATTATTTTGAGCCTTTTGTAAGTCAGAGTATTGTCATGCTGCCAAAGTGCTCTTGGTGCATTTGTAACTGATTTTTTGGAGATTAATCAGATCGGTCTCACTCTATTAGAGCGGACCCAAAGATGTAGTCACGTTTGTGGCGAACTCCATTATTATATTGTTTGCACTCTCTCTCTCTCTTCTGCCTTCTCAATTTCATTCTTTTCACCTTCAGTTTTTAATGCATAATTTCAATAATGTATGCATGAATTGTATTGCTTCTTAATTCACATGTTAATGTGTTAATTTTGTTTATGTAATTTGGATTTTCAAATTTGTAAACATTAAGCATTCAAATGCAATTAGTCTATATCCTAATCAGATCAGCCTTATATAGCTTGTTACATCAGTTAGGATTTTGTCTTTTCATTTCCAATGACCAACAACCTTTTAATTCCATGTGACTCTTCATCTTCCTTTAGCATTTTTTCCAATTTCTTGCTTTTTCTCACTTTTACATCTTTTGTAAACTTTCCTTTTTTGACCTCCTAAGACTTATTGATGACTCAAATACATTTATCATGACTTATCAAAACCTTGTTTACATTATTTTACAATGGAAAATTCAAATTTTGAATTTTTTTCCTATTAGAGGCAGTTAAGGAGCAAGGTGCTCCTGCACCACCTGCATCTTCACTCTCAAAAATCACCATTGCACTTCGTGGACACACTTCAAAAAGCTAATATTTATTAGAGATGCATAGTAAGAACTAAGAAACTTCTCCCATCTTGAATGTAGTAAGAAAATGAAATACAAATCAAGGATGTGCGATGGGGTGAAGGTGAGATCGCTCATCATTGATTTGAGATGAGAAAAGAGGAAACAAATAGTGATGAGTGATAAAAATCCTCTCGCACATCTTCTCCATTTGAAAACCTCATTCCTTGAGTTTTGCAACCACACCATGAATTTCAATGGAAATTTTTTTTTTATAGTAGTCAACAATGCAACTTCATCTAGTTGTGCATTCACCATTTTATTTCACATTTTACTACCTGTAAATCCCAACTGTGCATTTACATTTTTTCTTTGAGCAAAGAAAGTTTTAATTATTTATCTTTTGACTGCAGAAGAATCATATTCACCTATGCATTTCACCTTTGATTTATTTCTACCATCATCAAATAATAATATTTGACATTTTACTGCCCCATCATTCCTTTTCACAAACACCTCTTGGGACACCATCACACATCGCTCTTCTAGCGAGAAAATGGAGAAAGTTATTACCAATGGAAACCCATCGCCAATATGATGAGGAAGGTGACTACTCAATTTGTGATGGGAGATGGAGAGGAACCACCATCGGTCATCACAAATACAAATAGGATATGCAAATGAAATCAGCGACTACCACTGAAGTTTAGCGGTGAAGTTGTGTTGTCGTGCTGTCGTGACTTTGGCTAATAGAAAGCAAGAATTAAACTTGCTTTTCCTTATAAACATTTGAAATGTATTTTATACTTGCCCTAAATGAATCTTTGCATTTTCCCAATTGTAGACACTAAAAAATGTCCTAAGTCTGTGAGCGTCATTTTTCTTGGCCATTGTTCTTCGATAATTGAATAACTTTAATTATTCAATTAGGTGTGACTGCATTCCTCTATTAATTAAATAGTTTTTAATTATTTAATTAATTCACCTTCTCATCTTTATTCTATCTTGATCAATTAAAATTATTTAATTGCGTCGCTAATATATCCCTTTCTTCAATAATTAAATAAATTATTTTTTATTTAATTATTTATCTTTCATCTATAGTCAAATAATAATAATAATCATTACTTGACCTTTTTTTCTTCTATAATTAAATAATTGTCAAAATTATTCAATTGTGTTTCATTCCTCTCTTTTGGATAAATAATTCAAATTAATTATCCATGTCTAATTTCCATCTCTCCATTTAATTAAATTGATAAATTTAATTAAATGCTCCTCTTTTCATTTTCTCTAAATAAATAATTTGGATAAATTATTTATTTTCCATTCCACTTGTCATTTTCCTCCATTTTGAATAAATAATTTAAAATAAATTATTTATGCACCTCCACCTAGTCAAAGATGCTCTGTCATAATCCTCTGTCATAACATTCATTTATGTCATAGCCTACATGCCTTGCATGTCTGTCATAGCTGTCAGGCGTCATAGCCGTCAACGTCATAGCTTTTCCATGCATGGCATATTCTTGGTGCATCAATTCTAGACCGTTGATCTTGACATCTTTTCTGAGACTTAATCTCAACCATCCATTTTGTAACATCTCTCTCATGCATTCTCATCCATTGATCTT
Organism: Sequoia sempervirens; assembly: GCA_007258455.2. Taxonomy (NCBI): domain Eukaryota; kingdom Viridiplantae; phylum Streptophyta; class Pinopsida; order Cupressales; family Cupressaceae; genus Sequoia; species Sequoia sempervirens. Next base: position 813,961,711 of record VDFB02281492.1, read on the forward strand.
GGAATCTTTCTAGAAGATTAATCTCAACCGTCCATTCCAATGGTTATCTATAAAAACAACATTCCTTCTCTTTTTCAGCTTAACAGCTATTTTTCTCTAACTTTTTTGCTACCATTTGCAGGTTTTGCACAAGTGTTTCAACAAATTTGAGGGAAAAGTTGCATAACAAGAATAAGGAGAGCAAGAGAAAGAATCAACCATAATGGGGAGTGTTTTCTTTTATGTTTTGTATTTTTCATTCTCTTCATTATTTGTTTTCTCTTGTTTGGATGTGGTTTAATAGTTTAGAAGTGTTGGCTATCACTTTTATCTATGCTATTTGATTTCTAACCCCATCTAACATTTGGTGAACCCGACGTGAAGTAGAGAAATTTGTGTGTTCTTGTTTATTTTTGTTGTTTTGCAGATTACAGCCAAGAATGCATATGCAATCTCGTCATCTTCATTTGAGTACAAAAAAATGGACGCATCAAATATTTTTAAACTTTTTCTGGGTTTTGTAGGTCTCATTTTCCGCTTTGGAGAACATTAAACAATTTGAAATTTCATTAAGATTTGAGAAAGTTATGGCCATTTTACTGATCGCAGTTTTTTAAGATTTAGTTGTTAAAATCCGATTTTTTTCTTTTGTTTATAATACTTTTATTATGTAGGATTTTGCAAAAAAATTTCTAAGTTTTGAAGCTTTATGTCTTAGCTTTCCATAGATATCTACAATTTAAATTTTTGTTTAATTTTGAAAATGTTAATCACTTTTTTTAGTTTGTTGTTTTCATTCAAGTTTCTTTTTGGTTTACTAATCTTTTGTTTGTAGCATGTGGCTTTTGAATGGAGCTCCCAAAAATTGCTTCTTTTGGAGTAACAAAAAAATTGAGCTCTTAGTTTTTAGTTTTCTTTGACTTATTTTTCTTAGTTTAGTTTAGTTTAGTTTCTTCATTTTCTAGTTTAGTTATTTACTAACTTTTAGTTTAGTTTTAATCTCTAACTTTAGATTTTTAATTTAGATTAACTTTTAATTTTAAATTAGCTTTTTATCTTAGATTAGCTTCATTTTTATTTTTTTTCCTAGATTAATTTTTCTTTAAATTTTTGTTGGTTTTTATTTTGGTTAAGTTTTGGTTTTGTGACTAATTTTGTTAATTTGGTTTCTCTTGCTAGGTTCGTTTGACAAAGAATTAAAAATCAAAACATACGCTTGTCAAAGAAAGGAGGCATGAAACTACTAATGAGATTTTAATGTAGGACGTTCGTCGAAGACATGATGTTGAAACCAATTGTTTTTTAGATTATAAAACACTTCTTTTGGGGCATTAAAATGAACATGTGCTTGATTGTGTCTGACTATGCTTGAAGGTGTTAGGTGATTATGCTCTCACCTTGTGAAAACTAGGTGATCAGAAAACAAAACCCACCTTATTTTTTGTCACCTTCACGACTTAATAATCGAAGTATCCTCTCCCCTTGCACTTTTGAGTGATCCTGGGTGTAAGAGAAACTATTATTATTTCTAGAAATGGGCCTGCCTTAAGGGAAAAAGTACTCACCTTAAGGGACGACTCGACCGGTAATAGGCTAAAGCCAAGCCACTTCTAGCTAGGATATAAAATGGGTGCTTCAAGAAAGTTCAAGTACCATGAGTGCGGATGTGTCACACGGATGGAGTAGTACTCCCATAAACCCTGTTGAGTGTAACCTCTTCAGGCTGGAGTGCCACCTAATTGGTGATTAATCTCTCACCCCATGTGTGGCCACTCGAACGGATGCCCTAACTAAACACCTATTGTTTTAGAAGCCAACCATTTTCAGCCATTGCTTGGTATAGTGCAGGGTACAGTATCATGCCCGAAGATACTATTGACTCTCTTGAGTAGAGATAGCAGTTCTTAGGATGTGATGACCTAAGAATCCAAAGTTGGTGTGCTTGAATGACGTTAATGAGCCATGGAGGGGAGCCAATGCCACCAAACTTCTAAGCTATCCGCTCTCAAGAAGGAAAGGTGTTTAGCACCGATCCGAGGTATATTGGTGGGATATATCATGTATACAAACCCTTATCCTATTAGGATTGTGCTTGTCTCATGTGAGTTTGCATACACCAAAACATCATGCTTGTTAAGTGATTTTCAAACAATATTCACCACATTCACAAATTTGAATAGAAACAAACAACCTCAAATAAACATCACACAGAGAAACTTGCAACACCTCAAAACATTTCCAAAACCATCAACCAAACATGTCTAACTGTTATCCTCCATATCCATCCACGACCTATGAACGAAACCAAAAGATTGAATATCTTGACCATCATTTGAAAGACCTTGAAAAACAACTTGAATCCCAACTTTTAAATGAAGTGATGCAATCATCTCATAAACCTTTATCCTTACCAAAAACTACATCATCCAAGTTCAATATCCATGATTTTATGCAAAGGCTAAATGAAAAACCTAAATCTATGTCCTCAAACACAAATAATCTTGAGCAATCCTACCATGTCATGCATCTATATTCATCTCCTATAATTCAAAATAAACCTCATGATTCTTCCACCCAAGCTAATGATTTCATCCAACCATCCCCTCTCATCTTACCATCTCCATCCAATGATTCATTTCAATCTATTAGTCCAAAGCATGCTAGCATAGACTCCCTTGCACATCAAGATCAAAGCATTCTTTCCACTCCATCCAATGATACCAAAATTCTGCAACCCCTTCCAATCTTTGACCAATATCCCATCTCTCAAGAACCTCATGATGATCCCCTTATCTCTTTTTGTTTCATTCAAGATAATTCCCTTCCATCTCAAGAGAAAAGTATCCTTCCAAATCCTCCTTCCACCTCATCTGATGAATCCATACCATCTCATGATTCCATCATATCCAATGATCAAGATATGCTTTCCACAAAATATCAAGATTCCCTTCCTCATCAAGATCAAGATAAACCTCCATTCAAAGATACCCTTTCATTCCATGATGATATTCATCCTTCTCATGATCAAGACATGCCTTTCATACCACTTCATGATGATTCCATATCTAATAAAGAATAAGCTAATTCATCTCCTACACCTCATAATCCTTTTCCAAGTCAAGATCAAAGTACCCCATTATCCCCATGTCAAGATCCTATCACACATCCTAATTCCCCTCATGATCACAATCCTCCACAAGAGTCTATCACCCCTATTCAAGCTATCCATGAACCTCTTACCTATCAAATGGGTTCCCTCACTTTTATCCAAGGTGGTCTACTTGAAGATCTTGTTATTCCTTCCATATCGCATCCACCTCATGATGGACTTGCATCTTGTTTCATAAACAATATATATCTCGTTGGAAAATGAATGTGTCAAAGTATGAACTACAAAGGCAAAGGATTAGGCCTTCATGAACAAGGTATCTTAGAACCCCTTTATATCCAAGAAAACACATACTATCATCGCCTTGGTTATACACCTCACGCTCAAGACATTGGTATCCATTGTAAGCCTAGATTCCATCAAAATAAACTTACTTATCCTAGTCCATCAAACATTCCATCTATCCTAGGTCCTAATCCTATTCCATCAAACCTTCCATCTATCCTAGGTCCTTATCATCCAAACCCTAGTTCATCAACCCTTCCATCCATCTTGGGGCCCTACATCCCTCCATCTCCTATTCATCAAGAACAACAAAGCCACACATCCTTGATGCCCTCTCAGAATTCTACCTACATTAATACATCCATAAGATCTCCATATCATTCATCTCCATCCACTCATCCCATTGCTCTTGGAAGCAATTTGGGTGCCAAATTTCAAAAGCTTCCATATCAAAATCCACATGCATCAAAGGATCAACATGTCTCCTTGAAGAGCCATGCAAAAATAAAAGAAAATTTGATCCCAAGTCAAAATAAAAATGCAAAAGGCCACAAAGGCCCATCAAGTCAAAATAAAAATCCAAAAGGCCACAAAGGCCCATCAAGTCAAAAGAAAAATCCAAAAGGCCACAAAGGCCCATCAAGTCAAAAGCAAAAAATTAAAAGGCCTCAAAGGCCCATAAATCAAGAAGAAAAATTTCAAAGGCCACAAAGGCCCATAAAGCAAAAAGAAGAATCTCAAAGGCCACAAAGGCCCATGAATCAAAAATCAAAGTCAAAAGCTACGTGGATTTCTAAAAGTCTCGTAGAAGCAATAAAATATAAATTGGCATCCAAATTTGCTAATCCAAATGCTTCCTCCTATCGTCCATCTAAAAACTTATCACCTTCCAAATTCATTTCTCCTCCATCACTCCACCACCCTTCAAAGTGTGTGCCAATGTTGATCTTTCCATCTATCCATCAACAACCCTTCCAACCTCCTATCCATTATCCACCATTCATCCCCCATTATCCTCCTTTAATCCAAACCTTTGCATAAGTCCTTAGCTTCTTACATCACACCATTAATATACCAACATTTATGAGCATAATCCTCATTGCCATGGTTTATTAGAGCACACATTTTAGGGATATAGTCGTGAAACTTGATGCTTGAGTCCTTCCTCCATCTCCCTATCATGCATATATTACCTTTCATTTTCATTTATCTCTATCCATATCCTATCTTCCATATTCCTCTTGTACTTTACACTTGGGGGCAAGTTTCATCCATCCTTTCATTCATGTCCATTATCCTCTTTACATTCATCCTTTACCTTTCCACCTTTGATCTTGACAAGGTTAAGGATCCTCTTAAACGTTGTACATCTTATCCTTCACCGTATCCATATTCCACCATCCTATCTTAATGCATCATTTCTTCCCTTCCTTGGTCTTGATGAGGAATAGGAACAAAATACTTGGGAATTGTGTCCATATCTTATTGATCTTGATCATCCTATTCATTATCCTTATCTTTGCATTCTTCCATTCCATATCTCCTAGCTTATCAAAATCCATGTCCCATTTCCTTGCTTTTTTCTTGATGAGATTAGGGGAAAAATTACAAACGCATGCTTTGGATTCCCTTTCATATCCTTATGTGTTACCATTCCATCATAGTTCACAACCTTATCATTTATCCATGATTAAATCACCTCCAATGTTGGTCATCATGTCCCTTTGCAACCTTGAATCTTATCATGTGAATCATATTTGAGCCTAGTTGTAAAACATTATCCAATCCTCATATTTTTTGTCAATCAATCATAAACAATCATCAATCTTATTGTACTTAGATGAATCAGTGATCCTAAGTACTTATCATCATCATGCCTTATGGAATCAATCATTCCTGGCATCCAATCAACCAACCATTATCATCTTTTGACAAAGGATATGTTGCTTGTGTGACATGTTTTGTAGTGAATCTTTCATTTTGATCTATCATTTATCCATGGTTGCATTACCTCTACTGTGGAAGATATTATTCCTTCAATCAGTCATATCACATTTCATTTCACTCCATCTTTAAAACTTCAAAAAATCCAAAAAATATGAAATGTCCTAAAAAACATTCAAAAATCATAAAATGTCCTGAAAAATTCAAAAAATCATAAAATGTCTTGAAAAAATTCAAAAAAATCATAAAATATCCAAAAAATTCAAAAATCATAAAATGTCTTGAAAAAATTCAAAAAAATCATAAAATGTCCTGAAATAATCCAAAAAAAAATCATAAAATGTTCGGAAGAAATCCAAAAAAATCAAATATTCCAAACATCCCAAAAAAATCAAAAGTTCCAAAAAACAGTGACACTTTCAGATCACCACACAACTTTGAACTTCAACAAAATCAAAACATGCAAATGTTGACAATCAAGCAAACATTATAACATAAATATCAACCCATCTTACAAATCCAACCAAAACACATAAACTATAACGAGAATCATTTTTTTTACATTGAAGCAAAATCCATGTTTGTTTGTTTATTTTTGATTGTTTTATGATTTTATCTTTGGTGACATGCCTTTTAGCTTCTCTAGGATGTCTTTGACTAGAGCGGCAAGGATGGGGCATGTTCATTTGTTTTTTGTTTGTGGATTGTTTCTTATTCACAGGATGACTCGTCTTAGGGCATGGTTTTCTAAAACCATCGAGGACCTATGAGTCTAATGTGGATGAGAGCATTCCTTGTTTGATAGTGTCTTCTATGCAATAAGTATTCAGGTCATCTAAGGTTCTTATAACTAGATGCTTATACTTCATTACTAAATAAAAATGCAAATAGTATTCAGGTCGTCTAAATGTTCATGTTATCTAGATGCTTATACTAATTTGCAACATAATAAGTCTGATGATGATAAAAACACTTAAATGGTGCAAGAAGCTTCATCACCTTCATTATCTTCCATCTTGCATTTTATTTTCTTCATCTTTCTTGTCATGGAGAAATCAATTAATTGCTTAACTCACTGATATATGTCTCTTGAATCAAATCTCAAATCAATCAACCTGCTTCTTGAAATTTCATGTCCCCTTAATCAATCAATCAATCCATCATTGCAGCAACTTGTCCTGCGTAAGCATAATTCTCAATTAGCTTAATTAGCTCAATCAGCTTCATCAGCTCATCAACCTGGCTATACTGATCATTTCCATCAATTGTTCAATTATACCCATCAACTGTGCATTTTCATCAAAATGTACATCATTGCTTTATCACTTATGCAATATCAAGTATCTAATCACTTTCTGGACATCTATCGAGAGATTAATCTTCTTACAATCTATTTGATCAATCTCTCTAGGGGGCATATCATTCTTATCATAATCCTTACTAAAATATCTTTGGGGCATGTATCAGTTGATCAATCTTTTTCTTTGAAACAACGCGACAAGTTGCATTGTCTCAAAGAGGGGCAAAATGTAGACACTAAAAAATGTCCTAAGTCTATGAGCGTCATTTTTCTTGGCCATTGTTCTTCGATAATTGAATAACTTTAATTATTCAATTAGGTGTGACTGCATTCCTCTATTAATTAAATAGTTTTTAATTATTTAATTAATTCACCTTCTCATCTTTATTCTATCTTGATCAATTAAAATTATTTAATTGCGTTGCTAATATATCCCTTTCTTCAATAATTAAATAAATCATTTTTTATTTAATTATTTATCTTTCATCTATAGTCAAATAATAATAATAATCATTACTTGACCTTTTATTCTTTTATAATTAAATAATTGTCCAAATTATTTAATTGTGTTTCATTCCTCTCTTTTGGATAAATAATTCAAATTAATTATCCATGTCTAATTTCCATCTCTCCATTTAATTAAATTGATAAATTTAATTAAATGCTCCTCTTTTCATTTTCTCTAAATAAATAATTTGGATAAATTATTTATTTTCCATTCCACTTGTCATTTTCCTCCATTTTGAATAAATAATTTAAAATAAATTATTTATGCACCTCCACCAAGTCAAAGATGCTCTGTCATAATCCTTTGTCATAACATTCATTTCTGTCATAGCCTGCATGCCTTGCATGTTTGTCATAGCTGTCAGGCATCATAGCCGTCAACGTCATAGCTTTTCCATGCATGGCATATTCTTGGTGCATCAATTCTAGACCGTTGATCTTGACATCTTTTCTGAGACTTAATCTCAACCATCCATTTTGTAACATCTCTCTCATGCATTCTCATCCATTGATCTTGGAATATTTCTAGAAGATTAATCTCAACTGTCCATTCCAATGGTTATCTATAAAAACAACATTCCTTCTCTTTTTCAGCTTAACAGTTATTTTCCTCCAACTTTTTTGCTACCATTTGCAGGTTTTGCACAAGTGTTTCAACAAATCTGAGGGAAAAGTTGCATAACAAGAATAAGGAGAGCAAGAGAAAGAATCAACCATAATGGGGAGTGTTTTCTTTTATGTTTTGTATTTTTCATTCTCTTCATTATTTGTTTTCTCTTGTTTGGATGTGGTTTAATAGTTTAGAAGTGTTGGCTATCACTTTTATCTATGCTATTTGATTTCTAACCCCATCTAACACCAATATTTAAAATATTCAAAATATTTTAAATATTAATATTTGAAAACATTACAAAATGGGAAAATTTTAATTATGCCTATGACCCAAATGGAGAAATTTCACTACACACAAATGGTGAAATCTGGAGCTGAGATTTTTCGCATGTGACCATAATAAATTATTTAGAGAAAACCCATTTCCTCAAATTTTACCCAGCCATCAAGAATCAGGTACCTCCTTTCCAAATTGGCCTATGGGACGTGTTCGCCACACTAGAAATGCATTAAAATAACACATCACATGACATCAATTTTTGATGAAAATGGAACTATAGAGGCTTTAGACCAAAAAAAGAAATGGGTTGTCCTTAGATTTTCAGAGTTTTAAACTTTCTGAGACACTAATTTTGGCCATGTTGGAGTCAAAAAAGGATTAGTTAACCCATCAAAACTCCTCCATGAGGCACGAAACTAAGCATGCATGTAACCATTTGAACCAAAAATCCTATGCAATAAATGGCATGGAAAATTTCTTCATGAGGTGAAAAATATTAAATACCAAAGTGAACTCAAGCTTTTGTGTAATTTCACCTATCATAAACCAACTCAAGCACACCAAGTCACCTCCTTGAAAAATTATCAAATATTCTCCTAGGGAATTGCCACTAGACACACTAAGTCATTTGGGTACACTGAATATGTGTGCCAGAGGGATTCCATTCAATCCACATTTTCCAAAATATATTAAGGGTCAAAGATGACAACTTTGAAGCATTCTAAAAATGTAGGTGTAAAAAGTGAACAAACTACATTTGATTTTGACTTGGTTAAAATATTAAGGATCAAAGATGACAACTTTGAAGCATTCTAAAAATGTAGGTGTAAAAAGTGAACAAACTGCATTTGCTTTTGACTTGGTGTAAAAAGTAAACAAACTACATTTGCTTTTGACTTGGTTAAATTTGATCATGAGACTCTAAAAATGGACCAGGGAGTATATGAATGTAGGGAGAATGGAGAAAAATAATCTTTTCATCATGAAAATCATCCAGTTGCAAAATATCAACTCAAACAGGAGGCCACTTCGTATGATAGAGAGTGCAAACAACAAAACAGTGCCAGAACCCTCCAGCTTCACTTTTCAAAACACTATCAAAACTCATCATGGGAAGCTGAAAAATTATATGCATGTTCACATATGTCACATGAGTGTGTCCACCAAGATATTTGACTTGAAAACCAAGTGGCTTTGTGTTATGACCCTCCAAATTAGGTCATTGGGGTAGATTTTTCATGTGCACTTCTGAGTGTGCAAATCAACTTTTTTCATGAAGGGAACTCAAAATTTGAAAATTTTGAAGGTACCATTAGTGGCTCCTTCTAGGGATGTATGCCTCCTACAGGCATAACAAGAATTCAAATCTCTACGAGAGGAGACCAGGTGCCAAAAACATTGGGTGACAGAGTCTTTATTAAAAAATTTAGCTTCGCTTGGTGGCACTAGGACACCAAATGGAAAAAAGGGAAGTCAATTCTTACCTCTCTCAAATACCAATCTTTTAAAAAATATGATCTCTTTTAATCCATACTTGCATCTACCACACCACAGTAATATTAGTAACCACATTCTTGCAAAGACAAGTGTTAGGTTACCTTTGAATTTAGCTTTACTATCACATGACAACCAAATGACATAGGCTACACCACTGCCACTCATTTCATTTTTTGATTCTATGGTAAGTGAAAAAATGTGAGGATAGTGATCAATACCATTTGAAAACATAGCCTCATCCCATTGATTGATTCCCTCACAATGATCAAGATTAGAGAAGACATCATCTTTAAGAGACAATGTGCAATCCTTTTATGTGTTAAGCAAAGAGTGCTCACATATTTCAAACTCCTTGAAATGATTTAGATCACTGTCAAGTGTATCATCAGCCCAACAACACAGCTTAGTCACATTGTTACATGCCTCAATGTTTTGAAAACAAGACTCGTCAACACCCACAAATCCACCATCCACATTCAAAACATAACATTCAAAAGAAATGTCAACATCCCAAACAGTATTCTCCACTTCATGTTCATGGACAAGGTAATCTACATTCTTCATATTAGCACACAAGAAAAGCTCAAATGCACACTTTGATGACTCAGAATTTACCTCTACAATAGATTCCTCACAGTGGGTATTCTAAACATAAACATTGTTCCTAGGAGTATCATACTCAGTATTACCTCCTATTGCATCAACATGAAAATATGAAGCATACTACCTATGAGGAAAACTATGAGTTGCAGATCTAGAAAAGAGGTCTACATATGCATCCATGTGATTTACACAATCACATTCTTCAAGTGCAAACTCATCACAAATAGTGTCATCAGTTTTACCATTATTTGTCTCTACACTTTCACTTTCATGTACTACTATATCAATGCAATCATCATGTAGACAGTTAGTGATAACTTCAAAGACATCAAAAGGATTAGAAGAAGGTAAAGTATCAAACAAAACATGATTTCCTTGTTCATCATTATCAACATAAGCATTTTCCTCATAACCAGCTACTTGAACTGATTCATCCAATGAATCTCTTGCATGCATACCTTTTTCTTTGTCCATACTGCTACAACAATCATCAGGGCTACATTCTTCCCTAGCAAACTGAAAAATCATCATTTTCTTCATCACTACAACTTCTCACACATGATTGCTCTAATTGAAAATTGTTTCATATTCTATCACTTTCATCTAATATGCTGACATTCTCAAAATTATTCTTCAAATCAATAGGCTCCTCTATCTCATCATCATGAAAGCTTTCATAAATACTCCACTCACTTGTAAAACTGGGATGACCAATTGTACCATTGCATTGCTAATAACATATGTCTTCTTCAAAAAAAATATTCAATCCATATGCCTCATCATGTTCTTGTGAGTCTTCAGAATCGTTACCATCATTTTCCTTGTTGAAACACTTTCCACTTGAAGAGATTAATTCTACCTCTTCCTCATGAGAGGAATAACAGTCACTAGGACTGCAAATAGAATTAAAATCATTGCGATCACCCATATAAGAATTACTTTATGTTGGTTCCAAACTTCAATCTACAACACCATTTTTCTCATCATGAAAGAATGGAACTTCAGACCCAACATAATCTTCAGCTATATATTCAATGTCCATAAAGGAGAAAACACTTTCAGTATCATCTACATCATTGCAACCATCTTTTGATAACAAAAATTGGCTCTCTATTTCTATATTTTCAGATCAAATAGAAGAAACTTGAGATGTTTCATCTATCTCTTCATGATCATTATGGCTTCAATCTTCATCTAGGTTTATTTATTCTAAAGGTTGTTCAAAAACAACTTCCTCATCAATAAACAATGCATCATTCTTGTCTTCTACTATACCATGTACATCTATTGGACTCAGTCTTGTAAAAGTACCATCACATAATTGAGTTAGGAGATTACTTCCATATTTATCTATCATTTCCTTTATTACTGAAAGCCATTGATATATGCAATTAAGATTAGGAGGCTTCAAATAAGCTAGCATAGTACTCAAACCCAGTTCACAATTCTCACAAAACAAATCAATGCAAAATAACTCATTAAGTCTTTTTTATTCTGGTATATCAAGCAGAACTTTCATGAATCTATCATGAAAATCATAGATGGATTCATCCTCCAATATTTCTATATCACACAATGTATCCATAGATGACATAAGTTCAACCTTATTTTCAGATTTCTCTTCATATTCTTCTTGGGTATGCAGATTTCTTTCTTCATACAAGCATTCATCATTCACTTCACCAAACTCATCCATGAATATTTTCTCAAGCTCTTGCCATGAACATATAGAATGCACTATTAGACTAGAAAAAACATATTCAACAATATCTTCTAAAGTTCATACAAAAAAATTCATGATAACATATTCCTCTACTCTTTGAAAATCTTCCATTACATGAAGAAAACCTTGTACATGTTGTGATGCCAATTCTTTAAAACCTCTTCTAAACCTAGGAAAACATTCATTAATTCTTCTTGGGACAGAATGTGGGTAACCCTAAATTTTACTAAAATCCAAAGGGTCATATCTCTCACTAATGAACACTTTCCTTTGAGGACATGGTTGTGCTCTAAGCATGATATTACAACTTGTAGAGGGAGAACTTGGACAACAATACATATTTTCAAATAAAATTTATTCCCTCTTCAACTATTCAATTCCAATATGCTTTTTAGAATATCCTACTTTCTCATTTCCCTTTCTACTAGTATCTTAAAATACTAAATAAGGGATAGTATTAACTAGAAATTTTTGTCTGAAACCTTCATATAGAGATATTACAATAGAAAAATACCTGAGAAATATTGCAACCAACTCTTCTAATGAATGTAGAAACTTAGGTAGAGTCACCACCTCTTTGAAAGAGGAAAATATCTTCAAGCAGTAGAAATATTCTTGCAAGATCTATGTATTTCTGGGTTCTCTCCACCAGTAGAGCACCAGACTTCAAGAATACATCAAAAACATTACAACAGTCTTCTTCAAGTATGTAGGTCCTTGGATCTTTTTGACCCATAACTACAAATCAACAAACTAATTGACTCTTTTCAACTAATTCCCCAATAGAGTCACCAATCTATTGGTGACTCAAATGGGAAAATAAGACTCCACAATTTTCAACCTTTGGTTACAAATAATATTTCAAGATTTCATTGACTCTTTGACAAGATAGTCTACAACCAAATTTCAATGTCCTTCCCTAGTAGAGTCACCAATCTATTGGTTCCCAAAATCTGCTATCAACTTGAATCCTAAAGGGCTGCTAGGCCTTATGGTCAAATTCAAGGAGAGATTTGGCCAATGAATGGGAAATTGAAATAAAACCTTGCTCCCCTACACTTCAGGCTCTCTTAAACCTTGAAGGGTGATCCCATCAGTGTGCTTTCAAATATTTTTATTCCATAGTATCAAATGCATAGTGAACAGATAAATATCCTTTATATGCTTAGCAGACACAATACCATGAAGGTATGGCTGACCTTTATGGCAATGTACACTCTAAACATGAGAGATATGATTCATTAAAGCTCAACACACAAAGATACAAAGATTTATAAGTAATTTTTTGATTTAAAATATAGTTACTCACAAACCATCTCAGGAAACTATAACATCAAAGACTAATGCCTAATCCCATGGTGGAATCACCTAAATCATGAAGTTTAAAACTCCTTTCAACTTTCATTCTATCATGTGTATGCCTATCAAATGATGCATTGCACCATTGATACTAGAAACCAAAATAGTCATACTTTATCAATCCAAGAATATAGTTACAACACTAAACAAACATTCAAGGAGAAACAAGAAGACAAATATCATAAAACACTTTTTTTTTTAATTCATAATCTATGCATTGTGTACAATGGATACAACTAACTTAGGATACATGATCATTTACTTGCAAATATAACATTGTTGAGAATAAGTTCTTCATTACATGACTCAAAAACAATTCAGAAACCTAATATCACACTATACATTTCAAACCTTGTTACAAAATTATTCTTGTGAGACAAAAAAAGAAAGAACAACCTCCTTTCTAAAAATAAAAAATCTACACTTAAGGAAAATTCAAAACCCTAAATGAATTTCTGCCAATGACATCTAGCACATTCAAGTCCATATATTAGTAACTTCCTTTGCTTGTTGAAGAATCTTCAACCTGCTCTTTGATTCATGCATCTTGTGTTTCCCTTGTAACAAAAAAATTCCCCTCCAGGAAAGCCATCATTTATCTCCATTTAGCCTTTACCCACATTGAAAAATGCCTTGTTGTAGAAAATACCCACTTACTCACAATTGAAAATCCTTTACCCACATTGAAAAATGCCTTGTTGTAGAAAATACCCACTTACTCACAATTGAAAATCCTTTTGGTTGTAGAATCTCCATTTCACCTATTCATTTACCTTCTTATTACCTATGCAGTCTCCATGAAAAACATTACTTCTAGCAAGTAAAAGTTTTAATTTTAATTTGTAAATGCATTAATTTTTAAAACTATTGTAGAAAAACCTTTCACCCATGCTTCTCACATTTTTATTTCACTTTTCAAACACTTTGTCAAATATTAATATTTGACAATGAAACTTGAGCCCACCAAGTCTTTATTTCAACACTGCCCAATATTTAGCATTGTGCATCGCTCATAAAATGAAGAAAAATAAAATGAATTAGTGATGCATGATAATCATTATGCTCACCTGGATCCTTTGTTCTTTCCTAGCAATACAAAACTCTTTTACATTTTCTTTATTTCCTTTATTTAAAATTTTTGCATTTTTATATCAATGAAGGCTTTTAGTTTTATCTCACTCCTGCAAAGGTAATAAAAAATTATTACCCATGCACCTTATTTTTAATTCACCTTTTATAAAATAGCCATCAAATATTAATGAGTGATATTGATCACATGCCCCACATCTTTACTCTTAGAAATCACCATCACACTTCACAGATTCACTAAGAAAAGCTAATATTTATTAGTGATACACATTAGGAACTAAGCAACTTCTCCCATCTTGAATTTAGTAAGAAAAGGAAATACAAATCAGAGATGTGCGATGGGGTGAAGGTGAGATCACTCATCACTTATTTGAGATGAGAAAAGAGGAAACAAATAGCGATGAGTGATAAAAATCCTCTCGCAGATCTTCTCCATTCAAAACCCTCATTCCTCCAGTTTTGCAACTACACCATGAATTTTAATGGAAACAAGAAAAATTTTATAGCAGTCAACAATGCAACTTCATCTGGCTGTGCATTCACCATTTTATTTCACAGTTTACTGCCTATAAATCCCAACTATGCATTTACATTTTTACTTCAAGCAAAGAAATTTTTAATTATTTTTCTTTCAGCTGCAGAAGACTCTTATTCACCTATGCATTTCACCATTGATTTATTTCTACAATCATCAAATAATAATATTTGACATTTTACTGCCCCATCTTTCCTTTCCACAAACACCTCCTGGGACACCATCGCACATCACTTTTCTAGCAAGAAAATGGAGAAAGTTATTGGCAATGGAAACTTATCACCAATATGATGAAGAAGGTGAATACTCAATTCATGATGGGCGATTGAGAGGAACCACCATTGTTCATCACAAATGCAAATAGGATATGCAAATCAAATCAGCAACTGTCTCTGGAAGTTTTGTCGTGAAGCTATGTTGTCGTGCTGTTGTGACTTTGGCCAATAGAAAGCAAGAATTAAATTTTATTTTACTTATAAACATTTGAAATGTCTTTTATACTTTCCCTAAATTTCTCTTTGCATTTTCCCAATATTTAAAATATTCAAAATATTTTAAATATTAACATTTGAAAATATTAAAAAATGGGAAAATTTTAATTACACGTGCAACCCAAATAGATAAATTTCATTGGGCAGAATTGGTGACCCCTGAAGCTGATATTTTTTGCATGCAGCCATAATAAATTATTTAGAGAAAACCCATTTCCTCAAATTTTACCCATCCATCATGAATTAGGTACCTCCTTTGTAAACTGGCCTATGAGACGTGTTCGCCACACCATATATTCATTAAAATAACACATCATATGACCTCTATTTTTGATAAAAATAGAGTTGTAGAGGTTTTAGATCAAAACACTAAATGGGTTGTCCTTATATTTTCAAAGTCTAAAACTTTTCGGGACACTAATTTTGGCCATGTTGCAATCAGAAAAGGATTAGTTAACCCATCAAAACTCATGCAGGAGGTGTGATAATGAGAATGCATGTAACCATTTGAACCAAACATATAGTGCAACAAATGGAATGGAAAATTTCTTTCTGAGGTGAAAAATATTAAATATCGAAGTGGCTCACTCAGGTTTTTTTGCAATTTCACCTGTCATAAAGCAACTCGAGCACACCAAGTCACCTCCTTGAAAAATTATCAAATCTTCTCTTAGGGAACTATCACTGGACACACTAATTCATTTGGGTACAATGAATATGTTTGCGAGAGGGATTCCCTTCAATCTACATTCACCAAAAGATATTAAGGGTCAAAGATGACCACTTTGAAGCATTCTAAAAATGCAGGTGTAAAAAGTGAACAAACTGCATTTGCTTGACTTGGTAAAAATATTAAATATGATCATGAGACTCTAGAAACAGACCAGGGAGCATATGAATGTAGGTAGGATGGAAAGAAACAATTCGTTCATCGTGATAATCATCCAGTTGCAAAATATCAACTCAAACAAGAGGCCTCTTCATAGGAGAGAGTTTGCAAACAAAAGAATAGTGCCAGAACCCTCCAGCTTCATTTTTCAAAACACTACCAAAACTCATCATAGGAAGTTGAAAACTAACATGCATGTTTACATATGTCACATGAGTGTGCCCACCAAAGGGTTTGGCTTGAAAATCAACCAGCTTCGAGTTATGAGCCTCCAAAGTAGGTCACTACGGAAGATTTTTCATGTGCACTTCTAAGTGTGCAAATCAACCTTTTTCATCAAGGGCACTCAAAATTTGAAAATTTTGAAGGTGTCAGCAGTTTCAATTATGCAAAAGTTGTCATATGCAATATTGTAAAACTACAGAAATGACAAATTTGAGAAGACCAATAGTCATGTTATTTCAAAAGTTGGTTGAGTTTGGTTTGTTGGTTGATTCTTGATGTATGGGTTGAAGAGAGGTTCTGATGTTCATCTTTGGTGAAAAGCAATAAAGAAACCTTCAAAAAAATTATGTTTTCTACATATTCTGTTGCTATAGGCCATTGTACGGCCTTGTATAGTTAGCTTTAGATTCAAAGTGCATTGTAATGGATGGATATGTGAAGTAACAACACATTGGTTTTGGTTTGATTCAAGTCCATTGAGATTTAATGATTTTACAAGATTTTTGTTGTAGGTAGTCAAATAACCCTATTTTGAGGGTTTGAATCCTTTTAAAATGTATTAAGACCCATTCCACTAATAGATTAGTTAGAAACTTGGTGGAATGGGTACCATTAGGATAAATTTAGATGTTAGTGTAGGGATTTGGAGTAAGGAGTAGTGTTTAACAAGTTTTTAATGCCGCCCTAGAGGCATTTTCATGGATTATGGATTAATTTAAATGGCTAGATGCTAGGGTTTGTATAATGGCCTTTGGAATTGGTCATGTAATGGTGGAATAAGCTTGTGTAGGGAATATTGGATGTGTTTGAAGCCCTAGCTTGTAGAGTGAAGGCTTGGGGGTTGTAGATTCTATAAACCCTCCATGTTCCATGCATGAAACTGGCCTAAGGCAAGGGTTTATTGGTTTGGTGATTAGGGAAGTGACTTGGAGGATAAAAATTGTTGATTCACACTATTTTGGACCTGGATGAGGTCAGGAAGTTGAAATTTGTGATTGAGAACGTGTTTTGTAGGTAGATTCTTTGTATAAAAGTGGCCTAAATGGCCTAGGAGGATAGCGTACCAATCAATTGTTGAAGAATGTGTTCCAAAAGAACATAATGAGCTTTTGAAGCATGTTGAAGAATTAAATAATGGATGTCTAGAATGACAAATGGTTTGTGGGTTTGTAAAGTATTTTTCAACATATGTCCAAAAAACTAGGTCTGTAGATGCACAAGGAAAATTGTGAAGTGTCAGAAATCACCCTAGTTAGGGTTCTAGCGATTGAATAATTGTTTGAAATTGATCTAATTGTGATTGTGGAAGGTCTGCCTCCCTGCTCTACATCATGTAGTATCAAAGCATAGGTATTAGATATATTGAAGGAGAAAAGTTGTAGTTTGAAGTGTGAAAAGTGGGAAGTTGAAGAGATAAGATGCCTCCTAAAGGTAATGTAGTACTTGCAAGAGATATCAAGATGTTGAAAGAGTCACTAGAAGTAATCTTATCTAGGTTTTTAGTAGTGGAGAAAAAACAAAGAAGAGGAAAGGCCACTAAAGAGGACAGTGACTGAGAGGAAGAGGAAGAGGGTGAGCAAGAAAACCCTCTAAGTGGAAGAACCCAAGATGTTGATTGGCATCCTGATGAGAGAAGGATGATAAAGATGCTTAAGGCTATGAAGGGTGATGCTTCTGATGTGAAATTAGATGTGCCAATGTATAATGGAAAATTGGATGTTGAAGAGGTATTGGACTAGATAAATGCACTAGATAATTTCTTTGAGTTTAAAGAGGTTGCTGATGATTAGAAGGTAAAGCTTACAAAGACCAAGTTGAAAGGTGATGCATTCAAATGGTGGAATTACATCCAAGAGGAAAGAGTGAAGAAAGGAAAGAATAAAATTAGTTCATGGGATAGAATGGTGTCAAAGGTGAAAGAAAAAATTTTGCCAAGTGATCATGCAATTCAAACATTCAAGAAGTTGCAAAGTTTAAAAGAAAAGGAAAGGGATGTCATGACATATACTAAAGAGTTCCACAAATTAAGAATTAGTTCTAGTCATATTGAGGATCAAAATGAAAATATTGCAAGGTACATGAGTGGGTTGAGATTTCAAATCCAAGATGAATTGAGGTTGGCTACACTAAGGATAGTGGAGCGATGTTTTCAATTGGCTACTAGGGAAAAGGAGAAACTAAAAAGAAGAAAAGGAAGAAAAGGAAGAGGCAGAGGTAGCACCAATAAAGGAAGGCCATTAGAGCAGACTTTTGAAGATCAAGAAGATACAAGCAAAATAAAAGACGAAGTGGCTGATCAAAGAGGTGGATTCAGAGGTTTCAAAGGAAGATGTGGTGGAGGTAGAAGTTCAAGCTCATTTTTGGGGAGATTCTATCATTTCAATTAGTTTGGCCATCTAGCATTTAAGTTTCCTAAGAAACAAGGTCAACTTTAGGTGGTGGAGACAAAAGAGTTCAATTGGTACAAGAGGATGATTGTGAAAGTGTTCGCTCTCCTAATCAACTTGCTACTCTAGAAGTTGGGGAGTCATTGATGGTGAGAAGACAACTAATGAAAGCATCCAAGGGGAAGGAGATGACTTAAAGAAAATTATTCAAGACCAATTGCAAATGCAAAGGTAAGGTATGCAAAGTTGTGGTAGATTTAGGGAGTACTAACAAAATGATTTCAAATGAAATGGTTGATAAATTGAAGTTAGATAAACTTCCTCATGAAACACCATATAAAGTATCTTGGTTTAATGATGATTAGTCAATTTTGGTTAGTGAACAAGCTCTAGTTGAGTTTAGCATTGATGGTTATAAGGATAGCATTCTTTGTGATGCTTTTCCAATGAATTGTTGTCATTTTATACTTGGAAGGCCATGGAATTTTGATAGAAATTCCATGTATGATGGAAGAGATAATACTTACACCATTGAGAAATATGGAAACACCCTCACATTGACTCTATTACAAGAAAAAGTTAAGGTACAAGTGAAGGAAGAAAAAGTGATCGTGATGGGAAAGGAGTCTATAAAGATAGAGGAAGACAAATATGGAGAGTGTGCAACCATTGCAAAAGAAGGTGCTGAGACAGTAAGTGTGAAGGATGATTCAGTATTAGAAAGAAAAGGTGAAAAGTTGTTGAGAAGAATAGGTCAAGAGAAGGTCAAGGATGAATTCCTTGTGAAGCCTCAAAATGGGCTAGGAAAGCATGATGAAATTGTGATAGGGACAGTGATTTTTCCATTGAAATCAAGGGAGGTTAAGGAAAACCAATATTTTTCAAGGCATTGGTTTCTAAACTTGATGATATAGAGGTTTGTAAGTTTGATAAGATATGGATCTTAGGGGTAGTGAATCTGATGAAAGAAGTAAAGGAGAAAAGTGGAATGAAACAAGTTGAAAGGAAAGGACAAGAGAATGAGTTCAAGTATGCTTCAAGAGTGAGAAAGAGGAAAGTTCGAAACAAGGATGGTACAGGTATATTTGCAGGTATAAAGGAAAGTGTAACATCAATTTCAAATGCAGAAAAAGTTAGTCATTCATCATATGGAGGTCAGTATGTTCAAAGAAGGAATCAGTCAAAGGGAAGAGACAGTGCATGGTTCCAATACTTGACTCACTAGAAGAGGTCACTAGATGAAGATGTAGATTGGAGAGCATTAAATGATAAGAAGTAGCATGTTTTTGATGTCCCTCAAGGAACTTGAGGTCTTTTTCAGGTGGGGTGTATGTTGGTTCATTTTTTTAATGGGGTATTTTGATAGTTTTTGGTGTCTAGAGTCTTTTGTATGGAAAATAAGGTCATAATAGACCATTTTTGGTGTATCTCGAGTCATCTTAGGGTGGTTAGAGTAAAGTTGTTAGGTTGGTGTCAACTATGAAAAAGTTGTCATATGCAATATTTTAGAAGTGCAAAAAAGAAAAATTTGAGAAGACCAATGGTAATATTAGTTTGAATGTTGTGTGGTTAGTTTTTTCATTGATTATTGATATCTAAAATTTAAATTAATGATGTATGGGTCAAAGAGAGGTTCTGATTTTCATCTTTGGTTAAAAGTAATAAGGAAACCTTCAAAAAAATTATGTTTTCTATATATTTTTCTACTCCAGGCCATTGTACAGCCCTATAGAATTATCTTTTGATTCAAATTGCATTGTAGGGGATTGATATATGAAGTAAAAACACATTGGTTTTGGCTTGATTCAATTCCATTGAGATTTAAGGTTTTTACAAGCTTTTTCCTATAGGTGGTCAGCTAACCCTGTTTTGTGGGTTTGAAGCCTTTTAAAATGTATTGAGACCCATTCCATCAATAGAGTAGTTAGAAACTTGGTGGAATGGATACAATTAGGGTATATTTAGATGTTAGTGTATGGATTCGGAGAATGGAATAGTGTTTGACAAGTTTTTGATAGTCCCTAAAGGTATTTTCATGGATTTTAGCTTAATCTGAATGGCTAGATGCTAGTGTTTGTATAATGGCCACTGGAATTGGTCAAGTAATGGTGGAATAACCTTGTGAAGGGAATATTGGATGTGTTTGAAGCCTTTGTTTTTAGAGTGAAGGCTTGTGGGTTGTAGTTTCAATAAACCCTCCATGTTCCATGCATGAAATTGGCCTAATGCAAGGGTTTATTACTTTGGTGATTAGGTAAGTGACTTGGAGGATAAAAATTGTTGATTCACACTATTTGGGACCTGGTTGAGGTCAGGAAGTTATAATTTATGATTGAGAAGGTGTTTTGTAGGTAGATTCTTTGTAAAAGTGGCCTGATTTGGCCTTGGGTAGTGTTGTAGCAATTATTTAGAGGATATGCTCCAAAATGTAGGTATTTACTTTTGAGATATGTTGAAGTGTGTCCAAATGAGTATGTGGAATGCCATTTGGTTTGTGGTTTTGAAATGTATTTCAAAATTTATGAACAAATTTATATTCTTCCCATTCTACAAGAGACATATGGAAGAATTAAGGAATAAGGGTAAGTTTGAGTTTTGGTGATTGAAAGAGGGTTCAAAATAGTTTGAATTGTGCTTGTTTACATTTTTCCTTCCTGCTCTACATTAGAAAGTGTGTTACCACACTTTACAACACCTTTTCAAAGGATCAATTAAGGCATGTTTTAGTCTAGTAAAGGTCCTAGAATAGTGTGAATGTGTACAACACATTACAACACCACTCCAAGACATCATTAATTCAACTTTAATGTCAATTATCAAACCAAATAAGGAAAAGGCTACTTTTTTCATTACTACAAGTTCAAATTCATTAGGATCATTTCCAAAAGCACACTTGACACATCTACTAAAAAATTGAAGGAAATCCATACCTTACTAAAGCACATATGGGTATGTGTAGGATCATGGAAAAAACAAGCCCTTAAGTGGTGAAAAAATTAGAAAAATCAGAGTTAGCAAACTTGATGTAAAATTTTGAATAAGTTATCTATATTATTTTAAAAATATGTAACACTTAAATTTAGGAAACTAGGTTTATTTTTGAAAAAAAAATTGTTTGGTGAAAATTTGAAATTTCAATGCAGTAGTACTTAAATTTTAGGGAAAAAATAAGGAGGCATTTGTTTGACAACCCTAACCATAATAAAATGATATTATTATTTTTATAATATTTTAGGTATAAGTACAAGACTCATGTCCCGATGTGATGCATATTTTTTTCTATTTTTCTCCAAGCAAATAATTAATTATGAATTTTTGTATTACAACTTTTAAAAAGTATAAAAAATTGTATGTCTAACCACCTTAACTTGGTAAAAACTTCATGAAATTCATTTTTTTTAATCCTATAGTATGTGAAGCATAGAATGTGAGGCATTTTTAAGATTCAAAAAATGTGAAACTACTTGAAAGTTACAGATGTTTTTCAATCAGCCTATCAATCAAGACATTAGTCGTAATTCATATAGAAAATGAATAATAATTATTTATTAAATTAAAAGTAAAGCATAATTTATATTGGTGGAAATTTGAGAATCTCCTTTAAAATCCCTTTTTGTTTCATCAATTTTGGGTAAAAAAAAGTCGTTAGCCACATACACTACACATACCCATCATATCGACACTTTTTTAGCCCATCATGATCCTACACATACCCATATCCATGACGAAATGCAATGCAAGAACTTAGAATAAAAAGTATAAATGAAAATTTGAGATTATGCATTGTATGTAATGAACTAAATGAATGTATATGCAATGAAGTGAATGAAAAAATAAAAACTATAAATTGAAACAAAAAACTAACAACAACAAACTAAAACAAAAAAATAGAGAATTTAATGTTGTAAAATGTAATTTAAAATATAAAATAGGAATAAATTTCCCAGAGGGGCATATGAGTCCCAATTAGGGTTTGAATGTTGAATAATAGTCACTACAGAATACCC
Source organism: Sequoia sempervirens (assembly GCA_007258455.2). Lineage (NCBI taxonomy): Eukaryota > Viridiplantae > Streptophyta > Pinopsida > Cupressales > Cupressaceae > Sequoia > Sequoia sempervirens. The sequence goes on from VDFB02281492.1 coordinate 813,984,532, forward strand.
AAAAAATAGGCAAGATCGCCTCTATTAGGACTAAATCGCCTTGAGGGTTGTATGTCCTCGATGAGGTTTTTTGCACAAATTTTAGAAAATTCCAAGTGAAAGTTATGATTTTGAGTTTGGATGATGTGTAAGATAATTGCAAATGTAGATTTCAAATCAAATTCAATGATGCAAGATGAAAAAATGCAACTTGTATGCACTTTCATTACTGCAAGATATAGAAACCCTAGAATGCCAATTAACTAATGCAAACCATCATGCAAAGTCAATGCAAGCTAGATCTAGGATGATGATGCACTCCAAATCAGAATTAAGAGGGGTTCACCACCAAGCTATGACTCAAAAAGAGTAATGATATGCAAGATCTAATGTTAAAACCTATTGCAATGCAAAACTTCACTAAATGACCTAGAAATGCATGTAAATGAAAACAAAAAGCTAAGAGATGTGTGGTATGCCCCCACTTTAGTGAGAGGATGACCCCATGTCAAACTCACACTAAAGTAGACAATAAATAAAATTAAGTATGCAGTAATAACAAATATACATGATCATACCCTATCAAAGCCTAAGAAAAATAAAAACAAAGGATCAAGCACAAATGTTTCAACACAATGTGAGATAGGGTTGTTTGTCCATAACATATTCTCCTCACTTTGAGGTAGTGGAACCTCAATCTATCCACTAGGTGAGTTGTCCCAAAGAAGTGGTTTAGTGAGAAATTCATGCCAATGTATCAGCTTCCCATCGTATAATGAGAAATTCATGCTAGTGTATCAACTTCCCATCATACTAACCATACCAAAGTTATCCTCTTGATAACTTTAATAAGGCACCACATTGTAAAGTATTCCTCTTAGGAAGAATTGTGCCTAATGTATCCAAGAGAGGAAGAGTCAAAAGTGTTAGATTGTCACCCATGGGATGCCTCCTTCACATCATGCCAAGTTAGTAGATCATACACTCTTGGATGACATAAAACCTAATGACACCACCAAGAAGAAGACACATTGCAAGAAAAAAGAAAAATAGCACCATGAAATTTTTCCAAAATATTTCATCTATGTATGCCCCCACATTAAAGTTGTTGCTACACCATTACTATTAGAAATTCATTTAAAGTAGCCAAGTTTTTGATCCTAAGACATGAGAGCTGTCCTTGGAAAACCCTATGCCAAGTCTTATGTTTCTGAAATAAGTTGTGTCATGGAATAGGAAGGAAGGGTTTCTCCCACAAACACATAAGGGATCCATGGATTTGGGGTCAATATGTTTGTGCTACAATATTTTCATAGAGCATGAGACTTTCATCATTCCCCAAATACTCATAGAACTAGAAGAATGATACAAAGAGAGTGAAAACAAAGAAAAATCCTTTTGGGTCAACATGGAAGAGACCTAAACTTCTTGACGCCTTGTGTCATCCCCAAAAGGAAAACACAAGACAAATGAAAAAGAAAAAAGAAAAGCTTTTGGGTCAAGATGGAAGAGACATAAATGTCTTGACACCTTGTGTCATCCCCAAAAAGAAAACATAAGACAAATCAAAAAGATAAAGGAAAATAATTTGGGTCAACATGGAAGGGACATGAATGTCTCGATGCCTTGCATCACTCCCAAAAGGGAAACACAAGACAAATGAAAAATTATTACAACATAGATCTAAGAATGAAGGTACATATGTAGGAATGCACAGAAAGAGAGATACATCAAATGAAATGCCATGGGGGATCACATTACACACATGCAATCATAGAAAGAAAAATGAAAAAACAAAAGACTAGTAAGGCAAGGTGAGTCAACCTAAAGTAGGTTGTCCACCTCCCAATCTCAGTCAGTATAAATGGAAGGCTCACAACTAGCCAAAGGGATAACAACAAGTGCCAAAATAGGACACACACCAAGTTCAACACTCTTTTTAGGGGATTTTTCATTTAGGTTGATGGAAGAAGAAAACTATGTATTCAAATCATCATGCACTTATTCATCAATCTTTGCAATGTTAATTTCATCATCTAAATTAGTCACAACAAGAGGTCGAATAACAATATCCATGCAATGTTCTTATTTATGTTGCAGTGAGGGTTGAGAGTCATCATGCATTACTTTAGGTAGGTTCAGGTTTTTATTTTATATGTTACCATTATTTTCTTTATTTTTCAATCTACGAACAATAGCACAACATCCACGTGTACACTCTCTAGCACTGCAATTTCTTTTTAGTTTATTGTCAATTTATTTTTGTGTAAGAGTGGGTTTGTCAATCACGGGTTACTTCTTTTACTTGGGAGAACTAGAAGAAACAATAGAAGGTTGTTTAATCGCTTTCTCTTTGACTTTGTAAACTTTGATTCTAGGAGGGACAATGAGATTTTTTGTATTATCTCATGGTCTCTTGTATGAAATTATAGGAGGTTGTCTTATAGATTTTTCTTGTATGTTCAAAAGTGTTTTTGGTTCAATCATTTTCTCATCAAGGATAGTTGGTTCCGAAATAGATTGAGGCATATTACAAATGGATAGTCTTTCTATTTTCTTTGCCTTGAATTTTTAACATGATTTGAAAAATAAATCTTCATGAGGCTTGTTAGGTTCCATAGGCTTGGTCCAAAACTAATCTAGTAAAAAATTCCCTTTTGTCAAGGAAGGATGAAATCCACTATGATGCACAGTGAAGATTCCATTTCCAAATGGAAACTTTAGACACATGCACAACTAAAGGGATGACATTCATGGAGTGAATCCATGGATATCCTAGCTTCACATGAATTTGGTCCAATTGTGGAATGATGGAGAATGAGATTGTTAATGTTTTCGGTCCCACCTTTAAAGGAAGATCTATCGAGCCTATCATAAGGCAAGAAAATCCATTATGTGTCTTGATCCATGATTTCAGGTTATCATATTTTTCATGATGTAGCTCATGCACGTAGAAAAATTCTTCTATGATCACATTTTGTCCACAGACAGGATCAATCAATATCCCATTAGTGGGATTATTATTGATTTGGCCAGCTATGTAAAGAGGACCATCAAGTTAGCATTTAGGTGTGTCATTTTTTGAGAAAGAAATGTCAAGAGGTTGTCCAGTTGAGCCCTTATTAGGTCTAGCTTCAATAAATTCTATCACTTCATCTTTGGGATGTTGTTCAATGGTATTCATATTGTCATCATTCATGTCAATATTCATCACATCATTCTTCATTTCACTAACTTTGACAAATGAAATATTGTGCTTAGGCATGGTACTTGTAAATATTTACAAATTTTGATTAGGAGGGGCTATAGAATTATTACCTTGATCATTCACACCTTTGATTTGAAGTCGGTTACTGTCAATAAGGTCTTGCACAAGATGTTTAAGACACTTATAGTATTTTGTACTATATCCATTTGTTTGATGGTAATGAAAATAAGCATTTTTTTGAAATAATTTAGGCAATGGTATAGTGGGATCACATTCTCTAATTGGAGGTAAGATAAGCATGTTTTTTTCAATAAGCTACAACATGATATTGTGAAGGGTATCAGGTAAAGGAGTGAATTATCTCTCCCTATCCCTAAAAGGAATTGTTGTTTTTATAGAAACCACTTGATTATTTTTTTGTTGGCTTTTCTAAGAAGGATTTAATTGTAGAAATACATTATTTTGTTTCTTAAATGGTTGATAGTTGTTTTGAGTTATGGATTCATACTTTTTAGGATGACTAGGGGGATTCTTTACATCACGACTACTAGTCAAGTTTTGATGGTTATGAAGGGTTGTACATAATTGTGTGAAGGATGGAAAGCTCAACATTTCAAATTTTCTTTGGATTTTATCTTGGAAGTTGGAAATGAACATTATTTTGAGGTTGGAATCAAGAATCTTAATGTTTGCTTGTGAATAAAGTGTTTGTTATCTTCCTATGAAATCAGTCACTTTCTCATCCTCTTTTTTCTTACATGTCACTAAATCTACAAGGGTTATCTTGGGACCAATGTGAATATGGAAGTGGTTGTGAAAGGAATCAATGAGTTCATTGAATGAACCAATTGAATTGTTTAGTAAAGAGGAAAACCACTCTAGAGAAGTATCCTTCAAAGATCTAAGGAATAGCTTAGCCAATAGTTTATCCTGAAAGATGAAATCACTACACAAGACTATGAAGGTTGAAACATGGTTAACAAGGTCTCCTCTCCCACCATATTTCTCAAATCGAGGGATCTCTATAGCTTGTGGGATTTTTTCTCTTAATATGTCAAGGGAAAATGGTGTAGACTTGATGTATTCCAAAGGTTGGCCATTATTGTTCTATTGTAATCTTTCCACTTGTTGTTGAAGGGATGTTATGGTTTACAAAGTGAATTAGTGAGAGGGTCAGTTTGGTTATAAGGTTGAGGGGAATAAGGTGGTGTAGGGTGTTAATGGTTGTTTTTTCACTTTCTCAATAGACAACACACAAGTATGCTATCTCTCTTCAAAGGTATTTTTTTGCAACTAGGTCTTATAAAATCACCCCAAGGTCTCTCAGGTGTCATGTCGTGACTTGCAAAAACAACTTAGTTAGTTGATGTGGTTTGTTGGTAATCACAAAGGGCCTTTATGGTTTGCTAAGCTTGGAAAAATTTTGGGTCTACAATGGAGTTTCTAAGTTCTCAAAATGAATGAATAGTAGCTGCAAGTTCAGTACAACAAACTAAAACTCCTTGTGTCATCAGATTTGGCTTTACAATGATGCTAAAAACTAGTTTCTAACTTCAAATTTTAAAGAAATAGAAAAAGGGAAAAGGGTTATAAGTTTTCCTAAGTCTACAACTAAGATGAACATTAACAATGGAGGATTTTATAGTGATAGACTTCCCAAACTGAATTTTATTTAACTAGGGACAACCCGCACTCTCATAAAATTAGTGCAATCTTCTAAGGTTTACTTATGATTTTTAGACTACAACATGAATGCTTACCATGCACATAAATAGTAGAAGTTAAATGTGATAGATGAAATTGTTGAAAAGATGCAGGACAAATGAGAGGGGGGTTGAATTAGTTTTCATAGAATCCCAACTTAAAAGTTTCAACACATATCAATTCCATGACCACATTTTTTGTCATTAAGTGTGAACGTGAAATAGAGATAATAGAATGTAATTCAACACATCAAACACCAGATTTTTACGTGGAAAACCCAAGGAAGGAAAAACCATGGTGAGGATTAACTCATGGTATAAAGTAGTTCCAAGCTAAAAATAAAAGGCTCACTACCCTAAAAGGACTCACCATCCAAATACAAGAGCTCACTGCTTGCAAAAGAGGCTCACTTCCTACAAAGGATTGGAAAAAAAAAAGGTTTTACAACCAAGATGAACTGAGAATAGTGCACCTAACCAGTGCTTATATAGTTCCAGTGATGCTCAAAAGACTAATTCAACACACTTCATCCTTTCGCTCACTTTCAACCTTATATTCATAACTACTTCATTGATTTCGCATGTAAACACTCTACTATTCTTCTATTTCTATCTCGCTATCTCTATCTCCTAAAATATTTCCACCATATTCATTTATATACTTGATTTTTTCACAAGCATTAATTAGGATGACCTAATTAGATACATTTCAAAAACACTATCGGCTCCAATCATTCATAAAATATTTTAAGAAGATAATTCAAACTTCCAACACACTACATTATGTTGGAAATGACCTAAAATAGGTCAAACATATATCTGCATAGCAAATTTAATTCATCATAACACAATTACCCCAAGAAGTTGGCTAGGAATAGACTCAATGCAAAAGATCAATAATCATTTTGTATGAGCACCAGATATGTGATATCTTGAGAGTACATGCTCTTAATGTCTATAAACCATTTCCCAAAACTGTAGGCATCAACTACTAACTATAGAGAAATGGAGACAAGAATACTAAAGAGTATATCTCGAATACTGGTTCAAATAGCAAACCAAAATACCGGATTAAGCATTATCTTAAACTTGTAGATTCAACATGGTCATATCAATGACAAGACAAAACTATAGAGATAGTCAATATTCTTGATTTTTCCAACAATCTCCCCCTTTGTCATTGATGGCAACATGTAGAGAAACTTCTCCTTCAAAACTCTGCCCATACTCCAACTCTCTCTAGCTTTTCCATACTCTAACTCTCTCCCCCTTTGACATCAATGGTAAAGGGTGGCCAAAAAGGATATAAGCAGTGGTTTAAACATGGTGACATTAGAAATAAAAAAGATTCTAATTCATCAAAAACTTCCAGTATCCAAAAATTTCAGACTTGAACTTCTTTTCCTTCCACTTCTTCTTCTCCTTACCAAAAGTAATAGAAAATTAACACTCAGGATTCAAGTAAAAATGACACTCTTCACTTGAAACACTTTCTTCTACATTTCCTCAAAAACTGGATGCAATTTCTTCTAGTTAAAAGTAGTTGAATCCATCCTTGTGCAAATGCTTTCCAATAAACCCAACAGAGTAAAAGATGGTGACCAGTATGAACTCTGTCTCTCAACATCTTTTGTATCAGTAATTATTCTAGAAAGATGTTCTAACCGAACCTTAGAAATCTCTTTCAATAGCCAAAAGTTTTTTACTACATCATCTATCTATCTTTGTATAACTACCAGTTTAGCTTGTAATTTACCAACTCTTGATCTTTGCTTTCCTTCTTCATCTTCAAAGATGTCAAAATTAATTCCAATGTTGTTTACTTTAGTTTCAATTCCTTCAATTTTACTTCTAAAGTTATCTATCGTAGTAGGCCACTAGAGACAATAGTTGTAAATATCAAATATTTCTTTAATACATTTCTTTGTTTCCACAATCAATTCAGATAATCTCCCTTTAGCTTTAACACACCTATTTTCAACCAGAGCTTCAAACTTGCGTCCTTTCAAACCTTCAAGAAACATCCTTTATTCAACAATCTTAACTAGATTTTCTAGAAATAAACCACAAATGGCTAATACTCCAATACCTTTTCAAAGTAAATATTCTACCAAAGAAACATAAATCTTCAATTTTTCACTAGGAGAGGTTGCACTCCATAATTCACCAATCTTCTTCATCTTTTCTTCAGTAATCATAGATTGGATGTCGTCAGGGGATGTCGTTTCCTCTTCTTTTTAAATGTCAATAATATCTTCAATTATAATTTTATTCCTTTTTTATTATGGAGGAGAGTCACTGATGATAACCTCCAATTCATTCTTACCATAGGAAGAGCCCACCTCAAACTGACTCGAAGTAGATATATTAGAGCCAAAATTTATTTTCAAGGATGCGAAATAGGATTTACACATACTTGCATTATCTGTCAACGCTCCTAGATATCTGTAGACCTATTTTTCAATAGGAATCCTAGATTCCCATACCACATTATCTTTTCCTGGTAGGGAACACATAAAGTAAAACACCAAGCACACTAGCAGAGATCTGAAATGAAAAGGATAGCCCTCAATTACCAACATGTGAACATTTTTAGAAATATTCTCAAGCAACAAGCTACACAAATGAAATTTCCTATTCTCCCTAACCATCATATGTGCAATATAAACATTAATGGACGATGTGGAGCCTTCATGATTTCTAAAATAGATCTTGTAATAAATGTCATATGCAACATACCTTAGAGCCAAATCTTCGAGATTGTTTATCAATAAGGCTTGTGGGTCTTTGCTAATGCCAATAAATTCCTCCACATCTTTTTTATTTTATACTTTTCCTTCGAGGAAGATCCCCAATACTGTATAAGCTAGTTATTTCCTCAATCACTTCCTTCATGACTAAGTAGGTTTTGTCCAATACAATACTTACGTCTTTGAAACGAATCAATAAGAACAAAATATACTCCTTTTCAACAACCCACAAAAATTCACTCCACAAATCTATACCTAGGGTTTTGATGTTATATAATTTAGTTCGCTCAACCCTAGTTCCATTTCTTTCCTTTTTCTATGATCAAATTCTTCTAACTCAACTCCTTTCAGCTTCAGAGGGATGGCATCACTTGATTCTTTGTCCATCTCTATGCTCTCTTTAATTCGTCAATCCTAAATTATTTTTTCCTTCTTCCTTTTTTTAACATACAGAGAAATGAATTCCTAATTACCTGAGTTAATTTCTTTGAGATCCCTTCCGAATTGCTTCACACTTGCTTCAAGATCACTTTAGGGAACCTTTTGAGTCCTCCAAATGCATAATTAACAGAAATAATTCGCAAACTTCAATTTAAACTTCATTGAACTCACCCTAATCGAATTAAATGTGGAAAGTGTAGAAGTTGAGAAAGCCAACTTCACAAACCCCGAAGATCACCTGCATGCAAATAACCTGTCATAGAAAGGAAGAGATGGAGACAAAAAATTAAGGGTGCTCTGCAAGCTTCAGGAGAGATTGCATTGATTGAATTAAAATAATTACAAATATCAATCCTTAAAAGGAGATCATGCAAAACCTAAAAGTAACCCTAATAGGTAGACATTTAATAATTAATATAATTATTAAATGTCACAATATGCAAACTAAAGTGAAATCTTATGAGAGGAATAAAGGTAACTTAATTAACATAATTAAGTTAAAACCTTTACTCTAACACCCCCCCTTAAGATGAGCAAGAGTCCAACTACAAACATGTGCAAGAAAGAAAAGGTAACTACAATGCATGAAAGAAAACAAGGGTCCCAACAACTAGGCCTGATGAGGTACTCGAATACAACCAAATCTCTATAAAGTGGAGAAATAGAAAAAACCTCATGGGAAAAAATCTACTCCAAAAAGAGATGAAAGACATGAAGAACATCACTGAAGAAGAAGAAGCTGCAAACAACTATCAAAAGATTATTTTTATGGTGTTGAAGAACCTCCTCTGAAGATAGGATGATCAGGATCAAGAAGACAACAATCTGCATGAGTGCCCCCAACAACACTACTCGAATCAGATGGTAAACAAAGGAAAACACCTGGAATGATGATATAGATGGCACAAGTACCAATAGTTTGAAAAACATTGTTCAACTAAGAATAGAAGATTCCTTCCAAGATGAAACCAAGGAAGCATTAGCATGGATAGTATAATACCCCCCCATAATGCTGACTGGGAGAGCTTGATAGATCCACTGAAATGTTGTGTAACACCCTATAGTGCATGAAAGAGAAGAAACAACATCTGAAAGTGCACAAGAAAGCACCTACAATTGAAAAAGTGGTGTGCAAAACAAAGCACACATGCATGAGGCTAGAATCATATGGATCCACTGTCATCATGGAGGAACACTCACCAGACAATGTGTGATGAAAAAAACAAAGGCACTACACAACCCCCCAATGGCACTTTATAATATAGTGCAAGTACAAAATATGGCACAACCTTATGTGCAAAATCCCCAAAATACATGTACAATAGTGGCACTTTATCTTAGTGTGTTTAAATAGAAGATTTCTTATAAATGATACTCATAATGCCATAAAAAGATACAAGGTTGGAAATACATGAAGAACAACCAAAAATGAAGCAAGCCACACAAACGAGAATTTCCCAAGAGCTAATATGTCCATGTAATTCACTAGAGTGTGAAAACACAAAAAATTGAATAAAATATACCTAGAGTGAAATCTGAAAAATTTACATAGATGGAACTAAAAAGCTCTGAAATATGGTTCCAACGCCACTAAGATTGCGAAAAATGGAGAAACTGGTCAAAAGTTACAAGCTTAGAACTAAAAACAACTCCTTTGACTTCAACTGGTTGTAGAATACACCAATAGAAAAATTAAGCAATGACACCCACACCACTGGAAATTTGACAGAATCAGCTTTCCGACGATATCTTGTTTGCCAAAAAAGGATATCGTATGCCCAAGTTACGGACTCTAGAAGAAAACAACTCGAAAGGGGAAAAAATCCAATGCGGCATTAAATTTGACGGTCATATGACTGTTATAGCAAAACTTCGGGCTTAAAATTGACAGTGAAATGGCCGTCGGCGCACATGCATGACTGGGCTTATTACAAAAAATGTTTTAAAAAAAAAAAACAATAAAAAAAGTTTACAAATTTAATTTTTTTGTTTAAAAAAAAATTAATAAAAATTGAAGAGGAGGCATGTGGGAGCCGCCACCTACCCATGTGGCAAGGGCAGTACCCACATTACCTTCCCTGCAGTGGCGGTACTCCTGTGCAGGTACCTACGCAGGGTATTTTTGTACCCTTTACCCTTTTTAAAAAAAAAAAACAATAAAGCTTATAACTAAAGATTTTTACTTTAATTTTTTTTTTAAAGCTTGTTTTTTTCAAAAGATTTACATTAAAAAATATCTGTGAAATTTTTTGTGCAGAAAAAAAAAATGATAATTTTTTATTTATTTTTTTATGATTTTTTTTACCTCGGACTGCGTGCAGATGGCGAACAAGGTCGTACAGATAAAAAAATTGCCTCACAAACAAACAACGCCAAATATAGGTGAGTTTATAGTCAATCTTTAGGTTTTTGGCTGCTTTGAATACAACGGTGAGGTTCTTTTGGGCTCAAAATGCTCCAAAAATTTGAGCACCCCCTAGATCTGAGATAAAAAATTCTTCAAACCCTCACAGATCTGACAAATGAAAGCCAAATTTGATGAAACAAAGGCCGATCTTGACTATTCTGACAGCTCTTGATTCAATGGAGAGATCTGATTTGATCCTAGATGCACTAAAAATTCCCACCTCTTTGGATGAAAAAAGGAAAACCCCAAACCCTTGAAGCTCCAAAAAATACTTCAAAAAACAAATAGGAAGCAACAAGTCTGGAGCTCTGATACCATGTAGAAGTTGAGAAAGCCAACTTCATAGACCCTGAAGATCACCTACATGCAAATAACCTATCATAGAACAAAAAATTAAGGGTGCTCTGCAAGCTTCAAGAGAGATTGCATTGACTGAATTAAAATAATTACAAAGATCAATCCTTACAAGGAGATCATGCAAAACCTAAAAGTAACCCTAATCGGTAGACATTTAATAATTAATATAATTATTAAATGTCACAATATGCAAACTAAAGTAAAATCTTAAGAGATGAATAAAGGTAACTTAATTAACATAATTAAGTTAAAACCTTTACTCTAATAGAAAGTATCAAAAAGTTGCTAAAAACATTTTCCTCAACATAGAAAACCCTAAATTAGTTCGCAAATCATCATGACAACATATTTTCTTCTAGTTCTTTTTCCATAACCTTTGATTCTTCATTCTTCACATCTCATCCTAATGCCATCCTCTGACACACTATCTATCCATAGGTTTTTCATAATTTTATAATAATGATCCCCTTAAAGCCATGCCCAATCTAATTCATGGAGGATTCTTCCACACCGGATGAGGGTACATGCACATTAGTAGCTTCATTTTTTTCTTCTTCTTCTTTCTTCTTCCATATCTTATTCATCTCTTGCTTCATTTCTTCTTTGTTGACCTTCTTTACTGGATCATTCTTTTCTACCAAAGCAGACTTCTTTCCTTGCTTCTACAAACCTTTGAAACATGTCTTGATTTATTACAATTATAACATATGACAATTTTCTAATTACTTTGTCGTCCATTTCCTCTTGATCTACATTGATTTGCTCTATGTCCAAATTTTTTGCAAGTATAACAATAGTCATTAAAGAATTGATCCATACTTCATTAAATTTGTTCCTCATTACCCAACTTATCATTCTCACTTGAGATCTACATTCAGTAGCCTTATGCCCAATCTTATTACATTCAAAACATTATCCGATGAAGGGACGAGAAAATTGATTATTCCTACTCTTGCATTCTATTGCTTTGTGACCATATTTATTCTAGAAGAAACAAATACCATGGAAAGAGGGATACCTTTGTGCATTAGGCTATCTCGCAGGTGGTATCCTTGTAAAACTTCTTGAATTTCTCTTCTACTTTCCTTTGTCCTAAACTCTCGATTTTCCTTAGAAGTTTCACCTGCATCATTTCCTAAACTAGTTTTGTCTTTGTTTTATTTCTATCTAGCAATCAATTATCCAAGCTTATCAGAACTTGATTTAAAATTATTCTCATATACCTTTTCCTTTTCTAGTTCAATCCTCAAGTTTACCACCTCTTGTTCAATTTTAGAGCATTCTTAAGATTTTCTCTACACCATTGTATTTAGAAATTCTTCAATTCTCTTCTTGTCTTCTACTATCACTTTCAATCCAATTATCTCTTGTCTCAAATATTCACTCACTTGCTTGTACATTTCCTTGAATTTTTTTAATTGTTCTTTCAGCTTCCAGACACATTCATTAGGTTCGTCAGATTTTCCTTTAGATCTATATTTTCAAATTCAACTCTGTCAAGATCCTTAAGTGAAGTTTGGAGTTCTTTATCATCCATCTGATTAGCCATTAGGATCCTCCTTAATTGGTTAAGCTCTACACCAAGGAACCAAATCTCTAATACAAATTGTTAAAAAGATGTAAGACAACTAAGACAGGGGGTGAATCAATTGTCACAAAATCCAAACTTAAAAAGCTTCAACACATATCAATTCCATAACCACATTTTATGTCATTAAGTATGAGCATGAAATAGAGATAACAAATAGTAATTCAACATAGCAAACACCAATTTTTTTACATGGAAAACCCAAGGAGGGAAAACCATGATGAGGATTAACTCACAATATAAAGTAGTTCCAAACTGAAAATAAAAGGCTCACTTCCAAGGGCTCACTTCCTTGAAAGGACTCACTGTCCAAATACAAAAGCTCACTACTTACAAAAGAGGCTCACTACCTACAAAGGATTGACAAAATAAAATTGGGCTTTACAACCAAGATGAAATTAGAATAGTGAACCTAACTAGTGTTGATGTAGTTCCAGTGATCCTCAAAAGACTAATTCAATACACTTCATCCTTTCACTCACTTTCAACCTTATATTCACAACTTCTTCATTGATTTCACATGTAAGCACTTTGCTATTCTTATATTTCAATCTTGCTATCTCTATCTCCTAAAATATGTCCACCCTATTCATTTATATACTTGATTTTTCCACAAGCATCAATTAGGTCAGTCTAATTAGATGCATTTCAAAAATACTAACTATCGGCTCCAATCATTCACAAAATATTTTAAGAAGATAATTCAAAATTCCAGCATGCTACATTATGTCGGCAAGGACCTAAAATAGGTCACACATATATCTGCATAGAAAATTTAATTCATCATAACACAATTACCCCAAGAATTCAGCCAAGAATAAACTTCAATGAAAAAGATCAATAATCATTTTTTATGAGCACTGAATACACGAGATCTTTAGATTACATGATCCTAATTTCTACAAACCATTTCCAAAAACCATAGGCATCAACTACTAACTGAGGAGAAATGTGGACAAGAATACCAAAGAGTATAGTTCAAATATCGATTTAGATACTAAACCAAAATACCAGATTAAGCATTACCTTAAACTTGCATATTCAACATGGTGACATCAATGACAACAAAAAACTACAAAGATAGTAAATATTCTTCATTTTTCAAATATAAATAGTTTAGAATAACTTTACATAGCAATTTTTCATCAAAAAACCACCAAATGTATGAGCTAAAAATGCATCAAACACTATAGCATACATCAACCATTAAAGCACATCATAAACTACAAATAGAAAATGAACTTAAACTTGAATAACAATGTTAAAATGAACTATATGGAGATAGAATCATGCATACATGGAGAGAAACACACAAGAAACCATAAACTCAATCATTTTCTCATATATTTTGTAGTAGCATGTCTTTACACAACTCATCTCTCTCTTTGAAAATGAGAGGATACCCTATTTATAGTTTTCCAAAAGAAGAATGAATGGACAAGATTCATTTACAATGAATAGCTCAAATTCATTCTAGTTTAGGTTTTCACCTATCCCAAATACTTTACATTATAAAATACTCTTTTTTCTTTTCCCTATTTTGTCTTCTAGTCTATTTTTTCTTGTAGATGACTTTAAATTTCATGACTATTTTGAAAAATACTCATTAGATATCACTAGGTTTCTAGGATCTGCTTGGAGAGTAGCATACTCTACAAACTTCCCAATCACAACCTGGAGCTTGTCCCGTACTATGAAATATATTTTGGTTGTGCAAAAGGAAATTCTCTTGAAATAATTTAGCATCTCTTCATGGTGCTTCACACATCTATCTCCTGCCTTTACCATCTATTTTGATTTTGAGAAAGCCTGCACAACAAAATCCATAAAATCAACCTACAAAATGTCATTGGATCCCTACTCTATGCACTTATGGAATTCATGTTTGATCTTCTCAAGATATACCTCAAGGGTGGGAACCTCATAACCTATCATCAGCTTCAGGAAGTCATCTTCCTCAACCAAGTGGGTGACAACACTAACATAGATGTCCTCCAGTGCTACCAATGGCCTATCCAAAATTACCTTCCTAAACTCAATGGTATGCAACCAATCATCAAGCAGGTTGTGATCCTTCTTTAGCAAGGCTAGTTCTTTCTCCAAAACCTTTAGAGATAGCTTCAAATTCTTTGCAGCTTGGGGTATGTAATCTAATAGATCTCTGGGAAGTCCTTTCATGTATCAAAATTTAGCTTGATTTCTTTCTTTAGGGCCAAAAAGTGATTGTGCACCCTGACTGCATAATGAACACCTTTGTTGCATGTTACAATTACTCTCTTGAACCAATTAGATGTAGATTTGGTCCAATTCTTCATTTTCTTTATTTTATCAACCTCCTCCTTAGATAGGAGGGTAGGTGAAGGTTGTTGGCATATTGATTCTAGTGTTGTATTTGATGGCAACCTAAGACATTATGCTTATCTGCATATTAGGATTTTTTCATACCAACAGGCAGAGTAAAGAATAGAGTATTACCGGAAGCAAGAATAAAGAATAGGGTATCCAGTTAGTATCTCATTCTATATGCTTCACTGGATTATCATTTTGAGTTTTAGATCTCAAGAAAGGTTTTCAAGTATCTATATTATCTTATTGTTAAGTTTTGTGATGTCACATTAATCAGTGTATAAGTTAGGAGATCCGACATGATGATTTTCTGTTTATTAAGTCTCGGTGGCCAACTTAGTGAATATGGAATGTTGTGGATATTTGAGGTATAATTAATTAAGGTATCCTATGATTGAATACTTTTTTTTGAGTCCTAGCTATGTCATGTCCAACTTTGATGGGTACACATCGAATGTTAAATGTGGATTGAGCCGACTATTGGAAAATATTTTTATTTTGCTAAAGCCGACATGAAGTGACTAAATCTTTGATAGTAGATATATATATATAAGAAATTAGTTAATTCATTTTGAAGACAAGATGTGTGATTTCGATATGTATTGATGTGTGTGCAAATATTATAAGATCAGCTGACTAATTTTTAGTTGAGCAGAAGAGGATTTTTTGTGACGCGAATTAAGGAAGAGTAGAGAAAAGTGGAGAATCAGATAGAAGGTCCAGAATATGATCTATTAGCCTCATTGGAACTTAAAATAGACATTTTTAGATGCTACTTTCTCAGTTCAACTCTTTTTTGTAATCCAAATATTTTGTATTCTAGTGAGTCTTCTTGATTCTGAGCAGTGAGCTCTAGGCAATGTGCCTGAATGCATGTGCATTCCCCTTTTTCTTCATACTTTTAATAGAGTATAAATTGTGGATTAACCTCCACCATTCTTTTTCCCCTAATAGGGTTTCCACATAAAAATCTTTGTGTTATGATGTTTTAATTATTTCCTTCATGTGATTGCATCTTTACATTTTTTCAAATGTTGTAGATGGTTTAAGATCTAGATTGTGATTTAGAAAATTGTTGAACATTGATTCACTTCCCCCCTCTCAGTGTTCCTCGAGTCCAACAATTGGTATCAAATCAAGGTTCCTCTATAGAATTTTAATATCTTGAGGTGGATCTTGGAATTCAATGGACTCTAGTGGTCTTTAGCAGCAATTTTTGGCAGCACTTGATGATCTTGATCAGTCTAAAGCAAAAGTCTTGGAATTAAAAGCAAATCTTGTGGATGTTGAAAAATTCATTCAATCATTAAAGGATAAAATCAATGTGTCAAGAGAAAAGAGGAAGGAACTATGTGATCAGCTAAAGAAGAAAGAAATTAAATTCTTCAAAGATGTTCACCTAAATCAGAACCTAAAAGAAATAACTAAAGAATGTGAAAAGCTTGCTAGAGACAATGCTACTCTAAAGCTTGAGATTGAATCTATGGTGATGAAGCTAACTAAGGAGATTGAAGAAAGGAAGAAGAATGAGGAGAATATGGCTTAGTCCTTAAAAGAAAGATCTAAAGAATGCAATAGAGTTAATAGTGGATTCATTCAACTAGAGATTGAACTGCAACAATCCAGAAATAATGAACAAGAGCTTGAAAGACATATAGTTATTCTCATAGATGAACTCACTACTGCAAATGAATACAAGGAGAAGTTTAGGATTAGTTCTGCTAAGCTTGATGAGCTAACTAAAGGATAGAAAGATGCAAGTGAAAAGTGAGGTCTTGGATATGAGAAGGGAGAAAGCTCCAGATCTGAACATAAGGATTCAAAACAAAGAAATCAAATGAACAAATGCAGAAGGTATCCGGTAAGACAATCCAATGCTCAAAATTTTAATGGTCATTGCCTTGCTTGTAATAATTTTTTTCATATGACTTCTCAGTGTAGAAGTAAAATAAACTCAAGTAGTCCATCATTTCCCATTCAACGTTTTAGTTGTAATAATTTTGATCATAAGTCAATTGAATGCAGAAGTATGCCTATTAGTGTAATGAATGTTAAATGCTACACCTGTGGAATATTTGGGAATTTTTCTAATCAATGCAGATCAAGAGGAAATCAATGGAATGAATGGTATAGACAAAGAAATCTTGTGTGTTACAATTGCAACAATTTTTGTCACACTGCAAGATTCTGTAGGAACAAAAACATGGATAGAAGAGGTTAGGTATACAAAGGAAGAATTTCACAGAAAGATGATAAAGGAAAAGGGAAATTGACTGTGGAAGAAATAAAAGATCATATGAAGAAAACATGGGTAAGGAAGAGTGAGTCTAATGAAGGAAATGAACCTACACTAGAATCTGCTTCTAGTAATTCCTCCAAAAATTGATCTTAGGCCATTGGCCTTGGGGGATTTTTTAAAGAAAATCCTTTGTCCCCTTGTTGGTAATTGGCACTGGAATGCAAGAAATTGTTAGTAGTTGTGCTAATAGTTTGCAAATGTATCGATGATCACTTGTGCAGAAATTTGAGAAGTAGGTCTACAATTGAATCCTTCTTTTGTTGTTTGAGAAAACATAGTATCCAAAACACCTAGGGAAAAACATTTAATGTGGTAAAAAGATTAGGTGTGCGAGTTATAAAAGGGTATTTGGAACCCTCATTTGTCACCTTGCATTGAAGAAGAATAGAAGGAGATCCTCTACAACAAAATTTCAAAGGAGTAAATTCAATTCAACAATGAATTTAGCAAGTATTTCAATTTCTTGTAGAATTCTCACTTAATTTGGTTCTCAATAAAAACTTGTTCAATACGAAAAGGAAAATGAAGCAAATCAAAGGAATGGTGAATTTAGATGAATATCTAGCAGCGAGAAGATTAGGGATGTGAGAAATATGTTGTCGGCCAATGAATTAAAATGGCTTGAAGGTGTGAAACACAAAAGTTTGGACATTTGGAGAGAATTTCCCTATTTTGATAATGTGGAATTCATTAGGTTTATCCTAAATAGATTGAATGATGACATTCTAACTCTGGATAAACCCTATCTCATTTTGAAATAGGTGATGAGGAATCTAACTGGATTATGCAATGTTGAGGATATACTAAAAAAAAAGTCAATTCAAAATAGAGAAGTCAAAACCCCAACTGGAATAACAAGAGATCAAATGGATTTGATAATTTCAATGATAAAAAATCCAATAACAAGGTACATTGTGGATGGAATCTCATAAAAAATATTTTTCATAAATAGGGAAAGTGCAACTTTTGTAAGTGCAGTTTACATCTCTCATAAAATGATAATGGAGTATCAAGATTTTGACCTATGTAGTTTTCTAAAAGATCAAATGATAAAAAATGTGAAACTAACAAAGGAAGCAAATTACCCCTTCATAATTTCTAGGGAAGTTTTGAGCAATTAGCATTTTCATTCTGATAAGAGAACTTGAAGTTGGATCCTCTTCCGGTGTGATGGAGAGGAAGAAGAAAATAACACAAGAGATTGTTGATTACACTCCTTCAAGACACAAGACTCCAAAAATTGAAGGAAAAGGTAAGGAAAAAGTAATTGTGGACATACCAAATGAAGAATTTGATGAGTACACTCCAAGGAAAGAACTAAAATTAGTTGAACCAGATGCAATAATGGCAGAAGGGAGTGAAGAAGAAGGTGTTTTATCCAAAGTAAAGATATTGCAACTTGTTTAGGAGAAAGATGGGATGCAAAAAATTGTTGACATATGGTTTGATAGACCCTCATATAAGCAGGACCTGATCAAGAGCACACTAAGTACTTATTTTGTGCACAATAACATTGGAATGGAGAGTTTGCGGAATGTGTTTCCTAAAGAGATGATTGAGTGCATTAAGGAAGTCATGGTCTCTGAGCCCTAGGACAAGAAAGAGGGATAAATAATTCTACACCTAAAGGAGCAGTTCAGGCTATCTCTTACCAAACTAAAAAGGAAAATGAATTTTTTGAGGAAATTCATAAATACATCAAATAATATCTACAACTATTTTATTCATTGGCCTCATGCAGTTGGGAGATACAAAGATAAGCTGGAGCATATTGAAACTTAGTTGAATAAGATTGGTTAGGACTATAACATGTTTCAAGATCAGGATGGTGCAATCAAGAAAGGGATTCAAGAGTTGTAGTCTAAGCATACAAAAGTTCATTTCACCAGAAACAACCTTGTGCACACCTTTTGGAAAATGAAGGATTTAACTGAATGCAAACTGGAGGAGTTAATTGAGGTTCTAAGGAAAGGAGAGAAATTAGAAGCAATCACAATTCTAGAATCTCTCATCTAGATTATCAACTAGACATCTGAGAACAATTTTATCTTAATCATTGGGATTTCAGTAGAAACTTTGAGGAAATTACTTCCGAAAAATGAAAGAAAAGTTCAAGATAATTTTCTGACTCAAGTAGTAGTTGCATTTCTTCAAATTTTGATCCAATTTTTGAATTAGCAAGGGGGTAGATCCATAATATGTTTTTCATTTATGTCAAAGGGGGAGAGAAAACAGTGAAAAATGCCTTATCATTCTAAGGGGGAGTCATGTTTTTGAAATTTTGAACTCTGGTAGTCTAATCATATTGGTTTTGACACTTAGTCACTTTTCACTAAGTGTTGCCATCACGTTGCCAAAGGGGGGGATTGTTGGAATATGGATTCTAGTGTTGTCATTGATGGCAACCTAAGTCATTATTCTAGTCTGCATATCAAAATTTGTTCATACCAGCAGTAGAGTAAAGAACAAAGTATTACCAAAAAAGAGAATGAAGAATAGGGTATCCGGTTAGTATGTCAATCTATATGCTTCACTAGATTATCATTTTGAGTTGTGGATCTCGAGGAAGGTTGTCAAGTATCTATATTATTTTATTGTTAAGTTTTTTTATGTCACATTAATTGGTGTATAAGTTAGGAGATCCAATAGGTTGAATTTTTGTTTATTAACTCTCGGTGGCTAATTTAGTGAATATGGCATGTTGCGGATATTCGATGTATAATTAATTAAGGTATCCTATGCTTGAAGAATTTTTTTGGGTCCTAACTATGTCGTCACCAACTTTGATGGGTACACATCGAATGTTAAATGTGGATTGAGCTAACTATTTGAAAATATTTTTATTTTGTTGAAGCCGACATGAAGTGACTAAATCTTTGATAGCAGATATATATAAGAGATTAATTAATTCATTTTGAAGACAAGATGTGTGAGTTCAATATGTATTGATGTGTGTGAAAATATCAAAAGATCAGTTAAGATATTTTTAGTTGACAAGAAGAGGATTTTTTTGTAGTGAATTAAGTCAGAGCAAAGCGAAGTGCGGAATCAAATAGAAGGTCCAAAATCTGATCTATGAGCCTCACCAAAACTAAAACCAAAAATTTGTAGATGTTACTTTCTCAGTTCAACTCTTTGTTGTAATCCAAATATGTTGTAAGCCAGTGAGCCTTCTTGATTTTGAGCAGTGAGCTCTAGGAAGTGTGCTTGAATGCATGTGCATTCCCCTTTTTCTTCATACTTTTAATAAAGTATAAATTGTAGATTAACCTTCACCATGGTTTTTCCCCTAATAGGGTTTCCACATAAAAATTTTGGTGTTATTATGTTTTGATTGTTTACTTCATGTGCTTAAATCTTTACTTTTGTTCAAATGCTATAAATGGTTTAAGATTTGGATTGTACTTTAGAAAATTGTTGAACACTGATTCACCCCCCCTCTCAGTGTCCCTTGAGTCCAACATAGGTGATTCCATTGGAGCTTCTTCTCTTGATTGATTCCACTATTCTATATAGGAAGTTATTTAGATACCACTTGTATCTTTAACACTTCCTTTGTGGAATGGTTCGTGTTCATTTGATGCAAAATGGTGAAGATAGACTCCTAAAATTCATCAATCGTTTATTCACAAGATGTTAGGCTTAGACTGATGGGATGGATATCTGGTATTCCTAGCTCAGAATGGTGCCTACATCCTTTCCAGTCGTAGGAGTGGCCACTTGTAGTATCCTAGACCTAGAAGTATTAGTGGTGATGTGGGATCTAACCTTAGGATTCTTTTCTTTGCAAGTCTTTACCAATACTCTATCTAGTATAGCTTCAAACCAAGTCTTGGGATCAACAACTATCAGAGCCTTTTTCTTTAATTATTTCTCAAGCCATGAGGGGACTTCTAATTGGTGTTTTAGGGATTCATGATTCCTCCCCTCTTCTTGTTCCTTCAAAGGCTCATTATCTTCATGCCTAGGAGCCTCTTCATCACTTCTCTCTTTCTCATATGGTTCCTCCTCTTGTATGGATTTTCCTTTGTCAAGCTCGGTGGTCTCTACATATTCTTCAACAATATTCCCTTCTTTTGGTGTTGTACCTTTAGTGGCTTTGGCCTCAATGTCAACATCTTTCCCAGGCTCAGTACTTTTTCCTTCTACATTTTCTTCTTCTTTATCCTTTTCTTGCTCTCCTTATAGAGGTATTTTTTCATGTCCTAGGCCCTCATCTTGGCCAGTTTGTGGAGGCTCATCAATTATTTCTATTTTTTGTATTTGTGTCCATTTTCCTTTCTTTAGAGCGATGCTCCTCAATTTTTTCCTCTTTATGTACTTGGGGTTGCTCTTCATTTGGATTTTGATCATATGTTTCAACTTCATAATAATCCTTGAGCTTAATAACATATTCCCCTTTGGGTGTTTGTTGCACTTTTTCATCTAAAAATACTTTTTCTATTTTCACTCTTAGTCCACCCTTGGGATGCTCAAAGTAGTCATCTTGCTTGGAATCCTCTATCTCTTTAGTGATATTTACATTTTTTTCTTTGAGTTGTACCCCACTAAGCCTCTCCATTTCCTTAGAGATTTGCATGGTACCCTCCATTTTTGGTGGCCCAGTGGGAGGTGGTGGGAGAGGCAAGGCAACAAAAAGCTGGTCCATTAATTCTTAAACTTTGGGTTTGATGATTACCCCAGAGATTTCGGTTGGTATATTCTACATGTAGGAAACAAAGGTATGTGGTAATGTGATAGGTGCCATAGAGGTTGTCGACAAGGATGGAAATAGAGTGGAAAATGGTAGGTAGTGGAGGAAGGATCGAGGAAGATGATATGGGTAAGTGGTGGAAGAGGCAGAGTCTAACACCACCACTGGAGTAGTTGGTGAGAAGTGATCCCACAATAGTGGTTTACACTTTCTCAGAGATCCTTATTTTTGCTGAAATCACAAATTTTTCAAAAATATAATGATTTAGGCCTTGAAAAGTTCCATTTAAAGGATTCCAATTGAACAGGGTTTGATCAAGCCACCATAGATCAAACCCCTCTTGGATACAACCCAACTAGTTTTAAGCCATACCTATAGCAGAGTCTCCTTTACACCCATCAAAATGCTGATAAAAAACCACTTTTGATTTATCTTTCGAGGGATCAAATTAATTCATTTTAATTTTTTTTATTGTGAGTATGTATTCCTTATTATAAGCTTCCCAAAAAGTATAATTTTAAATAAATCTAATTTTATTATTATATTTATTTTTTATTTCTTGTGAAAGTAGGCTTTTCATCAAAAATCGAGCTCTTTATTCTACACATGTAAAAAAATAAAAATAAAATCAAAATTTCTTTTTTGAAAATATCAGTGCACTAGATATTGAAGTCTTTGATCCAACAACAAAAAAAAAAAAAAATTGATACATACAAAAAATGTTATGTTGTATACGGTCCGTCTATGTTTGAATTGTAATTGGTTTGACTTCAAACCTTTATTAAGGAAAAAATATTCAATAAAACACTATGAAACCAAATTAAAGCACTATATATCGTAGTTAAAAATCTAAATTTGAAAAAATTAGAATTTTATCCTTCATGGAAAAGAAGCTATGTTGTATACGATAAGCATCACTCCTTAAAAATGGCGTTTACTGAAAAACACTAGTTTTTGAAGGAGATAGAAAAGGAAGTGCAATATTATTCCCAAAAAAATTTAACAATATATATTTAGAATCTACAAACAAAATGACAAAAATCACTAATTTGCATCATCTTCAAATTCCTCATGGTTTAGCTAGTATAGGTGCCTGAAAGTGAAAATTTGGTTAGAAAAAATTAGTATAGTGTCCAGTTTGGAAAAAAATTGTAAACCAATATTGTGGGATCACCCTGAGGTGGAAGTAAGATGGACTAAGATGTCCATGGAAGACAAAGATAAGATAGGAAATGACTTAAGAGTTGAAGGAGATGGTATAATGGCAGCAACGAATGGAGGAGTGGATGTGGTAGGTAGTGGCGAGTGAGGTTGTTCAGACTCTTCTTCCTCTTCATGTTGGGGTCTATCCTCTTGGATAGTTGGCATTTTGAGGAAAAATTCCCATGTTCTTTTGGCCTTCTTTGATGGTTTCCCCTCTGTTGATTTTCTTGTGTACACCTTATGTTTGGGATTTTGTTTAGGTGTATCCTTTCTCTTTATCGATCTGGTGACCGATGGGGACATGTGAGCCTCACTAGATGATCTGATAGTGGTGCCACTATTTGTTTCACTCTCAAAATCATCTATGAGTTCTTCATACATCAACTCCATGCCTTGCTCATGTAGTTGAGTTATTAGCTCATCAATCCATTCTCTAGTTCTTTGTTTAATAGGGTAGGTGATAGCATCTAAGTCGTTGACCTCTTCTTCAACCCAATAAATTACTGGCAATGGCACATTTATTAAAGAATTATATTTCTCATCAATATTATCATCATCCTTGACAATCTAATGTAGAGGCAAGAGTTCACAACATCCAACCTAGTTCATGAAATAGAATACTCTTTCTTTGAGGCAATTTCAACTACTCATTCTTGAGAAATAAGGCTCCAAATAGGCCCATATAACAAAGCATGTACCCTCAAATCAACTCTAAAACCACAAATAAATAGGGGAAGCATTGAAAAAACTCATAAAACTATCAAATCAATCATGTTTCTGAAGAAAATCATTCATTAAAACAACAAATACATAAACCCATACTCAAGGCTTAAACTAAGCTCCATTCAATGAGGGTTTGTAGAAAGTATGCTTTCTAAACCACATAACAACTTGTCACACCTTCAATCATGGTGGAATATGTCTGTAGAAACTCAAACAATCATCAAAAATTGTTGTCCCAAAAGATTTCTCACTTTTCCACCCTTGAACCACTCAAATTCACCCAAAACATGCAATTTTAACAACTAGGGCAGTCTAGGGCATCACCAAAAACATAGAAAACCTTATTAAAATTCTCCAAAACCTTGGATATAGTAAGAAAACCTCAAAATTAATCATTTCACAAAGTTTTAGAAGTTTCCACCATACAAATTAAAAGAAATCACATTTTCTTTGTATGCAACCCCAAAAACCCTATGATCAATTAGGAAAGGACTTGTTTGACCCCTTAAATGGCATTATAAAAATTACTGGTAAAAATAAATTTTGTCCAAAACATCAAGATTCTTCCATCCATCCAAGTTTTAGGTCTGTATATGCCCATATATGTCCGTACTAACATGATTTCTGACTGCAATTTCTGAAAAAATGTTTTCTATATTGGCTGCCTACACAAAAATCATCACAACTTTCTTATTACTTCATGAAAATGAGTGAGAATTGAACCAATAGAAATATTTTTTAATAACCTACACCATAAATCTACTTTCACAAGGTTTCCAGGCCATACTGGGCCGTACAAGGCCTAGAAACAAGAAGAAAACTATTATAACTTCAAAATAGGGTATTGAAATTGACAAAATTGATTCCAACTTACATTGCCTTCCTTTGGCTCACCTCTCCAAGGCTTAAATAGATTCTTACAACATAAATAATGACTGCCTCTTCATTTCCAACTAACTAACTACCCTTTACAACCAAGTGACCCTTCATATTCTTGTTTTTGTTCACATTAAATTGCACTTTTTCAATTTTACATTTTTTGCAACTTTTGCAACAAATTGACTCAACCAACCCCTTAGTGACTTTAAATACATTAAAATATAACCACCCAAGACCTTTTACAATGCTTTTACATACATTTTACATTCAAAGATTCAATTTTTGAAATTTAGCCTTTTGAAGGCATTTTGTGAGCAAGGTGCTCCTGCACCACAATCTAATTGGGCACTAGAAACAAATTAATATAATTCACAAACTAAGAAGTTATCCTCATATAATGCCACCTTTGGACTTCTTTATCATCATCACAATTTTGCCAAAAGTCCTCAATGTGAGCGCGATGAACATGTTTCCTTCCAACTTGCTTCTTTAGTTTTCCATGGGGATTCATGCATCTCCTATCTATATACAATTCAAAGCTATACTCTACCAGCTCTTTCTCAAAGTTCTCGATGCATGGAATGGTAGGGAAAGAGTAGATTCCCTATTTGAAGGTGAGGGGGTATGCAACTCCAACATAGTTCTTGTTGCTCAATAGGGTGTGGGCAGTCTATAGCTACTGAGTAAGCTCTAACATGATAATTATATCATTGGGGTAGTGTGGTAATCGGTAAGGTCTCCCTGAGAATACCTCTACTCTTATGTATGTGAATTTGGGGAATTGGATGAGAAAATATCCAAAACTCTTGATAATTTCTTTGGTTTTGTGCATTACTCTTCTATGGTAATCTCCCCCTAGGGTCTAGATGATATGCCTATTGGAATATGGCTTCCATTGTTGTCATTGATGGATATTGAAGTCATTTCTATTCTTTACAGAACACAATCTGGTCATACCGACAGATAAAGTGAAGTAGAGTGTATTACTAGAAAAATGCTTGAAGAACAGGGTATCCGACCAGTTAGTAATTTTTTCTACTTCACTGGATCATCTTTTTGAGTTGTGGATCCCTGGGATAGTTTGTTAAGCATGTGTATTATCTTATTACTAAATTTTGTGATGTTGCATTAGTCATTGTACGAGCTAAGACGTCTAGTAGGATATTTTCTGTTTATTTGCTCATTGTGGCCACTCAGTGAATGTGGCATGTTTTGGATGTGTAAAGAGTAATTATTTAAAAAAAAATTATCTTCAAAATTTTATTTTTGGGTCCAAGCTATGTTGTGGCCGACTTGTATGGATGTGCATAAAAAATTGTTCATGATTTGGGCCCACAATTGATAATATGTCCAAGTTTTATTAAGGCCGCCCTATAGCGACTTTATTTCTAGATGCAGATATATATAAAGAGATTTGATATATCATTATGTGTGTGAGAAAGAAGTGTAGTGGTGTGTTTCAATCATCAAGAAGAGTGATCAAGTGATTATGCATAGTTTCAATTGTAGTGTGAGTTGTATAGAATAGAGTAGAGTTGTTGAATCAATCAAAAGGACAAAAGATTGTGTATAGTGCTTAACTGGAACTATAATTAGGAATTGTAGATGCTATTTTATCAATTCTCTCTTTTGGATCTATTCCAAATCATTGTAGGGAAATGAGCCCATCCATTTTGAGCAGTGAGCTCTAGGTAGTGAACCTAGATGCAAGTACATTCCCATTTTGTACTATTCCTTTTGAGTATACTCATATTATATTGTGGACTGGCCATCCATCATGTTTTTTCTCAACATGGTTTCCACGTAAAAAAATCTTGGTGTTATGGTGTTGTGATTGCTTTCTTTCTGTTCATGCATATTTCCTTTGTAGAATGGTTAAGTTAGAAACATAATAATAAAGTTATTTTTTTGCACAACACTGATTCATCCCCCCTCTCAGTGTTTCTTGTTTCCAACAATTGGTATCAAAGCTAGTTCCTCAAAATAAGTCTTGTAGCTTGGGGAGATCTTAGGAGGTGTTTTTCAATGGATACAAGCATTCTTCAACAACAACTTATGGTGGCCCTCAATGATCTTGACCAATCAAAATGTGATAACATGGAATTACAAGAAAGTCTTGTGATTGCAAAAAAAATCATCTAGTCACTGAAAGACAAAATCAATGAATCAAGGGAGAAAAGAAAGGAATTATGTGGCCAGCTCAAGTAAGAGAACAAGAGCATGGAAGGTGAACAACTTAGTCATGCCCTAAAAGAGAAAACAAAAGAATGTGAAAAGTTTTCCAGAGAGAATGTTGCCTTGAAGCATGAGATGGAATCCATCATGATGAGAATGACCAAGGAGATTGAGGACATAAACAAGAATAAAGAAAAGCTTGCACAATCTTTGAAAGAGAAATTTGAACAATGTAGCCGACTAGACAATGAATTGGAACAATCCAAGAACAATGAAGAAGTGCTTGAAAAGTAGCTTGATGATCTCAGAAATGAACTTGTTACTAAAAATGAGTATAAGGAGAAATTTAAAGCAAGTTTAGCCAAACTTGATGAACTTATCAAAGGTCAAAGGACTGATGGTGATAGGTGAGGTCTTGGATATGAAGAAGGAGAAAGTTACAGATCTAGACAAGGAATATTTTGACAAGAAAATCAGATGAATGGAGCTAGAAGAAATCCAGTAACACAACCAAATGCTCAAAAAAGTAATGGTTATTATTATGTTTGCAACCAATTTGGTCATATGGATTCTTAGTGTAGGAGTAGAATGAATACAAGTAGACCGTCATTCTCAAGTTAGTACTTTAATTGCTATAAGTTTGGTCATAAGTCAAGTGAATGCAAATTTGTGATAAATAACTTTCATAGAGATGTCAGATGTTATGCATGCAATAGATTTGGACATATTTCTAACCAATGCAAATCAAGACAAAGTCAGTGGAATAGATGGCCTAGATAGAGAAGTGTTGTGTGCTACAACTTCAAAACATTTGGCCACATTGCTAGATTCTGTTGGAACAAAAGAGGTCTGGTAAAACAAAACATGCAACAAAATTTTAAAGAAAAAGGAAAAGTCACTACTAATGTGATAAAAAATCAAATGCAAAAGAAATGGGTGAAGAAGAATTCCTCTGCAGAAGGAAATGCACCAGCACTAGAAGCAACTTCTTGTAATACCTCATGGAATTAATTTTAAGCCTCTAGCATAGGGGGAGCTATCAAGAAAAACTCTTAAACCCCCTGCAGGTGATTGGTACTACAATCTAGATGAGTCCAATAGGAGAGTTGATACTTTTCAAATGTTGTTTAACAAATTAAAGGCATTATTGAAGAATATTGGAGATCCACAGAAGAGTCATCTATCTCGATACAAGAAAGTTAG
Organism: Sequoia sempervirens; assembly: GCA_007258455.2. Classification (NCBI taxonomy): domain Eukaryota; kingdom Viridiplantae; phylum Streptophyta; class Pinopsida; order Cupressales; family Cupressaceae; genus Sequoia; species Sequoia sempervirens. The sequence goes on from VDFB02281492.1 coordinate 814,012,486, forward strand.
AAAACTAGATGAACTAGGGTTAAAGCATTTATTGTGACGAAAGGGTTAGTTGTGCGAGTAATAAAAATTCATTTTTTATTTTCATTTGTCACTTTGCATCTTGAAGGAAATAATTTTGAAGTTCTTTGAATTGAACCCTATTAAATTGTGAAGAGATTCCAAGTGTGAAAAATAATCTGCAAACAAACTTCGATCTAACAAAAAGGTATTTTTCAAAAAGCTTGTGAATTTCTAAATTTTTAATCATGTCCACTCCTCTAGTAGTTGAAGTAAAGGATAGGCCACCTACAAAATTTAAATGGCATCCTTATAAGTCCATTGAGACCAACCCCTTAGGAGCATTTTCATCAGTACCATACGAAGTCTTACACATTAAGTATATTAGGGCTTATGTGCATGCAAATATTGAAGATCTCGGAAGCTCTCATTTGATGAATTTGTACTCTCATCATATAATTCAAGAATATTTTATTGTAAAGCTGAAATTTAAAACCCTAGAGGATAAGAAATTTGGGTAATTTGTGAAATTTCCCATATATGAAGAAGATTAATGGGTTCAATATGTGTTGAGTTGTGTTCATGATGAATTCATGTTGTTGGATGTGTTGTTAAAAATCACAAAAGAGGCTATATGTGTGGTTACTGGTCTAAATTCCATTGGTAGACTTCTAGTTCTAAAGTCCATAAAGAATGATAAGGTTACTAAAGGAATAGGTTCACAATGGGATAGGAGAGAAATGACAATAGATGACATTGTTGCAGTAGATGTAAAATCTGCATCAATGGTTATCGGCTATAATATTTATCACTCAAGTTGGGAGAACTTTGTATCTGGTACAACTATCTATCTAGCATATGAAATCGTAAAATAGAATATAGACTATGACTTGTTTGAACTACTCAAAAGCCATTTATTAGAGAATTTGGGAAAAATCAAGAAGGACAAGAAGGATACATTCAAATACAACAACCTGCTGCTATGTTTATTTTTCTACTTTTCGAGTGAGGTTCCGAGAGTTGGTAAAGTACAATGGCATAATAATGTGTTGGTAGCTATTCAAATAAGGAATATTTTATTTGGTATAGGTGATCATTAGGCCCAAGATACTTCAAAAATTTCTAGAATAGGATGCATGTCAGGGAGAGAATCCCTACTTCAATAGTGGAATAATATAAAGACTCTATTTGATTCATGGTAGACATTTACCAGTGTCATATGGAAGCTATTGATACTAGAAAAATTTAGATCATGCCCATGGGATATGATGTAGAGGAGAATGTTCTGAAGATATATGCAAAACACTTGTTGAATTCACCTCTAGATCAGGGAGAAGAGAGGTTTGGAACATACACAGAGAAGAGTATGCAGGTTCATGAAGAATTGAGGAAACTAGTAATAGTTAGAAGGGTAAGAAAAGAGACAAAAGCTTTTGCAAAAATAATGGGCTTACTTGTAGAATCTTTGAAAGAATCAAGAAGGAGGAGAGATGAGGAAAAAGTAGTAAAAGAGAAAGCAAAAATAGAGCCTGCTAGTCCTATTGCATCCTCTACTTGCACCCGATCTGCAAGGAGTTCCCCTGTAGCCAAGCCTGCTCAAGATAGGCCTTCTAGTAAAAGGAAGAAGAAAAAAATTACAAGAACATATAAGCCTATTTTAGAATATGAGGAAAAAAAATTAGAAGAAGTATTGAGAGAAGTAAAAGCCACCAGAACTCAGGCTATTGAGTTAAACAAGAGAAAAACTTCCAGCAAAGAAGAAAATGAAAATAAGGCTGAAGTTGATAAATACGGTATGTCAGTTGATGAAGTTGTGAATGTAGCTGTCAAGGATGGTAATATTAATCCCTTCCATGAATTATATGAAACCTTTGATGAATCAAGTCAAAGAGTTATAGAAGAAGCTATAATAAAACATATGAACATTTTTAATAAAGTTCTTGTTGAGATTATGTCTAGCTTACCCTAGAATTTGTAAGATATTTTAGAGTCAAGAAGGTTAAGTGCTAGAATTGAAGAGGAGAGTCTGAAGAAAAGAGTTTTGTTGTGCAATTCTCACACACATACCCCGCTAAAAGTAGGGACCCTCTTTCACTTTGGTTTTGGTTTCTTGGCCCTTTCCTTTTTGAGGTTTTATCTTATTTAGGCATGTTCTTAAGAATTTATTTTGATTGCCTAAGTGTTTCCCCATTATCGCGCCCTTCATTGGTCTGAGCTGCATTGGGAATCTTGAGCCGACTTGGGTGTTGTTCGCGCATTTAATGCATTCCTTCGTTCCATTTTGACTTTCTCGTGGTTGGACGGTGGTGCCCAGTTAATGCTATAGGCTCTTGCTTGGCCGACAGGTTTTCTAGAGGGATTCTATATATTTTTCATTCCACCTCATTTGTAAGGAGTTAGATAGTTAGAAATAGTAGAAAGGGTCAGAAGATAGAAATAGAATAAAGCAAAATAGTTAGAGGAAGTTAGCAAGTAGTAGTTCTCAAGCAAATATTGTAACAAAAAGCTGGAATTGTTGCTATAGTGGATAACTTGAATGCAAATAATGAGATTGTGATTTGGTGCCAAACTTGTATTCTCTTGTCTTGCATGGTTCTTGCTATTCTATCTTTAAAATTGCTTTGAGGAGGTTAATATTTAGATTAGATTTGATTAATAATGTTTGTTATTTAATACTTGAATGTTGTAGCAATTCTTCAGTCCATACTTTTTGCAAGCAACTGATTGTTAGTTATTTTGCAAAGTTAGCCTGGACTTCATATTCAGTGTGCTTATTTCAATTGTGAAGATTTGTTCAGTTCAACTGCAATAGGGTTGTTGAATTAATGCTCATGATTTGAAAATCTTAACACCTCAGAATATTGCACTATTTTTTGTAAGATTGCAGATTTATCTAGGTCAAGTAGAGATCGGTTTAGAGGGATTGGTCCATTTTGAGTGTTGGTTATTTTCATTGTTAATCCTAGGAGTAGTATTAGATTTAGAAATCTCCTTGAAACCCTTATCCTTTTTCTATTTGCTTGATTATTGGGTTAAACCTAGGATTAAAGTGCCATCAGATTGTTGGAACTGATAAAATCGATTCAGTATTTTGCTTTTAGTAAGGTCCCATTGTGATTACCAACATTTTCACATTTTATCACTGAGTTGTTTATGCATTGTCAAGCCCTGACATTAGAGACCTTGGGGTTATCTCTTGAGGCTTGCTGATAGAGATTTACCTTTCAAGAGAGATAGGATATTATATTTTGTCAGAGTTTTTTTTGTGTAGAAAACACCATCAACAGGATTGGCGCTAGAGGGAGGGCCCTAAAAAAGCAAGTTGGGTCAATTTTTGAATGCCATCTCTCCTGAGAGATTTAGAAGAAGAACAAGATCCACTCTAGGAGAGGAGGAATTTCAGGAACTACCAGACCCCACTAGGCCAAACGAAGGTGACATTGCTGGAAGTTGGATGATCCTTTATACTGAAGATCTAAGATATGATAGATCTCTAAATCTGAAAAGTATAAGTTATGAGTCAAGATGGAAAAGAAATCTTATGTTTTTCATGATGGAAATAGTCTTCAAATTGATTTTTGTCAACTTTGTGAGTCTTTAAATAAGAGAGTGGATCTCTAGAATAGTAAGGGTTTGCATCACTATGCATTGTCAAAAAAGTGCAGAATTCATAATACATGTAGGCACAGTGAGTTGGGGTGCTTAGACCTTTTGGGACAAATCAAGAGGATTTTACAAAGGGTTATTTTCATGCAGAAATTGCCCGAACCATTAACCTCTACAAATCTAGGGTTTATTGACACTACATTCAAGGAATTTATGCAAATAGTTGAAGATCAACTTGTTGGTGGTAAGTGTTTACAAGATTTCATCTCATCTAAATGGTGCAGAGTTCATAATGCAACCCATTCAGAGTTCACTTGCCACTCATGTGTGGATTCCATCATTAAAGTTGGAAGATACTTAGAGTGGAAAGAAAAGTTAGGCAAGGAATGCATTATAGAAAGGCCATCAAATTTGGAATCTGGAAATGATGTTGCAGCTGATGTTGAGGTGGCTTTGGAAGGGACTGAGTATAAGGAATGCAAATCTGAGGCATCAAAGTTAACAAAGGAACATTTAAGTGAAGAGCTACCTCTAAAGATCAAGGAGGATGTTCCTATAGAGGCTAGTCAAATTTCTCAAAATATAGTGGAGGATGAGTTGCAAGAGAAAGGAGTTACCATACAAGCTCGCCCTTTCCAGGATGAAGATCTAATATAGACTAGATATAAAGAGTTTTTTGCAAGGATTATAAAAGATTGGTCAGACTTGAGTTATCAGGTCTTCCTAGAGGACTTGTTGTTACTAGCTTGGTGTAGGATACATGAGGAAGAGCATTCAAAATTCATATGCTTCTAGTGCAAGGCAGCCATAAAAGAGGTGGAGGAACAAGTACAACTGCCACAACATACAAGGGATACACAAAAGGATGCATCAAATGAGTCTCTGATGGAAGAATTTCAATGAGTTGTTGATGAATGCCTTGAATAACATGAGGAAGAACTTAATGGAGTGGTCAACATTCTTGATGACTATGATCAAGAGTCTGAACCAATGCTAACAGAGAAAGAATTTAGGGAGTTCTCTCATTTATCAAATTTTGTTTTTTCTCTATCTGTTGATGACTTAAGCATTGAAAATTTACAAACTTTATTCATCAATAATGAGATAGCTAATGGGGCTCATATTGATATACAAAAATTTTTGAATGATGCTAAAAATAGTAATATTGCAGTCATAATTGATAGGGGTGATCACATAGCTGCAAGGTAAAATGTGCTTAAAGGATAGCCGGTGATGCTTTTTCATGAGCATCTTATTGAGAAATCTGCTATACAAGACAATGTTTTTGCATTCTCATTGATTCCTCATGGAAACACTCCAACAAGCAGAAAGTTCCATGTTGATAATTATGGGCTTGTTCAATTTGAGTTTCACTTTACACTACATATTGATGCCTCCACTTCGGTTTTGACTGTTTCCAACATGAGGGGATTGTTGTACCATTAGTGGAGACCTCCTGATGACATAGATATCAACCATTTACAAGTGCAAGATGTTGGATACCACATTAAGTCTACAACAATATAAAAGCAAGTTGTTTCTCTCCTTGCTATGAATTTTGAATCTTATCAATTTGATTATGGGAATTTAGGAAAGGCAGCTTGCATATGTATTAATCATGGTCCTAATGAGTCACCTCAGTTATTGATTATTCCTGATTATGAAGTTGAGTTTGAATGCTATATTTTTGAGGTTTATTTTGCTAAATATAAAGATAAATTTGCATTCTTAAGGACTGCTACCATCACCTTGTTGCTTATTTAGGCCCTGAAGAATCAAGTAGGGGTGGGTCTTAGTTCACCTTGTCTGATGATGAGTGGTTATGAGTCTTTTGTACAAAGTTAGGATAGATTTCCTTAGAATTAGTTTAGTTTGTTATGTGTAGGTTTACTTTTGGTTTGTTTTGTCTTTGCTCTGCTCTTGCTTTGGGGGTTCCTCTATTTTCTCTTGGATATGTTGCACCTGCATGGCAAATATATCATTATCTGGAATTGTTCTAAGTATTTCCTTGGTGGACTTTGGTCTTGCATCTTGAAAGGATGGTTGAAATCTTTACTATTGACAATATTCTTAATGTCAGATTTATAGAAGATTGATCATCGACTTTGATTTGAATTCGAAGTACTTTGAAATCTTATATCTCTCATATATCTTAAGAATCCTAATGTTCCTATAGGAATCCTTGTGAAGTTTTGTCAAGTGAAAAATCTTATTTCTACTTTAGCGCCACTGTGGTTCTCTTCCCTGAGTGTGAGCTTCATTGTTCACAGGTTGAAATGAAAATGAAATATACAAAATGTCAAAAAGAAAGAAAAGTGAAATATTTAAAATCAAAAGAATAAATTCAACTTATCAGGGGTACCTGAATATCTCTACCGGGGCTATGGACACTTGGCTGGCAGTAGATCTATGTTCAGGAAAGTCACAACGATAACCTCATTGAGGTTATGGATGCCTGACTGGCAGCGAGGCCCTATCTAGGTTGTTTTTGAAGTTAGAATCCTTACGTAGCTTGACTTGACTGAACTTGGTTTTTGTAGTAGCTTAAGGATGGAAATGAACTCATGTGCACACACTTGGATTTTTAGTTTATGAAAGGTTTGGTCTATCCTTTAGTTTTATTTTTTAAATCTTTGCATTCTGACTTGTTTGTTTGATGGTGAGATTGAAACCAGAGATTCTAGGTTCTTGATTCCTATTTGTCATCAAATGCTCTAGAGCATTTTCCTAGCAGAAGTTGTCATTTCTTGTGTAGTTTTTTCACACACACCCCATAGAAAGCTAGGACCCTCTTTCGCTTTGGTTTTGGTTTCTTGGCCCTTTTTTTTTTTGAGGTTTTATCTTATTTAGGCATGTGCTTAAGTGTTTATTTTGATTGCCTAAGTGTTTCCCCATTATCACGCCCTGCATTGGTCTGAGCTGCATTGGGAATCTCGAGCTGGCTTAGGTGTTGTTCATGCATTTAATGCATTCCTTCATTCCATTTTGACTTTCTCTTGGTTGGTCGGTGGTGCCCAGTTAACGTTGCAAGCTCTTGCTTGGCCAATGGGTTTTTTGGGGGGATTATATATATTTAGCATTCCACCTCATTTGTAAGGAGTTAGATAGTTAGAAATAGTAGAAAGGGTCAGAAGATAGAAATAGAATAGAGAAAAATAGTTACAAGTTAGCAGGTAGCAGTTCTCAAGCAAATATTGTAACAAAAAGTTGGAATTGTTGCTATAGTGGATAACTGGAATGCAAATAATGAGATTGTGATTTGATGCCAAACTTGTATTCTCTTTCCTTGCATGGTTCTTGCTATTCTATCTTTAAAATTGCTTTGAGGAGGTTAATATTTAGACTAGATTCGATTCAATAATGTTTGTGATTTAATACTTGAATGTTGCAGCAATCCTTCAAGTCCATACTTTTGCAACCAACTGATTGTTAGTTGCTTTGCAAATTTAGCCTGGACTTCATATTCAGTGTGCTTAGTTTGATTGTGAGGATTTTTTCAGTTCAACTGCAATAGGGTTGTTGAATGAATGTTCATGATTTGAAAATCTTAACACCTTAGAAGATTGCACTATTTTCTATAAGATTGCAAATTTATCTGGGTCAGGTAGAGATCAGTTTAGAGGGATTGGTCCATTTTGAATGTTGGTTATTTTCATTGTTAATCCTAGGAGTACTATTAGATTTAGAAATCTCCTTGAAACCCTTATCCTTTTTCTATTTCTTTGATTATTGGGTTAGACCTAGGATTAAAGTGCCATAAGATTGTTGGATCTAATAAAATTGATTTAGTATTTTGCTTGAGGTAAGGTCCCATTGTGATTACTAACATTTTCACAGTTTATCGCCGAGTTGTTTATGCATTGTCAAGGCCTGACATTAGAGACCTTGGGGTTATCTCTTGAGGCTTGTTGATAGAGATTTACCTTTCAAGTGCTATTATATTCTGTCTGAGTTGTTGTTGTGCAGAAAACACCATCAACAAGTTCTTTCTGATTTTTTCCCATAAATTTCAATTGAAGAAATGGATTCACTCCTTGAAAAAGCTAAAAATAATTTCAAGAGAAATAAAAGGGTAAATAAACTCATGATTGGTGAAGTTGATGCGATTGTTAGTGAAAATAAGGAAATCCTGGAAGAATTTTTGTTAATAAATAAGATCAACATTGAGGAAATAAATACTAAAAATGTTCAAGAAAATGAAGAAGTGAGCGTGGAGGTAAATGTAGATGAAGAAGAGAACATGAATGAGGAGAATATGAATGTATCTAATCCTCCATATTTTGATGATATTCTGATTCTTCCAAATGTGGAAAAAATAGAGACCTATGGAAACTAAAGTCCCTAAGATGGTGCTAGCTAAGGAGAAGCAGGTGCATATTGGAAAGACTGAAGTCCCTAAAGTAACTAAAGAACCCAAAGTGAAAAAGAAAAAGTTTATGAAATTAGAGTGGAGGCAAGAGACACTCCCAAGGCTATGAAGAGATCTTTGATCATGGAGCAATAGGAAGATCTTGATCTTGAATTGGATGAAAGTTCAATCAACTTATCTACTCTATCTCCAATTTAGATGATGAAACTTGCATCAATCAATCAAGCCAAAGCTAGTAAGAATATCATGAAGTCTCACATAGAATATAGTGAATTACTAAACCTTGCATAAATTTTTTTATAGAAATTGATGTCGACTTATGTCATCGATCCTTCAAGTTCCTCCTTTGGTGAGCTAAAGAAGCTCATAAATGTTGTAAGTACTCAATTTGAGTCTCTTGAAAAATCTATTGAGGATAAAGTGCAAAATGAGTTTAATAGAAGAAGACTTATTCAACTAAAGGTAGTGACTGCAAAGGATAAAATTCTACTAGCTACTTGCATAGAGAACACTAAAGGTTCTATATCTGAAGCTGGAAAATCCTATAAATATTGTTTGGTTCTATCCAAGTTCAATGAAGGTAATGAGAAAAAGGTAAAGGATCTAGAAAATCAATTAGCAACCATTTATTCTACTTTTGATCCATTAGTTGGTGATGTGGTTTAGCAAAAAGGTCAAGTAACAACCCTACTTGAAAAAATAACATGTTTAAAGAATGAAAATGATAGAATTATTGGTAGAGTTTGTGAACTTAGAGGACTAATTTTCCCGAAGATTGAGATAATGATGAGTGCTTTGAAGGAAGTGAAGGTTGTTGAAATAGTTGGTGATCCATAGAATCTTGAAACTATAGAAGCTCAATCCTATTTGATGTGTGGTCAGATAACAATTTTGGAAAGTCTCAAAAAGGTTTGTGATGAAAATTTAGGAGTGTTGAAGCAAGATTTTACAAATGTTTTCAAATATTTGTAAGTTATACAATTTTGGAATTTTGTTCCAGTTTCCCTAATATTTTTCATTGATGTGAAAGGGGAGAGAATGTAGTGAAAAATTCCTTGACACTTTAAGGGGGAGTAGTGTTTTGAAATTTTGAATTTTGGTAGTATACCTACTAGTTCTAACACTTAGTCATTTTTAACGAAGTGTTGCCATGAATTCCAAAGGGGGAGATTGTTGGCATATGGATTCTAGTGTTGTCATTGATGCAACTAAAGTAATTTCTATTGTCCACATAACATAATCTGGTCATACTAACGGATAAAGTGAAGTACAGTGTACTACCGACAGAATGCTTGAAGAATAGGGTATCTGGTCAGTTAGTAAATCTATCTACTTCACTAGATCATCTTTTTGAGTTGTGGATCCTTGGGATAGTTTGTTAAGTGTGTGTATTATCTTATTACTAAATTTTGTGATGTTGCATTAGTCGTTGTACAAGCTAGGAGGTCTGGTAGGATGTTTTTTGTTTATATGCTCATTGTGGCTAACTCAATGAATGTGGTGTGTTGTAGATGTGTAAAGATTAATTATTTAAAATGTTTTTATGTTCAAAAATTTTGTTTTGGGTTCAAGCTATGTCATGGATGACTTGTATGGATGCAAATAAAAAAATGTTCATGATTTGGGCTGAAAGTTGATAATATTTCCAAGTTTTATTAAGGTCGAGTTATAGGGACTTTATTTCTAGATGCAGATACATATAAAGAGATTTGATATATCATGTTGTGTGTGATAAATAAGTGTAGTGGTTTTTTTCGGTCATCAGGAAGATTGATCAAGTGATTATGCACAATTTCACTTGTGCATTAAGATTTTTGTAGTGCGAGTTGTACAAAGTAGAGCAAAATTGTTGAATTAGTCAAAAGGATAGAAGATTGTGTACAGAGCTTAACCAAAATTGTAATGAAGCATTGTAGATGCTATTTTATAATTCTCACTTTTGGATCTATTCCAAATCATTGTAGGGTAGTGAGCCCATCCATTTTGAGCAATGAGCTCTAGGAAGTAAGCCTAAATGCAAGTGCATTCCCATTTTGTACTATTCATTTTGAGTATACGCATATTATATTGTGGATTGGTCATCCACCATGGTTTTTCACTTAATAGGTTTTCCACTTAAAAAATCCTAGTGTTATGGTGTTGTTATTGATTTCTTTCTATTCATGCATATTTCCTTTGTTGAATGGTTAAGTAAGTTAAAAATAGAATAATAAAGTTAAATTTTTGCACAACGCTGATTCACCCCCCTCTCAATGCTGCTTGTTTCCAACAATGTCCAATGAAGGAATCATTGACTCTTACATAGTCTTTCTTAAAATTTCTATATTGAATCTAGGGGTCAAAGTCATATACTTTAAGCTATCCCTTCTTCATTCCAAGTGTCCCAACACAGAATAATCCTTTGTAGGAAAACTTGGTAGCCAGAAGATAGACCAAAAAAGAGGTCATATAGAATTGTGAAGTTTTCTTCACCACCATAACTAATCATGCAAGTTGTTGCTTACCATCTTTTCCTAGTGGAATTGAGTAGTGCCTTGGTGAATTTCTTCTAAAAATTAGAACATCAATTCCTCGAAGAACGTAGCAGTAAGAAGGTCCATTACTCTACTAAGGAGTGTGACTAGATCATTTAAATCTTCTACAAATTCACTCCTATATAAGATTTGGGGAACCTTGCTAGCACTACCCCTCTTGTCTTTCCACCATATTTTATTTATTTTTCTCTTGCATCCAATAGGGACGAGTTTCCATACTTGTAGGGAGAATTACTTCTCAACCTCCTGAATCTTTTCAAAGGTTGATATACCAAATGTCTTTCCAATAGATTGAGTAGATAAGTTTGTTGAGAGGAACAAGACAACTAAGAGGGTGGGGGTGAATCAGTTGTCACCAAATTCAAATTCAAACTTCAAACACTTATCAACTTCATAGCCACACGATTTTGTTACTAAGTATGAACATTAAATGCATATAACAAAAATAAAAATCAACACAATGAACACTAGGTTTTATGTGGAAAACCAAATAAGGGAAAAACCATGGTGAGGATTAACTCACAATATAAAGTAATAGCAAAAATTGAATAAAAGAGGCTCATTTCCAAGGGCTCATTTCCCAAATACAAAGTCTCACTACCTACGGAAAGGACTCACTATCCAATAGGGAGGCTCACTGCCTATAAAAAAATGATTACAGTAAAGATCCACCACAACAAGTTACACACATCCGCAACCTTGATCAAAAGAATTGTAGATACCACCAGCTCATTTGTTATAGGAATCTAGCACATTAAAGTACTATTGCCTCAATTCACTTTTGTAAAACTCTACTTTTCTTCTTGACTCGATACCTATATTCACAACATCTTGATTTTCATTTCTACCCTCTTCAACCTTAGAATCTTTCTCCAAGGTTAGCTACATACACTTCATTTCATAAATTTAAATTAAGTTAGCAACTCAACATTCCCATAGTGGAAAGGAATGGGAGTGGACCACACAAATACTTAACTATGACCCAAAACAATATCTTGGATCAAACACACTCTTAATTAAATTTTTAACACTTCATATGAAGTGTAAACACTAGGTTGGCCAAACCTAATGAAAACACAAATGAAAATTAAAGTACACACTTCCCAACAAGAAGATAACACATGAATGATGTAACATGCTTCAATATGCATGAGAACACATCTCAAATACCTTCAGATACATCCACATCAACTACAACAACCTTCCAACATAGAACACCTTCCAATAGTCCATCCAAATTGTATAGATACACACAGAAGCTCTAGAACTCATCTTTCAGAGCACTAAACCACAAAAACTTTGCCAGAACATAGAGACCACCACTACAAGACATGTTCCAGATTTGCAAGACATAAAAAAAATCAGCGGAGGACTACAAAGTAGAAAACATTTCTCCTAGTCCATAGACAAACAACTCTGTCAAACCAATTCAAACACCAATGAACATAACTTTCACACTCCATCAAACAAAAAGCTAAAAACCAGTAGATGTCACCAAAAAGTTCCCATGAAAAACCCTTCAAATATGCACAAGAATAGGATCAACATAGATGAAACACAAAGCACATACTGGAGCACATTTTGAACATATAAATAACTTTAACTTCACTCTTTATTAATTTTCTCAAATCACTTGGTAAACCATCATTTCAGCACATCTACAACACCATAAGAGATAGCTCCATATACTCAAAACATCTCAATAGCATCCCAACTATACATGCACAATCTACAACATCATGTATTGTGTTGACATCAATGGAAACATTAATGGAAACACCACCAAACTTGCTCATATTTGCAACAATCTCCCCCTTTTTCATTGATGGTGACACATTATGTGAAAAACTGTCAAAGAGAACACTCTTTTATTTTCAAATTAGAAAATTTTCACAACATTCCTGCATTCTCAATATTCTGAGCAAATACGTTCTCTTCCTTTTCTACTATTTTTCACATGACTCTCTCTCCCCCTTTGGAATCAATGGAAAATATCAAAATCTCTGATTACTCCCCCTTAGGAATGCACCCTTACAACTCATATTGCAACAATGAAAACTTTCTACTCCCCCTATGAAGTAGACCTATTCATCATTCCAGATAAATGAAGAATTTATGGATCCACTAGACTGATGCACCTCCATGTGCACCTAGTTCAGAGGGCAACTAACCCCCAACTTCTCCCTAAGATACTCAAAATTATGCTTTGGAAGAGCCTTAGTAATTGTAATTTGTTCCTTTGTAGACACATACTCCAACCTGAATTTATTCTCCAATACCTTCTCTCTTAGGAAATGATATTTGATAGATATATGTCTTTTTCTTGAATGTATTATTGGATTCTTTAAAAAATTTATAGCACTTGTATTATCACAGAAGATAGGTATAGTCTCATCACATGTCACTCCAATATCCTTCAGTGTTTGCTTCATCCACAAAACCTATGTGCAACAAGATGTTGCACCAATATACTCTACTTTTCTAGTGGATAAATAAATTGAATCATGTTTTTTACTTAACCATGAGACCAATCTTCCACCAAGAAAGAAAGTACCTTCACTGGTATTCTTCTAGTCATCCACACAACTAGCCCAATCTGCATCGGTATAAGCACTTAGAGTGAAATTAGTATCCTTATGATACCATAAGCCATAATTTGGTGTTCCTTTAAGATATATGAATATCCTGTTTACAACTGTAACATGTGATTCTTTAGGTTCTTCTTGAAATATGGCAACTAAACATACTGCATGCATGATATCTAGTCTGGTAGCAGTAGTAGTCCACCCATCATAGATTTTTATTTTCACTCATCAACTTTAGAAAATTCATCATCTTTACTCAACTTACATCTGGTCACCATAGGAGTACTAACCATTTTGGAGTTGTAGGAGTTTATGGTGAACTCCTCAAACACCCCAGAATCACCTACAAGACAAAATATCTTCCACAAGAGAGAAATGGTAGAAATATTATGCTATCATTAAGATGCAAGAATGTCAAACTGAATATGGAAAAGTACATATGAAACCTTGCTTATATATGCAACATTGAGATGTAGTAGTTAATATGATGTTGTAGACACGTAAAATATACATGCACCTAATTCAAAATCACTAATTTCATTTCATCCTTAATTATCCTTCTCCTAACCATTTTAATCAAATAATCTTTATCTGATTAAAATTTATCATCTTTCCTCTTTTAATTAAATTAATCTTTATTTAATTAGATAAATCAACTTTATCTAATTAAATATATCATTCTATTTAATTAAATCATATTCATCTCTTTAATTAAATAAATCAAGTTTATTTAATTAATCTGCTAAAGTTCCTTCATTTAATTGAATATACCCAAATATTTAATTAAATCTCTAATGCATCAATTTCCTCCCATTAGATTTAAATAAATCCAAGTATCTAATTCAAAAGTCAAAATCAGATAATCTTCATCTTAATTAATCAAACCATGATTAATCCTAATCCTAATCACTCCAATCCTCTAGATTTTGAAACTTGTGAAAATAAATCAATTTAATTGATTTATTAAATCTCCCTTTTTCATTAAAATGACATCGAAGAGGGAATATTCTCCAAATTTGAATTTTCCCTCCCAAGTGTCTTGTCCTAAAACATGGAAATATCTCCTCTTACATTGTCTCTTACATGTCTCCCACTTGGCATTTAAGACTCTTTCTTCTCCCTCCAACAAGCTAACATTGAAATTTCAAAATCCACCTAATAGCATTTATCATGCATAGTGACCAAAATGTGCACAACCTTCCTCCATTGACATGTTGACAAGTGGCATCTTGTCATTATTTTTTATTTTTCCCCACATTCTTCCATTTGGTTCAATCCTCCATCATTCTTTCTTATAAATAGAGGCCTCCTCTATTGTATTAATCCTCCACAATCTTAGTCATTTGAATCCACATCCATCAACCAGGAGCTTATCAAGAATTGGGAAAGGGCTTCTTTCCACATCAAGGAAGCACCAATCCACCATGGGATAGAGTTTGACTCTTTCTTTCTTATGCTTTCACTTAATATATTTGATATCTTACTTATTTGTTTGCATAAGTAGCATGATGCAATATTTCATAGGGATGCTTGATTTGTTGTATTTAATTTTGACTAACAATGTTAATAGTTGTTTGTTATGAGTAATTTACAGATTTTAGCATCCACAAAATGGTGCTAGAAGGAGGATTGATGCCAAGCTTGACTTTAAATGCGACCTGTGAATCTAAATTCTTTATATTTATAGACATCTTGCCATCTTATTTGGAAATTCTGCTTTAAATTTATGGACATAGAGTGATAGAGACAAGATTTCTTTTTTTAATTAGGTTCTAGTGAATGAAATTTTTAAGTCTTTTTCAATGATATCATTGTCTTTAATTTGTTCATTTAATGTTGCTTGTAGATGGCCTAATTAGACTCTCAAAGCTGCAAGTATCTAACCCCTTTTGCACAATTTGTCATAACAAATGATGACAAATGTTTTATTCTATAAAGAGAGATTAAGTTTATGCTAGAGAGATTAATATCCAACATAATCCTTAGAATAAGCATTGCATAGTTTGACCCATTTGTGGTGAATGGTATCATGAATGATAGCAAGTGGAGTATTCCAAGCAGGATTTGTTTTCTCAATCGAGTTTTTTTTTTCTTACTACATTAATTATCCTTTGTCGTGACTAACTGCATGAATTAATGACCAATTCTAATCATATCATTATCTCTTTTTTTAGATCAAACACCCATTGGATGGAAAAACATGGTCAAATACAGTAGGTTTCAAAATGCAAGAGCAGAAGCATGTCACCATCCATTAATATTGCATGATTATCAACTGATTTTGGTGCAACTGCTTTGATTTATAATATCAAGACTAAGGAAGATTAATATGATTCAAGCATTTTTTGATTTCTTTCTCCTATTTACAATCAATGATTACTAATAGGCACTAAAATATGATATTCATGCATTAATTTGATTTTGGTGCAACTGCTTTTCTTTATAATATCGAGACTAAGGCAAATTAATATGATTCAAGAATTTAAAATTTGAGTTCTTTCTCCTATTTAAAATTAAAAATTACTAATAGGCATTAAAATCTGATATTCATGCATTAATATCAATGTTATAGCTGCTTTTTTCACCTTTGTGTACTTGTTTCTTGTTTCGGTGATTGTGAGTTGTCACTACTTTTACAGGTCAACCATAATGCTATAAAATTTTAGCTGATTGTAAAGTGTGGTGCTTAAATCCTTTAAGTGCATATCCTATAACATTGCATTCCTTGGGATGACATTATTTTGAGGCATTTTGTTTGTGTTTCTTGCAATTTTGTTGGTCCATAAAATCATTTATTTGAGGCATTTAATCACACAATTCCCATGCCTTCACATTTTTCACACATTTCTATTAGAGTAATGGAAACTAACTCATTCTTTGCAAATCTATTGGCATTGCATTCACTTGAGACTTTGTAACGCCTTCTAAACAAATCCATTTTATGCATATGTACACAACCATCACAAACCATGAAATGTCTCCTCTTTCTGGCATTTTGTCAAATGAATCACTTGCTTTGTCTATGCTTTCACACTCCTCATGCCCTTTGTTTGAAACTTTTGAGAGCCTTTTTCAACAATTTTATTTTGTACATAGCCTTGCACCCATGGCATGGCATGAGACCGTATTCCTTTGAGGCATTCTATGAAATAGTTTTGTGTTCCCCTGTGCTTCCACATTGTGCATTCATGCCTACCTGGAAGTATTTGTTTAAAATTTCTTTTTCATTTTCAATAAATGTCTTTTGCATAGGTCAAACAATCATTGCATTCTTACTTCTTTGACACCTCTGCAACTTTTGGTCATGTAGATGCTTACATCTGGGTTCTCTTGTGCTAGTCACATTGTCATTCTTGCACCATCTAAAATTATGTTTTTGTGCTAGTCACATCTTAATATGGTGTTCAAGAGTATCTATCCCTCTTATGCAGCTATTTTTAAAAAAAAAAATTAACACAAATTTTAAAGAGGTGAGACGGCTCTTTCATTTAATTAGTGGTTAATATTCTTCCTTGGTTGTGGAAATCTTTGAAATCGTCTATCTTCCTTCTGGGTTAATCACATAGATGCTAATTTAATTTTATTGCTTCTTTTCTTCTACATGTTTTGAGCTGAGTATGGAGATGCATGTGTTTGCTAAGACATGATAAAATGATGCTATTGTTATCTTCCATCTTTAATGAGGATTGTGTGAGTTGGTTTAAGTTGTATGCATGTATATGTGAATATCATACTTTTTTCCTTTGTTCTTTAATGATGGGTAGTCTAATCTTGATTCACATCAAACATTGTTATGCATGTGTCAAAACCCCATAAATGATAGATGCAATAAGATGTAGAGACTAAGTTTCATTTCTTGTGCAACCAATCCACCATTACCATCAATTAGAACAATAAATTCATTCACAATCTTTGACATAGGAAGAAAAAGTGAATCAAGTAGAGACCTAATGTGATTTATAATACTGCATTAAAGGTTGAGGGTGGAGAGGCCATTCAAAATATGATAGTACTAGAATTTATAATGCCATACATCTTTATTTTATTGGTGTGATTTGAAAGCTAACAATATACTGATATGCAGATTTGGAGTTGTCATCTTTAAATGCTAGTAATAGAGAGTTGAAATAATTGCTATCATCTATAGTCGTTTGGAGACAAAGCCTCAATTTTTTTTCTAAGTATTCAGCTATATGTAATGAATGGGCCCCTTTTGGAAAATCTTTGATTACTTTAACTTGCTATTTCAAGGTTAGGGAAAGTTGTATCTACATTAAAATTGAAGGATTTTTGCATATCTTTAGTTTTTTTTTTGAAAATACAATCATCATATTACACCATTGACTTAATGAATGATTTTCTTTCAAAGTCCAAATTGTTTGTGGTTTCACAAGTATGGCATTTAAAGGGCAGATGCAATAGGTTGTCTCTTTACTTTCCTAATAATTTTTTTTTTTTCATATCATTAACTCTTAGCTTATGTTTAACACATTGATGTATAAGAGATTCAGGGGGTTATCTTATTTATAATAATTTTGTATTTTTTATAGGTTGACATTGGAATCGAGTGAAGGAAAGTAGATTGGAGTTGAAGGAAATTAAGCATCAAACTTGAAATTGACAAAGCATATTTAAATGCTTAGGGCTTCTATTTTCTACTTTTGTTTTCTGTTTTAGGCGAACTCACTTCTTTTTGGGGTTTAAAATTAACCATTGATTTGATCTTTTGAATTTGGTTAAAACTAAACTTAGACACTTACTAAATTTCAATTTGGGTTCTAAAATTTGACAAACGAGCTTAACACTTCATCTTGGTGCTTTAAAAACAATTCAATTTTTCATTTGGAATTTAAAATGAACATGTACTTTCATGTTTTGTAATCTTTTTTACAAATAAATATCATCTTAAAAGGTGTACGCATTTCTCTTGTGCTTCACGGTGATCTTGAGAATCAAAATTCTTTTTGGTGACATTAAGTTGCATAAAAGATTGCCTCCATATTTCAATTGGGCTCTTAAAATTGACAAATATTGCAAGTGTGAGTGGAACATATTGTGTTTGTTCTCTCTTTGTTTCTCAATGAAGATTAATCAAACTACGGATGTGTTTTCTCACTTTTGTTTTATCTTAGAGGGCTTTCCTTGTGCTAAATAATAATCACCCAAGGGAATGACTCAATCGGGAACATGCTAAAGCCAAGCGACTTCCACCCGAGATAGAAGTGTGGGTACTTGAGGAAAGGAAAGCATCACAAGGATTATTCCAATGATAAGTTCATTAATGGTCTCTCAACGAAGGGATAGGCTCCCACCAACAAAATTCCCACATTAAAACCCCTTGTTTAGAAAGCCCAAAATCCTTATCTATTTGTTGGTGCAAGAACGGTTGTTCTGAAGCCACCCCACACTTGTATAGCTTTTAGTAGAGATGAAAAGTATTCCATTGGAGATTCATGGGTACTGATCCTTGGCTAACCTAAGAATCGATTGTAATGTAACGGGGAGCTTGTGTGGTCAAGTATCTAACCATTCACTAAAAGTAGGCGTAGCTAGACTTGTCCAAGTGGGGAATCAATAAATATTTTCTCAAATATCCATAGGATTGTGCATTACTTTGGAAATCAAAAAACATTTCTTGATCTTAAACATTGGGAAAACAAACATTAAACATGAGCATAAAATTTCAAACCCTTTAGGAAGAGAAAATAACCTTTGACAAAATTTAAGTGCTATTGCTTGCCATTGGGATTCTCATCCTTAGAGGCTTCTAAGAATTTCAATTATATCTCAATTTTCTCCTACTAAAGTCAACATTAGGAAACCTTTTGCCTTGATTTTCTAGATATTTCCACCTAATGGACTTTGTGGGATGAAAGAGAATTAGAAAAATTGGATACCTAGTCTCAAAAGCTAATCAAGAGAAGTTTTTCTGGTAAAATAAATTCATTAACCAAGATCAATTCAATTGAACAACACACATGTGCTTGTTATCATTTTTCTTATGGTGTTCCATGAAAAACATTTGTCTTTTGGTTTGAACTACTCTTAGGGAAAATCATGTTCTTCAAAACCTTGGTCTTGTAAACAAAGTCCATCTTAGGTTCACTTAAGATCAAAATCAACACTTTTATCCATCCTCCAACATCAATTAAATCCCACCTCACAAATAACTTTTGAACCATTGGAAAAATCATTCATACTAGAATTTTGGTAAAATCCTTCAAATCAACATCAAGATCACCTTGTTTCGCTAAGTGTGTGTGGATGAATTATTCCTCATACATCTAGTTAAACTATCATTCTTGTGGACATGTTTATTCCAAGATAACATCCAACATCTTGGGGTTTATAAGTCCATTATCCAAATCAAATCAAATACAATCGAAATAAAAAAAATCCAAAAGTCCTAAAGTCCAATATTCCTTCAAGGTTCCTAAAAGTTCAACACCCATATCATTCACCCCTTTCATCTTTCATCTCATCAATTGTCCTAAACACCTTAGAGGTCACTTTTGCAACAAGGTCAAAACAAAAGAAGAACATGGAATATAAACTTGATCCATACATCATGAGTGGTCTAAATGAACCAAACTATCAAATTCTTACAATACCAATTGATTATCAAAATCCACATTTATACAATCCATACATGGGATCATTATCTCCTACAAACCTCAATGGTACAAAAAATGTGAGTATGCCCAGTCAAAAGTTTGGAATGCCTTTCTTGGTGGTAGATTTAAATCCATGTCCAAACCTACAAATCCATTAACCAAGCACCCAATGCATGAGTCTTCAACAAACAAACAACATTATCACACCAAATCCATACATGCCAAGTGTAAATATACCAAGTACAAGTTTACCAAGCATGAACATTTGAAATCCACACTTGGAAAACTTTGGGACAGATGTTTGTTTGAATCATAAAAAATTTGTTCAAAGTCCAAACAAGATGTTAACAACTTTGTGTATTGATCCAAGTCAAGGTAACACCATGCAAAATAAAATTTACCTAAATCAAGGCAATGTGATTCCCAACCATAAAAATGTTAATTTCAACCCATAATGCCAAATCTAAACATCATCCCAAATCAAAACATTGTCCAAAATCAATTTGTCCATGATCCCATGCAAGCACCACGAGTATGCATCCCAAACTTGCTTGAATGAAAACCAAATCAACTATATCAAGGGACTCAAGATCAAAATCAAGATCAAATTTGGTGAGATCAAATTGCTACACTTACCATAATAGTTGATTCATTGCACCAAAATACATCTCCACCGAAAAATCAATAGACTCTTCCATTGGTTAAACCATGTCATCAAAGCATTGAGTTGTGTCCACAACCACAACAAGAATAATATCTCCAATGTCAAGAGGTTGGATATCAAGATCAACAACATCAACACGAAATCCAATGACCCCATCTCAAAGATCAATCACCATATCTCAAAGATCAATCAACCCATCT
The DNA here is from genome assembly GCA_007258455.2 of Sequoia sempervirens. Classification (NCBI taxonomy): domain Eukaryota; kingdom Viridiplantae; phylum Streptophyta; class Pinopsida; order Cupressales; family Cupressaceae; genus Sequoia; species Sequoia sempervirens. Next base: position 814,033,055 of record VDFB02281492.1, read on the forward strand.
TGAAGATCAATCACCACATCTCTAAAATCAATCACCACAGGGTCAATTTAAAGTACAAGTCTCACAGGGTAACAAAAGAAAATACAAACCACTTGGGAAACCAATCAAATTGGTCATGCAATAGTTTGTGTAGGAAAAACTCATCACAATTTCCACCTATGAAAACTATCAAGAGCCCTTAGTGAAACCACCATGGTACAATGAAAATCACCTTTTTTGTTTTCAAAAACAAAACAGACACACAACATCAGATTATATTCGACTCAAAAATATCATCCCATACCTTATTGATCAAAAAATAATAACTATTGGGGACTATGATTAGGATTCAACCACTAGTGATACCATTGACAATCTCTCCACCACAATTGTTGAAAATAAGGATCAAGATCTATCCATGAATGAGCACCTTGAAGATGTTTCTGCCCCATTCGAAGATCAAATCAACATGGATCAAGAGTCATTTTTTAGTCATGATCAAAATACCTCAATAATATTCGACCATGGTCTATTTCAAGGAATGTAAGAGTTACTTGATCCTATTGACATAATCCATTACCCATAAACCAATGATCTTGTGGAAAATGTCTCTACATCACCTAATGAGTTAGAGAACATATCTCAAGAATTTATTCCAAAGAATGATCAACATCTATCACCGAAGTATAGCAATGGTCCTTTCCAAGATGTGTTGACATCCTTTGACCTCATGGTTACAGATACTAAAGGGATTCTCAACTCAATGTTTGATCCAAGTCCACTCAAAAATCAAGATGATATTAAGCCACTTCCCATGCCTAATGACAATGTCCAAGAACCCTTTGTAAGCAATCCATCCTTTGAAACTGACCCATGTCAAGAAATTGATCCAAAGCATGTAGAAAGAAATTCTGAAATCATTCAAGTCCAAATAGCACATACTCCTCCATATACCCATGGGATTCTTTCTTTGGATGGACACATAAATGATATTAATTCAAAACAGGATTCCTTTACTCCTGAAATTATTACAAAAGAACAGGTTATTGATTCCTATAGTGAATTTTCAATATCAGGATTAGATATATCCGAAATTAATATTGAGGAAATCATGTATGAAATTGTCCAACACTATCCACTCAAGGAAATAGGTTAGATAGAACAAGATATTCCAGAGTCAATAGAGCAACAAATTGAAATAATGTCATTTGTAGTGGTCATTTATTAGAGAATGCTTATTGAACAAGACATCTCAAAACAAGAAGAATCAAAGAACAAAGATGCTACTACCACCATACTAGGGAAAACTATGCCTCAAGCAAGCATCAACATAGGGAGCATGAAGAATCTTTATGATGAAACCGATGCCAATACTACAACTAGCCACGTCATGAATCTTCATCCACCCATCACCCCATCCATGAATTGGGACCAATATCAAAAGAAATATTTGAACCAAAGAACAAAGAACATTATCAATACAAAAGAAGCAAAGCATAATGGACAAATCAAATACATGTGGATACCAAAGAATACAAAGAAAGAATATCCCTATCAAACTCCATTAGTCAAAGAAACTATGGGGAAAAATAAAAAAGGGGAAAGTATCCATCAAAGATGTCCACAAAGGAAAAAGCAAGCTTCTCAAGCAACATACAAAGTATATCAAGAAATTGGTCCTAATTCCAAGCACACTTCTATATCCACCCATCATTGTTCATCTTCCCAAGTTTGGAGAGTCAAAGGTTCCAAACTATCAACCAATCCATCTTTTATCCCTAAACACACTCCATCCATGCCTCCACACATGATATCCAATTCTCACATTGACCATGTATTAGAAACAACCGTTCATCATAAGGATTTAGAAGGAGCTCTATCACGATGTGTGCACAAAGAAAAAGTTAATTATGGTATCAACAAAGCTGATCAAGAATCTCAAAAGTTGTATTCAAGTGCATGTATCTTGGAAAAGCAGCTTCTTCAAGAAGGATATCGATAGTACATTATGACAGGGGCATCTACATTGATAGCACCAAGTGGTTTAGCATGAGCTTAAAATCTTTCAGAAAAATTAAAAAAATCAAAAAATACGAATATCCAAGAAAATCAAAAAAGGATTGAAAACATTAAAGAAAAAATAATCCTCCTCTAAAAACCACTACGGTGGTGCTTTGGACAAGTACTGTGATGAAAACCAAGAAAATAGGCACCATGTGTAGAATCAAGCACCTACGTGTCTGAGTTCAGGGGAAAGCATCTTATCTCATCCATAATAAATTTAGCATTCCATCCATGTTATCCATAATAACTCCATTCATCCATGAACCATTTATCAAATCCATTTTCATCCATTTGCATCCATAGTCCAAGTTATCTTAATCTTGATGAAACTTTGGTATACACTTTACACTTTCTTATCATAAAAATATTGACATGAGTCATTTTCATTGATCCTATCCTATGCAACATTATCTAAGCCATAAAGCATTATCCAAATGAGCATTCCTTTCTTTGAACACCCTATCTTATCACAAGATAATCCTTGGAATCCTTTGCATGCCTACCATATACATCCATCCATACACCTATCTAGGCATCCATTCATGACATTCCATACATTGCTAGATGCTGAGGGCACATATTTACATCTTGCTTCGGTAATAAATCTTGACATATATCCTCCAACTTATGTGGTGTTCCAAAAATTGGCAAACATGAAATCAAATTGGTCAAGCATTTGTGATCCAAAATTGAAATCACTATCCCATGACATTATTTTGACAAGAATATGTTCCTTATCAAGCTTTATCTTTCATCGAACATCAATCCAAACAATCAATATCAATTGTATCTAATTGGTACTTCAAATGTCACATCAAATAAGTCATACACTTTTGTTCCAAATCAAGCTTCAAAATCCTAATCAATCAAATCCAATAAATCTATCATCATCTTGGATATCCTTCCCAATCCTTATGTTTCCTAACACTATCCATACATTGTTGTGTATCCTCAACAATGTTATCATCATTGATCTTGATCAATCAAATCTAATCAATCCATCATCATCTTGGGATATCCTTCCTGATCCTCATGTTGCTTAAACATCATCCTTGCATTATTTTGTATCCTCAACAATGTTATCATCATCAATTCATTGATCTGCTCAATCAAACCTAGCTTGGTTTTCAACAAAATCCCAAACAGAGCATTGATATCATCACACATGCCCATATCCAAAATGTCAAAATCATGCAAAGTTCTAAAAACATTCATAAGAAGTTAAAAAATGTCAAAAACATAATATTTGAACTACATCATCTCTAAGCTTAAATGTAGGCAAGGATAATCTTTGATTAGCCCCAAAGACACAAAATTCAAAAACATTCATAATATCTCATTAAATCCAAAAAAAATTGAAAATTTGGAAAATCAAAACATTTGTAAAATCTTGAAAATACCAAAAAAATAGCCTCAAAACATTTCAAAAAACACTAAAAACATTAAATAAACCCAAAAAATCCATCAATCCCATATCTCTTTCACCTGAAATAAACATCACTCACAATAAATCATCATTGCCCTCAACCTTTGGTGAAACAGTCAGAAGCAAGTCTAGTAGATCAAAAAGTGAAAACTCAAACGTAAAAGTTTCAAGTCTAGGTTAGTACATAAACAAGTTAGTCAACTCTTTGTGTCAATAGCCTATCATAAAATCAATCCCAAATCAATCATTTGATATCATCATGTCCTAGGATGCATAATTCCTACAATGGACATCAACATCAAGCATCATTGTAGTTTACCCTTGGCTACTGGTATTGAATAACTCTAACTTGTTTGTTTTCTTTATCTTTGTCTTTTAACTTATCTTTTTGAGGTCATTTCAATGACCTCTCAATGATGTCCCAAATGATAGGATTTAGAGAGAAAATAATGGGGAAATGATCGTTATCTTTTTATCTATTGTGTTTGTTGGATATTCTTGTAAAATAACCTTGGTCATACGTGCTTTGTTTATGTGTAGAGAGGATGTTTTAGGTATCTTGTTGACCAAATAGGAAGGCTTACCTTTCTATGTTTTGGTTTGAGATGTTTAGAATATCTAAACTACATTTTGGATAAGGTTCTATATCCTAGGTGTGAACAGGAGTACTCCTATCTGATTGTCGAGTCAAAGTCCATCACACTAGGTGAAACGCCATCCTAGTAATTTATACCTTGATGCCTTGCATATATGTGTATAATCAAACATAAAGTAAGTATCCCTTTTAAAGTCTCAATTCCTGATAAGAAAATAATCCATCTCTCATTATCATCTCTAATAAAGTTGGCTTGTTGAATCTTCTTGTCATCATCTCATTTCTTATTTTCCACGCTAACATCATGCCATGATAGTTAATCATCATAACCAATGCATCCATCCTACATCCACAAACCATCAACATATTGTATATCAATCATATTATACATAATAGGAAACACTAATCATTTCAAGTACATTAAATTTCCATCATAATATAGATCTATTAGTCTAAGAATCTCATAAACCATACACAAATATAAAACATCCATTGCATAACCGTATAGGCATTATCCATCTAATCTATCTCAAATGCATTGTATCATCATTTAAGTTGTTTAGGATAATATAGATAGGTTATTCTAGGCATCTTCAAACATCGCATTTGCATCATCATCATAATCATCCATACGTCAATCTTGAACCTCTTTGTCATGAGATCGACCATCAAATTCAACTTTTTGCTCAATCTCTTAAGGGAGCAGTGTACCAGTATACTTCTTTCCACTTGGGCATCCAAAAAAATTATAAACATTTTGAATTTGACTATGACAAGATTATTCTTTGAACCAACACAACAAGTACATTGCTTCAAAGAGGGGAAAAATGTAGACATGTATGTAAAATATACATGCACCTAATCCAGAATCACTAATTTCATTTCATCCTTAATTATCCTTGTCCTAACCATTTTAATCAAATAATCTTTATTTGATTAAAATTCATCATCTTTCCTCTTTTAATTAAATCAATGTTTATTTAATTAGATAAATCAACTTTATCTAATTAAATATATCATTATATTTAATTAAATAATGTTTGTGTCTTTAATTAAATAAATCAAGTTTATTTAATTAATGTCCTAAAATTCATTTAATTGAATAAACCCAAATATTTAATTAAATCTCTAATGCATCAATTTCCTCCATTTTGATTTAAATAAATCCAAGTATCTAAGTCAAAAGTCAAAATCAGTTAATCCACATCTTAATTAATCAAACCATGATTAATCCTAATCCTAATCACTCCATTCCTCTAGATTTTGTAACATGTGCAAATAAATCAATTTAATTTATTTATTAAATCTTCATTTTTCATTCAAAAAGGCATCAAAGAGGGAATATTCTCCAAATTTGAATTTCCCCCCCCAAGTGTCTTGTCCTCCAACATGGCATTAACTCCTCTTACATTGTCTCTTACATGTCTCCCACTTGGCATTTAAGACTCTTTCTTCTCCCTCCAACAAGCCAACTTTCAAATTCCAAAATCCAATTAATAGCATATATCATGCACAATGACCAAAAGGTGCACAACCTTCCTCCATTTACATGTTGACAAGTGGCATATTTTCATTGGTTTGTCTTTTTTCCCACATTCTTCCATTTGGTTCAATCTTCCATCATTCCTTTTTATAAATAGAGGCCTTCTCTATTGTATTAATCCTCCACAATCTTCTCTACAATCTTAGTCATTTGAATCCACATCCATCATCCAAGAGCTTATCAAGGATTGGGAAAGGGCTTCTTTCCACATCAAAGAGGGACCAATCCACTATGGGATAGAGTTTTATTCTTTCTTTTGTATGCTTTCACTTAATATATTTGATATCTTACTTCTTTGTTTGCATAGGTAGCATGATCCAATATTTCATAGGGATGCTTGATTTGTTGTATTCAAGTTTGACTAACAATGTTAATAGTTTTTTTTTAGTAATTTGTAGATTTTAGAATCCAAAAAATGGTGCTAGAAGGAGGGTTGATTCCAAGCTTGACTTTGAATGCGATCTATGAATCTAAATGCTTTATATTTATGGACATCCATCCATCATGATGTGTTCACATATTGCCATCTTATTTGGAAAATTTGCTTTAAATTTATGGACATAGAGTCATAGAGACAAGATTTATTTTTTTAATTAGTTTCTGGTGAACAAGTTTTAAGTCCTTGTCAATGATATAATTGTCTTTATTTTTTTTGTTTAATGTTGCTTGTTGATAGCCTAAAAAGACTCTCAAAGCTGCAAATATCTAACAACCATTTTATGCAATTTGTCGTAATAAATGATGACAAATGTTTTATTCTAGAAAAAGAATAATTTTATGCTAGAGAGATTAATATCAAAAATAATCCTTGGGATAAGCATTGTGACGTTTGACCCATTTGTGGTGAATGGTATCATGAATGATAGCAAGTGGAGTATTGCAAGCGGGATTTTTTTCTCAATCGAGTCAATCTCAATCAAGTGTTTGTTTTCTTACCACATTAATTATCCTTTCTCGTGACTAACTAAATGAATTAATGGCCAATTTTGATCACATAAGAATCTCTTTTTTAAAGAAAAAATACCCATTGGATTTTTTGTAGTCATTGAATGGAAAATCATGGTCAGATACAATAGGTTTCGAAAGGGAAGAGTAGAAGCACATCACCATCCATTAATACTGCATGATTATCAATTGATTTTGGTGCAGCTTCTTTGCTTTATAATATCGAGAATAAGGTAGATTAATATGATTTAAGAATTTAAAATTTGATTTCTTTCTTCTATTTACAATTGATGATTACTAATAGGCATTAAAATATGATATTCATGCATTAATATCGATGTTATAGCTACTTTTCTCACCTTTGTGTACTTGTTTCTTGTTTTGGTGATTGTGAGTTGTCACCACTTTTGTTTTATCTTAGAGAGCTTGCCTTGTGCAAAATAATAATCACCCAAGGGGACGACTCAATTGGGAACACGCTAAAGCCAAGTGACTTCCACCCAAGATAGAAGTGTGGGTACTTGAGGAAAGGAAAGCATCATGAGGATTATTCCAATGATAAGGTCATCAATGGTCTCTCACTGAAGGGATAGGCTCCCACCAAAAAAATTCCCACATTAAAACCCCTTGTTTAGAAAGTCCAAAATCCTTATCTATTTGTTGATGCAAGAACGGTTGTTCTGAAGCCACCCCACACTTTTACAGCTTTTAGTAGAGATGAAAAGTATGCCATTGGAGATTCATGGGTACTGATCCTTGGCTAACCTAAGAATCAAATGCAATGTAATGGGGAGCTTGTGTGGTCAAGTATCTAACCATTCACTAAAAGTAGGCATAGTTGGACTTTTCCAAGAGGGGACTCAATAAATATTGTCTCAAATATCCATAGGATTGTGCATTACTTTGGAAATCAAGACACCTTTTATGATCTTAAACATTCAACATGAGCATAAAATTTCAAACCCTTTAGGAAGAGAAAATAACCTATGACAAAATATAAGTGTTATTTCTTTCCCTTGGGATTCTCATCCTTAGAGTCTTCTAAGCATTTGGATTATATCTCAATTTTCTCCTACTAAAGAAAATATTAGGAAACCTTTTTCCTTGGTTTTCTAGATTTCCACATAATGGATATTGTGGGATGAAAGAGAATTAGGAAAATTGGACATCTAGTTCCAAAAGCTAATCAAGAGAAGTGTTTGTGGTAAAATCAATTCATTAACCAAGCTCAAATCAATTGAACCCCACATACGTGCCTGTTATCATTTGTCTTATGGTCTTCCAAGGAAAGCATTGGTCTTTTGGTTTGAACTAGTCTTAGGTAAAAGCATGTTCTTCAAAACCTTGGTCTTGTAAAAAAAATCCCTCTTAGGTTCACTTAAGATCAAAATATAAAATTTCATCCATCCTCAAACATCAGTCAAATCCCACCTTACAAACAACTTTTAAACCATTGGAAAAATCATTCATACTAGACTTTTGGTAAAATCCTTCAAATCAACATCAAGATCACCTTGTTTGGCTAAGTGTGTGTGGATGAATCCTTCCTCATACATCTAGTTAAACTATCATCCTTATGGACATATTTATTCCAATATAACATCTAGCATCTTGGGGTTTATAAGTCCATTATCCAAATCAAATCAAATCCAATCAAAATAAAAAAATCCAAAAGTCCTAAATTCTAGTATTCTTTCAAGGTTCCTAAAAGTTCAACACCCATATCATTCACCCCTTTCATCCTTCATCTCATCATTCGTCCTAAACACCTTAGAGGTCACTTTTGCAACAAGGTCAAAACATAAGAAAAACATGGAAAATAAACTTGATCCATACATCATGAGTGGTCTAAACCAACCAAACTATCAAAGCCTTACAATACTGATTGATTATCGAAACCCACATTTATACAATCCATACATGGGATCATTATCTCCTACAAACCTCAATGGTACAACAAATGTGAGTATGCCCAATCAAAAGTTTAGAACACCTTTCTCGATGGCAGATTTAAATCTGAGTCCAAACCTACAAATCTATCAACCAAACACCCAATGCATGAGTCTTCCACAAACAAACAACAATATCCTACCAAATCCATACATGCCAAATGTGAATATACCAAGTAAATTTTTACCAAGCATGAACGTTTCAAATCCATACGTGTTAAAATTTGGGATAGATATGTTTGTGAATCATACAAAAGTTGTTCAAAGACCAGATAATATGTTAACAAATTTGTGTATTGATCCAAGTCAAGGTAACACCATGCAAAATCAAAGTTACCTAAATCAAGGAAATGTGATTCCCAACCACAACAATGTTCAATTTCAACCCATAATGTCAAATCTAAACTTCATCCCAAATCAGACAATTGTCCAAAATCAAATTTTCCATGATCCCATGCAAACACCACAAGTATGCATCCCAAACTTTCTTGAACAAAAACCAAATCAACTATATCAAGGGACTCAAAATCAAAATCAAGATCAAATTTTGTGAGATGAAATTGCTACACTTACCAAAATATTTTTCATTTTTCCAAGAGACATCTCCACCCCAAAATCAATAAACTCTTCCATTGGTTAAACCATGTCATCAAAGCATTGAGTTGTGTCCACAACCACATCAAGAATAATATCTCCAATGTCAAGAGGTTGGATATCAAGATCAGAAACATTACCAACAAACCCAATCACCCCATCTTGAAGATCAATCACCACATCTCAAAGATCAATCACCCCATCTCAAGGATCAATCACCAGATCTCTAAAATCAATCACCACAAGGTCAATTTAAAGTACAAGTCTCATAGGAAATAAACAAAAATACACACCAGTTGGGAAACCAATCAAATTGGTCATGCAATAGTTGGTGTAGGAAAAACTCATCACAATTTGCACCTATGAAAACTATCAAGAGCCCTTAGTGAACAGCCATGGTGCAATGAAAATCACCTTTGTGATTTTCAAAAAATAAAGGGACACACAACATCAGATTGTATTCGACTCAAAAATATCATCCAAGACGTTATTGATAAAAAAAAATAACTATTGGGGAAAATGATTAGGATTCAACCACTGGCAATATCATTGACAATCTCTCCACCACAATTGTTGAAAATAACGATCAAGATCTATCCATCAATGATCACCTTGAAGATGTTTCTACCCCATCCAAAGATCAAATCAACATGCATCAATAGTCATTTTTTAGTAATGATCAAAATCCCTCAACAATATTTGGCCATCATCTATTTCAAGGAGTGTTAAAGTTATTTGATCCTATTGACATAATCCATGACCCATAAACTAATGATCATGTGGAAAATGTCTCTAAATCACCTAATGAGTTAGAGGACATATCTAGAGAATTTATTCCAAATCATGATCAACATTTGTCACCAAAGTCTAGCAATGGTCATTTACAAGATGTATTGGCATCCTTTTACCTCGTGGTTACAAATATTAAAGGGATCCTCCACTCAACGTTTCATCCAAGTCCACTAAAAATTCAAGAGGATATTAAGCCACTTCCCATGTCTAATGATGATGTCCAAGAACCCTTTGTAAGCAATCCATCCTTTGAAATTGACCCATGTCAAGAACTTGATCCAAAGCATGTAGAAAGTAATTCTGAAATCATTTGAGATCAAGAATTTACATCTCCAAGCTACTACAATAATATAATAGACACTCTCCTATGTTTACAAGATGATCACACCCACATAGCACGTACTCCTCCATCTACCCATGGGATGTTTTCTTTGGATAGACATCCAGATGATCTTCATTTAGAATAAGATTCCTTTACTTCTGACATTATTACAAAAGAAGAATAGGTTATTGATTCCTACAGTCAAATTGAATTGTCAACATCAGGATTAGATATATCCAAAATTCAGATTGAGGACATCATGTATGAAGATATCCAACATTATCCACTCAAGGAAACAAGTAAGATAGAATAGGATATTCTGGAGTCAGCAAAGCCATAAATTGAAATAACATCATTTGTAGTGGTCATTTATCAAAGAATGTTTATTGAACAAGACATCTCAAAACAAGCAGAATCAAAGAACAAAGATGCTACTACCACCATATTGGGGTAAACTATGTCTCAAGCAAGTATCAACATAGGGAGCATGAAGAATCCTTATGATGAAACTAATGCCAATACTACAACCAACCACATCATGAATCTTCATCCACCCATCACCCCATCCATGAATTGGGACCAATATCAAAAGAAATATTTGAATCAAAGAACAAAGAATGTTATCAAAGAAAAAGAAGCAAAGCATAATGGAAAAATCAAATACATGTGGATACCAAAGAATACAAAGAAAGAATATCCCTATCAAACTCCATTAGTCAAAGAAACTACGGGGAAAGATAAAAAAAAGGGAAAGTATCCATCAAATATGTCCACAAAGGAAAAAGCAGGCTTCTCAAGCAACATACAAAGTATATCAATCAGTTGGTCCTAATTCCAAGCAAACTTTCATATCCACCCATCATTTCTCATCCTTCCAAGTTTGGAGAGTCAAAGGTTCCAAACTATCAACCAATCCATCTTTTATCCCTAAACACACTTCATCCATGCCTCCATGCATGATATCTAATTCTCAAATTAGCCATGTATTGGAAACAACCCTTCATCATAATGATTCAAAAGGAACTCTATCGTGATGTGCGCACAAAGACAAAGTTAACTCCGGTATCAACAAAGTTGATCAGGAATCTCAAAATTTGTATTCAAGTGCACATATCTTGGCAAAGTAGCTTCTTCTAGCAAGATATCGATGACACATTATGATAGGGGAATCTACATCGACAACACCAAGTGGTTCAGCATGAGCTTAAAATCTTTTAGAAAAATCAAAAAGATCAAAAAATATGAAAATCTAAAATAATCAGAAAAATGATTGAAAACAACAAAGAAAAAATCACCCTCCAGTGAAAACCACTACGATGACACATTGGACAGGTACCATGATGGAAACCTGGAAAGCAGGTGCTATGTGTAGAATCAATCATCTACATGTGCTAGATCAGGTGAAAACATCTTAGCTAATCCATAATAAATTTAGCATTCCATCCATCTTATCCATAATAACTCCATTTATGCATGAACCATTTATCCAATCCATTTTCATCCATTTGCATCCATAGTCCAAGCTATCTTAATCTTGATGAAACTTTGGTGTACACTTTACACTTGCTTATGGTAAAAATCTTGACATGAGTCATTTTCATTGATCCTATCCTATGCAACATTATCTAAGTAATGAAGCATTATCCAAATGAGCATTCCTTTGTTTGAGCACCTTATCTTATCACAAGATAATCCTTGCCACCCTTTGCATGCTTACCATATACATTGATTAATACAACTATCCAGGCATCCATTCATGACATTCCATACATTGCTAGATACTGGGGGTAGATATTTACATCTTGCTTTAGGAATAAATCTTGACATATATCCTCCAAATTATGTGGTGATCCAAACATTAGAAAACATGAAATCAAATTGGTAAAGAATTTGTGATCCAAAATCCAAATCACTAGCCCATGGCATTATTTTGACAAGAAGATGTTATCTATCAAGCTTTATCTTTCATCGAACATCAATGTAAACAATCAATATCAGTTGTATCTAATTGGTACTTCAAACATCACATAAAATCAGTCATATACTTTTGTTCCAAACCAAGCTTCAAAATCTTGATCAGTCAACTCCAATCATTCCACAATCATCTTAGGATATCCTTCCTAGTCCTTGTGTTCCTTAACACTATCCATGCATTGTTGTGTATCCTCAACAATGTTATCATTATCAATCTTGATCATTCAAATCCAATCAATCCATCATCATCTCTGGATATCCTTCCCGATCCTCATGTTGCTTAAACACTATCCTTGCATTGTTGTGTATCCTCAACAATGTTATCATCATCAATTCATCAATCTAGTCAATCAAACCTGGCTTGGTTTTCAACAAAATCCCAAATAGAGCATTAATATCATCACACATGTCCATATCCAAAATGTCAAAATCATGCGAAGTTCCAAACAAATTCATAAGAAGTCAGAAAATGTCAAAAACATGTTATCCAAACTACATCATCTCTGAGCTTAAACATAGGCAAGGCTAATCTTTGATCAGCCCTTAAGACACAAAATCCAAAAACATTCATAAAATCTCATAAAACCCAAAAACATTTCAAAATTTGGAAAATCAAAACATTTGTAAAATCTTGAAAATACCTAAAAAATAGCCTCAAAACATTTCAAAAAACACTAAAAACATTAAAAGAATCCCAAAAAAATCCATCCATCCCATCTCGCTTTCACCAGAAATAAACATCACTCACAATAAATCATCATCACCCTCAACCTTTGGTGAAACAATTAGAAGCAAGTCTAGCAAATCAAAAAGTGAAAACTCAAACGTCAAAGTTTCATGTCTAGGTTAGTACGTAAACAAGTTTGCATGATCAAATATTTCATAGGGATGCTTGATTTTTTGTATTTATGTTTGACTAAAAATTTTAATAGTTGTTTGTTTTGAGTAATTTGCAGATTTTAGCATCCACAGATGTTGACATGTGTCATAATCTTAGGACAAGTGATAACTAGCTAACTACTTAGGAAATGATACTAGATAAGATAAGACTTCTAGAAAAGACAACTCATCCTTCTAGAAGGAATCTTGTATCCTAAGAAAACATGTGAACCTATCACCTAGTAAATGATACCTAGGAATACAATTAAATGCCTAAATAAACTTATTTAAGTGTAATTAAATAATTAATTACACCAACACCCCCCCATAAGTGTAACTTAGGGAGAAGATTATTATGAAAATGATGCAAAGATGGGTCATGGCTACTTGGCCATGTTAGGTACCCATGTACAATGCAATGTAGTCTCTCACAAATGAACAAAAGGAGAAAACCCTGTGGGATAAAACTCCTCTCCAAAAGAGAGACGAAATACCATAATGATATCCATCACAAATCCATTCAATCTCCATCCACACAAAGGATGAAAAGAGAGACCATTCAACCCCCCATAAGGAGATAACCTATTGCAAGAGAAGCACTAGAAGTACACTATGGAGTAACACTTAAATCCTTAATTCAGAAAGCAAGGAAAGATACTTTTGTTTGCTAGAAACCATATTAGAGTCACTCAAGGAATCAAGTTGGAATCATGAGAAGCAACAATAGACCCTATGCCAAGAAACACTGGAAAACTCGCAAAATGGCACAACTCTAGAATCTATGATGAAACAATCGATTGAAAGATGATCTAGAATAGAAATGAATTGCAGAGAAAATGCAAACCTAATGCACACAAAAAAAGAAATAGTGCATGCACTGATGAATGTTCACACTTGCCTCCATGAAGAAAATAACCTCAAATTTATGTATATGATGAAATCTGAAAAAATAGTTTGCACCACTATGAAGTGCTCAAAACTAGCTTTCCATTGATATCTAGTTTGTCAAAAATAGACACTGTGGCCAAAAGTTAATGATTTTTTCAAAAACCCTGAATTTACCCTTTAGGAAATGAGTTTTCTAGCAAAAATAAGTTTACTTCTAATTTGATTTCTGAGAAATCTACTCACTATTTGTAGACAAAAATAGAAACCCAAAAACATGTTGATGCTAAAAACAAAACACAAAAATTATTTTTTGATACAAGTACAAAATGAAAAATTGAATTGTTTTAACCTTCAAGAGGAGAAAAAATGATGCACAACGCTTTTTTTTATAGTGATTTTCTATAGATCTGTGCAAGATATCAAAAATCTAAAAGATACCTATTTGATATTTTGATCTTGGCTACAAAAATCATAAAAAACATTTTTCCTACAAATGAGTGGAAGCTAGATTTCTAAAGAAAAAATGAAAAACAACTCTAATAAAAATGGTTGTTGACACCTTGGATTCAATGGCGAGGCTCTCAAGACCCCAACTTGTACTTAAAAAAACTTTCATGCCAAGATTGACCCTCAAATCTAGGAAGAAGTCTACAACACTAAAGCTCTAATACCATGTAGGAGTTTATGGTGAACTCCTAAAACACCCTAGAATCTCCTACAAGACAGAATATCTTCCACAAGAGAGAAATGGTAGAAATATTATGCTATCATTAAGGTGCACGAATTTCTAACTGAATATGGAAAAGTAAATATGAAGCCTTGCTTATATAGGCAAGGTTCATATGTAGTAGTTAATATGATGTTGACATGTGTTATAATCTTATGACATGTGACAAATAACTAACTACTTAGGAAATGATGCTAGATAAGATAAGAATTCTAGAAAAGATAACTCATCCTTCTAGAAGGAATCTTATATCCTAAGCAAACATGAGAACTTATCATCTAGTAAATGATACCTAGAAATATAATTAAATGCCTAAGTAAACTTATGTAACTGTAATTAAATAATTAATTACACCAAAAGGAGTCATCCATTCCCAACTTCTTTAACAACTCTTTCACATTTTTTGATTGTGAAATGAATATCCCCTTATTAGTTTGATTTACTTGAAGACCAAGAAAGAAATTCAACTCACCAATCATGGACATTTCAAATTATTTTTGCATTTCCTCTACAAATCTCTTACACATACCTTCATTTCCTCCAAAAATGATATCATCAACATATACTACCACTATCAATATTTTGTTTCCTTCCATCTTAAAATAAAGATTGTTGTCTGTAGAGACCTTATTAAACTCTTTTTGTGTCAAGTATCTATCCAATCGAGCATACCATACTCTCAGAGCTTGTTTCAGTCCATACAATGCCTTCTTCAACTTACAAACCATATCCAATTTGTCTAGTAACTAAAATCCTTTAGGTTGTTCCATGTATACTTCTTCCAATTCTCCATTCAGAAATGTAGACTTGACATCCATATGATATACCTTGAAATCCTTCTGGGTAGAAAATGCCAAAAACATCCTAATAGCTTTCATTCTTGCTACTGGGGAAAATGTTTCTTCAAATTCTATACCTTCAACTTGTGAGTATCATTTGCATACAAGTCTTCCTTTGTTTCTTATAACTTCACCATTTTCATTCAAATTATTCCTGAACATCCACTTTGAACCAATTACATTTTTATTCATAGGTCTAGGAACTAGTTCCCATGTCTAATTTTTCTCTATTTTCTGCAACTCTTCTTTCATAATTCTAACCCAACTCTCATATTCAAACGCTTTACATACATACTTAGGTTCTATTTTATAAAGTAAACATAGATTTAACTCAGCTGCTACTTTATTTCTTGTCTTCACACCTTCACTCTTATCTCCAATTATATGTTCCTTTGGATGATTCTTATAGACATATTTAGGAGTCTTAGGAACAAGTTATGGTGCTTCTTCTTCTTCTTCAATTTTTTCTTCTTCCTCTTCCTTATTCTATTCAGGTACTAGTCTACAAATAGGATCATTTGGTTCAACTTCACTTATCTCAATAGGTCTATGCATACCCTCATCAACCTTCACTTTAGTGCTCTCAACAATATTTGTTAGTCTTTTATTGAAGCATCTATATGCTTTGGTACTAGTTGAGTATCCTAAAAAAATCCCTATATCACATCTAGCATCAAACTTTGCAAGATTCTCATCATTTCTTTTAATGCATGTGCTTCCAAATACCTTAAAGTATTTCATAGTAGAAGCCTTACCAATCCATAACTCATAAGGATTCTTTGTGTTATTTCCTCTAATCTAAACTCTATTGAGAATATAAACAGTAGTGTGTATTTCCTCTCTCTAGTACAAATCTGGTACATTTTCTTCTTTAATCACAGTTCTTGCGGCCTTCTGTATTGTCCAATTCTTTCTCTCAATAACTCCATTTTGTTGAGGAGATCTAGGAGTATAAAAAATGTCTCTTTATGCCATGGTCTTCACAAAATTCATTAAACTCAATAGAAGTGAATTCTCCACCTCTATCAGATCTCAAACATTTAATTCTCAAGTTCAGTTCATTTTCTACTCTTGGTTTGAACACTTTAAACCTATCCATATCTTGAGTCTTCTCTCTAAGAAAATCAACCCATGTCATTCAAGAAAAATCATCAATAAGGATCATGAAATACCTATCACCATTTAGGCTTCCTATCCTTGTAGGACCACAGAGGTTAGTGTGAATTAATCCCAACATTTTGGTAGTAGATTACTCTTTTCCTTTGAAACTGCATCTTGTTTGTTTCCCTAACTGACAACTTATTCAAATAGTATTAGCAGGCTTTGTGATTTTAAGTATATCTCAAACAACTTCTCTTGAACTAATCATGACCATATTATCAAAGTTCACATGTCCCATCCTTTGGTGTCATATCCAACGTTCACTACCTTGAGATACAAGGCACTGACCATCAACACCCTTAAGCTGATAGATGTTTCCATGAGTTCTCCTTCGTGCAACAACCATAGCTTTGGACCTTTTTTTCATCTCACATGAATTTTCTTGAAACACAAGTTTGAAACCTTTGCTACACATCTATCCAACACTCAAAAGGTTATTCCTTAAGCCTTTTACATAATATACATCATCAGTGTTGTGTATTCCATCAAAACTAATCTTACCTTTTCCAACAATCTTTGCTCCAAAATCATCACCAAACATGACCAAACCACCATCATATTCTTCAAGTTTAGTGAACTTACTTTTATCTCTAGTCATGTGTGATTAGAACATCCACTGTCAATCACCCAATAGTCTTCATCCTTTCTAGCATGAAAGAAAGTGACCAAAGTACCTTCATTCTTGTTTTCTAAATCATTTTCTCTTGCACATCTTCTAGGGTTAACATACATAGATTTATTTTCCTAAGCTAATAACAAGTATTAACTATCATCACCCTCATAATTAGATTCATCATTAGAGATTCTAGCTTCTTCTCTAACATAATACAACTTCTTGAATTTCTTATCCTTTCTATCTTTATGATCTTTGTTCTTCTTATTTACAACTCTATTCAGACATCTTGAGGCATAATGAGCAATATTACCACAAATGAAACATTTAAAGGGAAAAAAACCTTTATACTTAGTGGTACCTTTCTTCAACTTCCTTGTAAAATTCACCTCCAGCTCATCTAAACCATCACTTCCTGGATCATATTTAGTCTTTGTTTCTTTAAATGTTGTTTCTTTCTTCTCCTTTTTCTTTCCAAACTTTCTAATCTCAAATGCATTCAAGGTGCCAAATAGATGTTCTTTAGTATATTTCTTAGGATCATATGTTTCCTCAATAATTGAAACCTTATCAATGTAACACTTTGGTAAGGTCATTAGAATCTTCTCAATCATATCTTCATTTGTTAGAGTGCCCCATTGATTCCTAACTTCATTTTCTGCAAGATCAACCCTCTAGAAATAAATTGCAATATCTTCATTTTCTTCCATTTTTAAATTTTCATATATGTGTTTTTTTTGTTATCTTCCTTATCAATTTCACTCTATAATTTCCTTCATAAAGATCTTCCAACTTCTTCTAAACTTCCTTGCTGATGCAACATACTTCATCTCAATAGCCTTCTGGGTCTTGTAACTAAGAGATATTATGTAACCTCTCATCTACACTTTCCAGTCATTGTAGTGATATCCATCAAACATAGGGATTGCCAATTTGCATGCCATTTTCTCTACCTCAAGTGGTTAAGATTTTCACCAAGGAACCAAAGCTCTAATACCAATTGTTGAAAGCTGCAAGCCAACTAGGAGGGGGGTGAATCAGTTGTCACCAAATTCAAATTCAAACTTAAAACACTTATCAACTTCACAGCCACATAGTTCTTTTATTAAGTATGAACATGAAATGCAGATAACAAAAAAAAATCAACACAATGAACACCAGGTTTTACATGGAAAACACAATAAGGGAAAACCCATGGTGAGGATTAGCTCACAATATAAAGTAATAGAAAAAACTGAATACAAGAGGCTCACTTCCTACATAAAGGACTCACTGTCCAATAGTGAGGATCATTTCCTATAGAAACAAATGATTATATTAAAGATCCAACACAATAGGTTACACACATTTGCAACATTGATCTAAAGAATTGTAGATACTGTATGATCACTAGTTTCAGGAATCTAGCACATTAAATTATTGCTACCTCAATTCACTTTCACACAAGTTTTGTTTTCTTCTTGACTCGATACCTATATTTGCAACATATTGATTTGAATTTATACCCTCTTCAACCTTAGAAGCTTTTTCCAAGGTTGGCTACATACACTTCATTTGATAAACTCAAATTAGGCTAGCAACTCAGCATTCCCATAGTGGAAAGGAATGGGAGTGGACCACACCAATACTTAACTATGACCCAAAACAAAGTCTTGGATCAAACACACAATTAAACTTTTAGTCCTTCATATCAAGTGTAAACACTAGTTTAGCCAAACCAAATGAAAACATAAATGAACATTGAGGTACACAATTCCCAGTAAGAAGATAACATGCAAAAAATGTAACACACTTCAATATGCATGATAACACATCTCAAATAACTTTAGATACATTTGCATCAAGTGGAACAACTTTCGAACATAAAACACCTTCCAATAGTCCATCTAGACTACACAAATACACAGAAAAGCTCTAGAAGTTGTATTCAAGAGCACTAAGCCACAAACACATTTTCCAAAATAGAGAGACCACCATTACAAGACATGTTCTAGATTTGCAATACTTGAAACAAATCAGTGAAGAATTTCATAACATAAAATATTTCTCCTAGTTGACAGACAAATAACTCTATCAAACCAGTTCACACACTGGTGGACACAACTTTCACACTCCATCAAACTAGAAGCTAAAAAATATGACATGTCACCAACATAAGACCATAAACAACCCTTCAAATATGTACAAGCATAAGATAAACATAGTAGAAATGTGGAGCACATACTAGAGCATATTCTAAAAATATACATAGCTCTGACTTCACTCTTTATTAATTTTCTCAAAAGCACTTGATAACCCATTATTTTGACACATCTGCAATGCCATAAAAGATAGCTCCATGTACTCACAACATCTTAATAGCATCTCAAATATACATGTTGTATAAGATTGAATTTGCACCCCATGTGCAAGTCGCCTTTTTCCTTTATCCACCTTAGAAAACCAAGTTCAGAGGCTTAATTCCACCTAATCCCGCTACATGTATCACACTTGGCACCTATTTTGAGCATTGGTGGAGGTTTTTCTTTTGGGGATGCCCATGTGATGCACAAACGTCTACATGACGCACTTATGCCCTTGAAAAATTTCCACATCTAGAGCCCAGAGAGGCATTACACTTCCCATTGGGAGTCGATTTGTAATGCCCTCCTCAGCCAAATGACTCAAATATGGTTGTTTTCTTCATCTCCCCTTCAAATTCACTCCTTCCATAGTCATTTGATCTTCTACACATCCCTTCACATCTTCTAAGAGCTTCTTCACTTCATTCACAAGCTTCACAATCCCTTCATAATCTCTAAGCAGCTTCTTCATCATCCCTCCAATCTCCAAACACTATACACTTACATAACAACAACATCAATACTCCACCACTTTAGTAGAGAAAGTGTGGAACAAAAAACCATTGTAGCAGAGGCTTGACTTCCTCTCATTTTCCCCCCCATTATCCTTTAGTGCTCTCGGTGGAGGTGGTAACCTTTCACTCCTCTCCTCTATTACTTGGTTGAGTAGAATAACACTGTTTTGTAGTGCTTTAAGTTCTCTTTACTTCATTTCTATTTCTCTATCTTTCTTATTAGCTATCAATGGAGGTGGGAACACCAAAACGGGATTTGACTGAGGCATGCCCCTATACAACCCCAACAATTTCTCTCTTCCTCTTGTGTGCAGGTATTCAAGACATTCATGAGTTGGAAGCTTCATCACTCACACAGTTGTAAGTATTTATTTTCTTTCTACTTCTTATCTTTATCATCTCTATTTCACTTTATTCTAGCTTTATCGCATTCTGGAAATTCTCAGTAATTAGAGTAGAATTAGTCATTTAGTCATTTTATGTGACATTCTCACTCTTTGGTCCGTATGAGATTCCAATGTGCCTTTGGGACACCAATGGACCATGTTGTCATTTTTATTCTACACTGACGTCCTTTAGCTAAGAGCTTGTTAGTTTTTCCAAAAAACCTTTGTGATCTGCTCCTTCAGATTCTAAAAATTTTACCACTATTCCATTGAGATAGATTAGGGAAGTTCACCCTGTGAGGCTCTCTGAACGAAGAGAAATTTTGAGCAGTGAATCCTCCTCTTCTACACATGCACAATATGCAACATCCTTTTCTATGTTGATATCAATGAAAACATTAATGACAACACCACCAAACTTTCTCATACTTTCAACAAAGTCTCCAACACCCTTCCATCTTTTGCAACTATATTTTAGGTATTCATGTGGTAGCACTCTCGACAAGCAAAGAATAGTTCTGGAGCAAGCAGAGCAAGAGGAAATCAAACTACTTTAGCAAGGCTACATTCTCTGATTCTTAAGGATTCCTCTATAGTGTGATTGGCCATCACCCTCTACTTAAATTCATCTATGTTGACGTGCCCAAGGTCAGTGTCAGAAACTTCATCCCAGTTGGATGTGATTTTGGAGGTGCACTCCACCATGTGGAATTGGTATTTCATTTTTTTCATTTTTCTTCCTTTCCTTTGGGAATCCTTGTTGGTCTTTTCTCTTTATCAACCTTTTTAATTGGCTTATGTGATGGCCCCTTAGCAAGTTCCATAAGTCCTACACATAAAAGGTGTAGTAAGTGCATTGAAAAATCAAGTTGGAAAATATTAGTCAAATCATTCAAATTCATCATTGGATACATTCATACAACCTTGAAATATCATAACATTCACCATATTTCATCATTTGAAGCTTGTTCAGGTAGTTTGTAGAAATGTGCATCTAGCAGCGTGGTTTCGACCTTGCAGAAGCCACCAGGATGAGAGTCGTTAAGAAGCACCACTAGCGAAGCAGAATTCTATAGGAGGCATTTCAATAGAAAATATCTACAATGTTTGGTTTCTAATCAAATTTTGTGTAAAGTCATTTGGTGTGTGCAAAAATAGGTGATGGGGGCACCTGAAGTTGTTTTCTTTCATTACATCAATCTTTATAGCTTATGCAGGTGTGAAGGATCCAAAGGTTGTGAATGGGACCTTTGTCATACTTTCACCATTAGATAATGACCTTAAGTAGACGTCCTTCTATAGGAATAATTTTGCATAGCGAGGCTAGCAAAGCCTTTTTACCTAGCTAATTTAAGTCTTTTATTGTTCATGGAATCACTCTTGATTACTTGGATTAAAGGAATGATCGTTTGGTGAGATGCATGAATTGGGATTGTAGAAGATATGATGTGGGGCTCTATGGAGTCATCACCCTTAGGAATTATCCTTGGACCAACATCGTTACACAAAGGGTGATAGACATGGGTGGGCCCATATGAATGCTTGATCTTGAGTTTTCTTCATTTGCATGAAAAGTTAAGCTTATGTCTACAAGGGATGTGGTACCTGTACTATTGATGGTTGAAGGGCTGTGTCATAAAACTGTGGCATTGCAGAGGCATCTCTCTAATAAAGGAAACCCATGTAGGTAGGCCCATAATGACTTTGGGATGCATTGAAGTTCGTGTTTGATAGTTGGGGCCTAAGCATTTGTGAATGACAACATGCAGGGATCATGAGGTGGGATGCCAAGTTTACTCTACCATTAGGGATGACATTTTCAAGGCAAAGCTCCGCACATGGTGGTCCATAGACCCAAACCCATGATGGCATATTGATCTAGTAATTTCTCATGGTTAGAAATTAAGTTTATCCCATAGTAGTAGGTTGGATGGACCATCCCTAGTGAAGGATCATGGTGATCTCAAAGGCAACTAACTACTTCACTTTAGTCATTAGAACCATGACAGGTAAGTGGCAACCTACACATTGAGACTCACAAGGGCATTTGTAGACAGGTGCATGGACCTGGTCATTATTTGTGAGTGGACACTTAAACAATCCTAGCGGTAATAGCAAGAGTGGGTTTCATGCAATGGATGGTTGTCTAAGCCCTACCCTTAAGCAATGGTCACAGGTGGACAACTTCATGATAATGATGTCGTACAATGGTGAACCTGCAAAATATTTTTTCATTTTGTTTAAGTGCCAAATCCCTTAAGGCTTTTCCACTAGTTGTAGTGAAGGTAGTATGGGGTTCTTCATGAAGGTGGGTGTGGGACCTTAACCTATTTATACAGGCATTTATAAATTTAATAACACTCAAATGTGGGGCCAAGGGTCATGAAGGCCACTAGTAAACCCATTGATCTAAATGGAACCTTTAGGGGTAGGTTTCATTTTTCAATTCATAGTGATGGTGTTGCTCAAGAAAACTATTGTTTGATTCCACAATGATCTAGTATTTTTATTTTATTTAATCTAGAACCCTAGTTAGTTGTTTCTAAATCAGTAGTTATGGCAACAACCAAGACTTACCTTAATCATTGGCCTAGGTTGTTTGTAATTCAATTGCTTAATCTTTCTCCCATGTGTGTAAATGAATTCTCTGCCCCCTCAAAATTTGAAAATGGTTAGTGAAAATGATAGGTGGAAGGGTTATATTTATAGACCATCTTGCCATTAATGATGGTATTGAATGTAGGTATTGTGGGAAGATGATAGGTAGACATGTGGAAACCCCTGTCAACAAGGAAATTAGGTGAAGACTCAAGCAAATAAACTAAGTGAAGAACCTGCAATGTAGGAAAACATCAAAAGTTAGTTGCAAAGAATGGTGAAATAGAGACAACGATCCACCTACAGAGATCCACAACCATAGACCCAGGAACAACGATGGACATCACAACTCCCAATGGATGAAAGTCCACTAGGGAAATCCCCCAAAATCTGAAAACTTAGTGAAACTTAGGTAGTTTATTTTGGTTAGGATGTGTTTGATAATTTTTTAGGCATGTGACCAACTTAGGCTCAAAAATAGAGGCATGCAAAACAAGGTGAAAGTGAAAACAACTTAGTGAATGTGAAACTGAAAGAGGGGGTCCCCAGTCTGAATGGGGTGTGTGTACTACATGCACCACAAATGGAGACTCTACTAGGAGAATGCTCCCAAGTGTTTCGAGGGTAAGGATTCATTTGGAACCCAAAATCTCTAGTTTCATATACTAGAAGCAAGTTTCCTCAAACAAACTAAAAAATTAAAGGAGAATAGAATCTTTAGTTGAATCAAATCACCAAATATCTCAGGAGTGTGTGGAGTGAGTTCATTCCTCTCCTTTAGAAACCATAGAGGGCAGTGACCAATCAACCAATGCAAGATACATAGGTAATCTGACCCCAAAAGTAACCTAGACATTGGTCTGTTACTAGTTAGATGTCCAAAGCCCCGATGGAATTGTCACTACAACTCCCATGAACATTGAGCTCTATTTCCAACCGAGCATCCACATCCTCAATAGAGTTACTCACATACCCACACAATTTCCTTATTTCAATATTTATTTTCCCTTTATTTTCTCTTGTCTCATATTTTCCTTTTGATGCTCTTTCGCTCAACTATATAAGAAGTGAAGCTTATAGTGGGTTTGAAGATTGCAGTGGTCACTGGAGCAGATTTAAGATTTTTCACTTTCCTAGGTTTCATGGTGACTATCCTATAGCCCATCAATATTATTTAAAGTGTGTGTTGTGTGAACTCTCAGGTAAGTGTGAGAGGATTCAAATAAGGGTTCCATTCTGGGTCACTTTAGAGTTCAGGTGAGGAAGCCTAATTCACAGAGGTGAATAGAAACTTCTGGTAACTCATGAAGACTTATCAAGGGAAAAAAAGGAAATGTGTAGTAGATTAGGCCCCTTTAGAAAGGCTGAGCACAACAACTACATCAAGATCAACAACACCCTCAGGAAAAATAAAGGTGAGGAAAACAAGCGAAAGTGAGCAAAAGTAAAACAAAAAGAAAAGGACCTACTCTAGCTATATACAAGGTGAGCTTAAGCAACTCACGAAAGGAAATAATGCTTGAGGTATTTTTCATTGAAAAGGAACAAGACATATTCTCTAGTTAACATTTTTAGGACAAAGCAATTATCTCCTAGAATTTCAAAAATATGATAGGGGCCAAGCCAAAGCTTGTCAAATTTTTCATGCCTCCCTTTCTTTTCATGGGCCTTGTCCTAGCATAGGACTAAATCAGCAACCCTAAATGCCTTGAATTTGGCTCTATAGTCAAACCATCTCTTGACTACACCCTAATGTTTGGCAAAAAAAATTATTGCTTCATTACAGACTTCCTCTAGATGGAGCAACTAAGCTAAGCGACCCTCAAGATGCTCTCCCTCCTCATAATAGGTATCGATAAATTGTAGCATAGGGATCTTGAGGTGAAATGGGAAGACCAACCCTAACCTATAAATGAGGTAGAATGGGGAATTTCCTAGGGCTACTTTCTATCTGGTGTGATCTTCCCATAAAGAAAAATACAATTGGGTGTTCCAGTCTTTTGGGTTTCTTTATCAATTTTCATATGACGGTCAACAAGTTCTTTTTTGTGGATTCAACTATCCCATTCCCTTGGGGATAATAGATTTATGATAACTTAAGCATAATCCCATAATCAAATTCCCAACTAGAAAAATTAAGGGATACGAAGGCTGGACCATTTCCATAGACTAAGGCAAATAGACAAGAAAAATGATTTATAATGAAACTTTTCAAAAAATTAATTACTACCTCAGTTGTCCATTATCTATAAGAAATTGCTTATATCCATCTAGTGCAATAATCATTGATAGTTAGAATGTACCTATGGAATCCAAAGGATGGTGGGTTTACTGAAGCAATGAAGTCGAGTCCCCATAGAGAAAATGGTCTTACTATGGAAACTAGATGGAGAAGAATAGCAGTGTACTTTCCTTGGTGGTAGCAGTCTAGTAGATATAGTAGGATCTAATGTGATTGTGATCATCTTTGAATAGAGTTGGCCAGTAGTATTCAGATCATAGAATTTGATGTGTTGTCAAAGGAATAGATCCATGTCCCATTTCAAAATTTTCATGAAACTCTTTCAACACTTTAGCTACTTCTGCTTTTCCTAGACATCAGAGATAAATTCCCTCGTGATTTTTTTGTACAACATAACTCCTTTCAGAATGTAGCTATTACTCTTCAATCTCAAGGCATGTTTCTAGACTCCTTACATTCCTAATGGGAATTTTTTATTTATCAAATAGTAGACGATATCATCATACCATTCACCTGGGGAAACATCCTCCAAATGGTATCATTGAACTGTGAGTTTTGGTTCTATCTTTTCCATCATGTGGGTAATATCGTGTCCCCTAACAAGCTTCATGGGTTGGATTTCCATGTCATATTCTTGCAACAACATAACCTGTTTTTATCTTCTTTCTCCTAGATCATTTTGCATCAATAGAGTCTTTACGACTGGGTCTAGAACAATGGAAAACACTTTATTTCTTAGGATGAAACTCCAAAATTTATTGACTCCTCTCACCAAATCATATGCCTATTTCTCAACATAATGATATTGCAATTCAACATATTTTAGTGGAGCACTCATGAAGGAAATAGGATGCTCATTTCCTTCATCATCCTTTTGTGTTAACATGTTGGCACATGAGTGATATGAAGAAAAAGAGTATATGTAAAAAGGATTTAAATAATATGGGCTAACCAACAATGGAGTATTTGCAATAGCCCTCTTTATTTCTGGAAAGGTCTGTTTGGATTTTGGCGTCCACTCTAATTTAGAATTCTACTTGAGCATAGCATTCAGTGGCTTAACTATTTCTACAAACCCCATGATGAATTTCCTGACAAAGTTGATTTTCTCAAAGAAGGATTTCATTTCCTTTTTGCTGCCTAGAGGTTGTATCTTCAAAATGGCCTATATGCACTTTGGATCTATGGATATATCATTTTCCAAAATCACGTGTCCCAAAAACTTTTCTTGTATCACCCCAAAGATGCACTTCATTGGGTTCAATGAAATACCAAAATCTCCGCACTTCTAGAATAAGTAAGAGATGTGATCTCCTCTTTTCTTTGAGAACATTGTAAGGTCATCTAGATAGATGATGACACATTTTCCATTGAGGTCCTTGAAGGCTATATACATAGCATGCTAAAATGTTGCACCTACATTGATGAAACCAAATGACATCCTTTTGTATGCAAATGTTCCCCATTTTGTGGTGAACATCATTTTGTGCATGTCTTCATACTGCATCATGAATTGGTTGTATCTTGAGTAGCTATCTAGAAGTGACAACATTTACAAACCATCCACTATTTGTAGCACTTTATCTAGTGAGGGAACTAGATAGTTATGCTTTTCAGAAGCTCTATTCAAGTTTCTAAAATCCACACATAGCCTAATTTCTCTATTTTTCTTCCTAACTAGAACCCAATTGGCCATTCATGTGGAATGTTGAATGAGAAAGTTGATTTGGGCTGAAAGCAACTTCTATACTTTTTTGAATATGATAGGTTCTAATGGCACATTAATTGGACATTGATGATGCCTAAAGGGTCTCACATCTGGCTTGAGGGGAATGGTATGAGTGATGATTGAGGTATTGTACATTTTGAGATCCTCATATCCCCAAGCTAGCACATCATGATAGGCATTTAATGCATCAAAAATTCCTTTCCTTTCTTCTAGGGTGCACACTTTTCCAAGAAACACATTCTTAATATCTTCTATAGTGCCCATGTTATGAGCATCTCACTAATTATCAATGGAATCTTTCTTAGTTTGTTGATCTTGATCCCTTATGTGGTCTAAATCAATTATCATTTCCAACTGGACCATACCCCTAGGTATTGTGTTTTTTTTCAAATTAATTACCCCTTCTATATCTAGCTTCACTTCGTCAAGCTCTACATCATCTATGATTTGGGAAGTAAATACATTTAAACTAGTGATGGAGTTTATAATATTCTTGTCATCATCAAACACCTAAAAAATAGTGGCATTGTCAAGCAGAAATGGTGTAGAGGTGAGCTCCATATTGAATTTATTTAGGCCATTCAGTGATAAAAGGTTGGCGGGTGTTGGTGGTCTAGGCTAAGGCATATACAGTTTGATTCTTGCCACGTGGAATGAGTTGCATGTTGAATGCATCAAAACCTTCTATAAGATCCCATACCCTATGCCTATAGTTTTCTAATCTTCAATCATGATAAGAGTTGGAGAAGCATACACCCCTCTTTTCTAGATGTATGTCCATCTCTACACCCTTAGGTAGTTGCTCACACTTGGGTTGGCCTTGATCTTGCTACTCTTCCACAACCTCTTTTGCAGAGATCTACCTTTTAATATGATCAATGACATTTTGGTACAAACAACACTCAAACTTGGAATGAGATGCATCATGCACTCTACACCAACTAGGTAGCAACAACTATTTGAAATCCATTTTATCCCCTAAACTAAGCTAATCTTGTACACACTTTTGCATAAATTCTTGGAAGCAATCGAACAACCCAAGATGGCCATCATCCTAGAATTCTTCATTGTTAGACTCAATAAACTTTTCTATGCTGTTATGGAGAGAAGACAAATTATTGGGGGAACTGGATAGCACAAGAACCTCTTATGTACCTTCTTCTTCATCTTGGTAGGCAATGGGAAAGTAATTACCCAACTATGTTTCTACAAACAAGACTTCATTTGTATTGTTGTACTCAGTGATCATAAAATTCATCTAAGGCTCTCATTCAATACAGATTTGATTAGGCATCCCTTTCCAAGAAATTCACAAATGTGAATAATCAGTTGCATCATAGCCATTCAGAGCTCAGGTGAAGTTTCTCCCCAATATCATCGCATAAGTGTTGGGAATATCAACAACCTGGATGTTAATAGCATGTTGTACTCTTGGGTTCACCATGATCTATATAGGAATCCTATTCATTTCCCCTGCTATATTCACCTCAGTCTTGTCTAACTGAGTTACCTTCCATTTGGATGGGGTTGGGGTTATTCCTAACACTTGACTTATTGTGAATGGCATGACATTGGTCAAAGCTCTTGAGTCAAGCAGACAATTATGCAAGTTCTTGCTAAATATATGAATTGTCATCAAGAAAGAAGGGTTTCCAACTTCCCTTGAAACAATCCCACAAAAACATCTACTTGGGCTACTTGAGATTTTTCCTTATCATTACTTTTGTCTGGTGTTTGTATATGATTTTTCCCCTTGGTTGGTGGCTCATCTACTTGCTAATTTTTGCTAGTTTGTTAGTTGGGCAATTGATATGGCTTCTTTCCTATAATTTTCCTGATCATAGGCTCATTTTTGGAGGTGTCAAATGAGACTCTCTTTTTAGGCATCTCTTGATCTAGTTCTAATTGGGAAGTCCCATTTAATGACCAAAAGAATGCATTCTTGATTGTGGGTACTCTTAGCAACTCAAAGGTTGAGAGGTTCACTTTCACTTTCTTTAATTCTTTTGTCACATATTACCCCATTGGCCTAGGGTCATATTGTGTTTCCTATTACTATTGAAATACCAAGTAGGGACCTCAAGGTAGGTTGGGTTATTGATAGCATTAGGATCCAGTGAATTATTGAAACTACTTGGCAGGGTAGAGGTTCTAAAGGGACAACCAAATTGTCTATTTCTTAAGTTATAGGAAGTTGCACAATGGTGGAACATATGGACCTCATCCTCACATTGTTGTTCCTCATCTTTAGGACCATTCTCTAGTGAATCAAATAGCTAAGATAAAGAGCTCTCCTTAGCACTTTCACTTTTCCTCCCTTTGGTGCAACTTTTTTTCTCAGGTGAATTGTTGTCACTTTGGGGAAAATGAGCCTAGTTAACCACCAAAACATATGAATCATAGGGCTCTGATAAGACTATGTCTCTATAGCTTGAACCTTCAATGACATTTTAAACTTCTACTTGAAAGATCTCTATGCTGGTTTGGAACTTCAAACAATCAATCTCAAAATGCCTATTATTTTTATTAATTTTGCACCATCCAAATAAGGTGGCCTCAACTAAGTAAACCCCATTTATTGATTTTTCTATACCACCTAGTTGGTCCAAAGGTGTGGGTACACCCCCATTGTTGGGTTTGGTATTCCATGTTTTTTTCTTCCTTTGGGGCTGCCTCTCAAAAATTTGTCCTAATTTTTGGCCTCGTTCATAATTCTAATTTGAAGATCGTCTTGAATCTCGGTGGTCTCTTTGGTATTTGGCTTGAATTCTCTTCTGATATTCATACATCCAATTATTCTAATTCCTCAAATAAGTAACCTCAGTGGAAATATTTTTCACCATTTCAGCCAACTCATCAATTTGTTCCTTGTTTGTACTACTTTGAGTTGGAACTAAATTATGAAAGAAAATAGTCAGTGCTATGAGTTGACTCTATTGAGTAGCTGATACTTAAAATTTTTGAAATTATGAAGGCACTTAAGAATGTTTAGCATAAACTTGCTGATGTGGAGCTTGTAGATAGCTCAGCACCAATGGAGCTTTATTTAATTGTGGCCTTAGATGTGGCATGATTAACAGTTGGGGAACTTGATTCACCAAGGGAGTCTAATGGGCCAAGGTGTGAGTAAGTCCATGAATTTTCCCAAGGTTTGTGGTTGGTTCTAATAAAGGTAATGGACATGTAATATGTTGTCCTAAGTCCTTACATGCTTTTATCACCTTAGCATAAGCATCCACTAGTCTTGCTAGTGGTTGGTGCATCTGTTTGACCAGAGCAAATGTGAGGTTGTCAAAAGTAGCATAATACACTTCCCTTGTTAGGGGGTCGTCAACTATGTAGGGTGGTTGCAACTTTATGTATGCTCTATGAAACCTATCATTGAATGAGTTCATTAACTCATTAACTTTCCTCGTGACTAACATGAATTGTTGATATAGGTCAATGGGACTGATTGGGACCTTGAATTTCTACAATAAAGTGTTCTTAATGAGGTCCCAAGAAGTTATGGAATCTATAGGTAAATCGATGTACCAATAGAATGCTTCATCCCCCAATGAGTAAGTGAAGAGTCTACAGGCCACGTCTTCATTTTCAATATGCATATCCTTCAATGATGTTTGGAAGATCTTAATATGTTCTTCTACTATCTTGTGAGGATCACATGGATGAAAATTAGTGCAGAAGCCTTCTAGATTCTTTGGCATGTCAGGGTAGTCATTGAAGGATAATGGAGATATATTATTTCCCAACCAAGCCATTGGTGGAGGTGGGGGTGGTAATAGATTTGCTACATCAACCTTTGTTTGAGGTGGGGTAGTTGCTATAACTATGCCTTGGATGTGGGAAGTGAATGGAGAAAATGTTGGTTGAAGTGAAGGATAAGATGGAGATGAAGGGATTGGAGGCGAAGGAGGAGATGGAGGCTGAGTGGATGGGGTTGATGATGTAGCCTCCCCTTTATTGGCTCTTCTAGCCTTGGTAGGGGGTTTTAACTCCTAGAATCCTCCACTGTTTGGTGTTGACTTGGTCATACTATGAAATCTTTGCAAGAAAAATGGCCTAGATTGATTCAGCTTATTCCAAATTCCCCCCTTCTAGTGCTAGTTTTGTTGATGGGTGTTTTTTCACTTTCTCAACACAAACAATGCACAAGTATTCTATCTCTCTTGGAAGGTAATTTTCTGGAACTAGGTCTTAGAAAATCACCCCAAGGTCTCTCGGGTGTCAGACCATGACTTGAAAAAATAACTCAGTTAGTTGCTATAATTTGCTGGTAATCACAAAAGGGCCTTTCTGGTTCACTAAGCTTGGAAGTTTTTTGGGGTCTACAATGGAGTTTCTAAGTTCTAGAAATGAATGAACAATAGTTGCAAGTTCATAATAGAAAACTAAAACTCCTTGTGTCATCAGATTTGGATTTACAATGATGTTGAAAACTAGTTTCTAACTTCAAATTTTAAAGAAATAGCAAGAGGGAAAATGGTTAGAATTTTTCCTAAGTCTACAACTAATATGAACAATAACAATGGAGGATGCTATCATGGAAAGACATCCCAAACTAAATTTTACTTAACCAGGGATAGCCCACATTCTCATAAAATTAGTGCAATATTCTAAGGCTTACTTATGATTTTCAGACTGAAACATGAATGCTTAACATGCACATACATAGTAGAAGTTAAATGTTGTAAATGAAATAGCTTAGAATAACTTTACACAACAATTTTTCATCAAAAAATCACCAAAATTTTGAGCTATAAATGCATCAAACACTATAGCATACATCAACCATTAAAGAACAACATAAACTACTAACATAAAATGAACTTAAAATTGAAATAACAATGTTGAAACGAACTATTTGGAGATAGAATCATGAACAAATGGAAAGAAATACACAAGAAACCATTAACACAATTCTTTCCTCATATATTTTGTAGCAAAATGTCTTTACACAACAACACATCTCTCTCTTTGAAAATGAGAGGATTCCCCTATTTATAGTTTTCCAAAAGAATAATGAATGGAAAAGATTCATCTACAATGAATGGATCAAATTCATTCTAGTTTAGGGTTTCACCTACGCCAATAATTTACAATATAAAATAGAATCTTTTTTCATTTACCTATTTTATCTTCTACTCTATTTTTTCTTGTATCTAACTTTAACTTTCATGAATATTTTTACAAATACTCATTAGCTATCACTGGCTTTCCAACATCCCTTTGGAGAGTAGCATACTCTATTAACTTGCCAATCATAACTTAGAGCTTGTCCCATTCTCTGAAATCTATTTTTTCTATGTAGATGAAAATTCTCAAAATCATTTAGCATTTCTTCATGATGCTTCACATATCTTTCTCCTACCTTTACCATATATTTTTATTCCAAGAAATCCATGCAACAAAATCCATAAAATCATCCGACAACATGTTGTTGGCTCCGTACTCTATGCGCTTGTGGAATTCCTATTTGATCTTCTCAAGATATACCTTTAGTGATGGCACCTCATAACCTATCATTAGCTTCAAGAAGTCATCTACCTTAGCCAAGTGGGTGAAAACACTTGCATAGATGTCCTCTAGTGCTACCAATGACCTGTCCAAAATTACCTTCCTCAACTCTAGGGTATGTAGCCAATCATCAAGCAGGTTGTAATCCTTATTTGACAAGGCCACTTCTTTCTCCCAAACCTCTAGAGATATCTTAAAAATTCTTTGTATTTTTGGGTATGTAATCTAGTAGAGCTTCAAGAAGTCCTTGCACATATTATCCTCTAGCTTGATTTCTTTCCTTAGGGAAAAAAATTGATTGTGTACCCTAACTACATATTGAATTCCTTTG
Organism: Sequoia sempervirens; assembly: GCA_007258455.2. Lineage (NCBI taxonomy): Eukaryota > Viridiplantae > Streptophyta > Pinopsida > Cupressales > Cupressaceae > Sequoia > Sequoia sempervirens. The sequence goes on from VDFB02281492.1 coordinate 814,066,005, forward strand.
TTACTTTTGTTAATTACTCTCTTGAACCAATCAGATGTATATTTGGCCCAATTCTTAATTTTCTCTATTTTATTAACCTCCTCCTTGGATAGGAGAGTGGGTGCAAGTGATTCCTTTGAAGGTTCTTCTCTTGATGAGGTCCATTGTTGTATATAGGCAGTTAGTTCTACCACTTTTTCCTTTAACTCCTCCTTTATGGACTAGTTCTTGTTCATTTGTTGAAAAATGGTGGAGACAGACCCCTTGAATTCATCAATCCTTTGTTCACAAGATGCTAGGCCCAAATTTATGCTGGATATCTATTAGTCCTAGCCCTGAATGGTGTCTAAATCCTTTTCTACTATAGGAGTGGCCACTTGTAGTATCCTAGACCTAGAAGCATCAGTGGTGATGTGGGGTCTAACATTAGGATTCTTTTATTTTTTCCTCTTTACCTATGCTCTAGCCAGTATAGCTCACAACTAAACCTTGGGATTAACAACTATTAGAGCCTTTTTTTAATAGTTGTTCAAGCCATGAGGGGACTTCTTATTGATGTTCTAGGGATTCATGATCCCTCCCCTCTTCCTGTTCCTTCAAAGGCTCATTCTCTTCATGCTTGGGAGCCTCTTCATCATTTCTCTCTTTGTCATATGACTCCTCCTATCGCATGGATTTTCCTTTTCCAGGCTTAGTGGTCTCTACATCTTTTTCAAAAATATTCCCTTATTCTGGTGTTGTTCCTTTACTAGCTTCAGGCTCAATCTTGACATCTTTTGCAAGCTTAGTAATTTTTCCTTCTATCTTTTCTTCTTCTTTATCCTTTTCTTTCTTTCCTTCTAGAGTATTTTCTTCATGTCTTAGGCACTCATCTTGGCCAATTTGTGGAGGAAAATCAATTATTCCTTCGTTTTTATATGTTTCCATTTTCCTTTCTTTGAAGCGATGTTGCTTAGGTTTTTCCTCTTCGTGCACTTGGGGATGATCATCTAGCTCTTGATTAGATGTATCAACTTCATAATAATCCTAAAGCTTATCAACATCTTCCCCTTTGAGTGTTTGTTGCACTTCCTCATTTGAAGCTATTTTTTCTATGTTCACCCTTAGTCTGCCCTTGAGATGCTCAAATTAGTCATCACTATTAGAATCCTCTAGCTCTTTAGTGATATTTACATTTGTTCATTTGAGTTGTTTTGCACTAAGCATCTCCATTTCCTTATAGATTTGCATGTTATCCTCCATTTTTGGTGGCTTATTAGGAGTTGGTGGGAGACGTGAGGCAACACTAAGCCAGGCCATTAATGCTTGAAGTTTTGGGTTGAGGATTACCCTAGAGAGTTTAGTTGATATATTATACATGTAGGCAGAAAAGCATGTGGTAAGGTGATAGGTGCAATAGAGGTTGTCAAAAATGATGGTAGATGAGTGGAAAGGGTAGGTAGTGGAGGTGGGAGGGAGGAAGATGATAGTGGAGAAGTGATGGAAGAGGAAGAGTCTAACACAACCAATAGAGTAGTCAATGAGGTGGAAGTTAGGTTGATTGAGATGTCCATGAAAGGTGGAGATGAGACGATTAATGACTTAGGAGTGGAAGGATATGATGTAGTGGAAAAAACAGACAAAGGAGGAGAAGTGGTAGGTGGTGGTGAGCAAGGTTGTTCAGACTCTTCTTCCTCTTTGCATTGGGGTCCCTCCTCCTAGATAGTTGGCATTTCGAGGACAAATGTCTCTATTCTTTTGACCTTCTACAATAGTTTCCCCACAATTGATTTTATTGTGTACACCTTATGTTTGGGATTTTGTTCACCTGTATCCTTTCTCTTTCTCAATTTGGTGACTAGTAGGGATTTGGGAGCCTCACCAGATGATCCAATAGTGGTTCCACTATATGTTTCACTCTCAAACTCATCTTCAAGTTCTCCATACATCAACTCTATCCCTTTCTCGTGTAGTTGAGTTATCTACTCATCAATCCATTCTCTTGTTCTTTGTTCAATAGGGTGGGTGATAGAATCTAGGTCGGTGACCTCTTCTTTATCCCAATCAATTACTGGAATTGGCACATTTATTAAATAATTATATTTTTCATTGAGAATATTGTCATCCTTGACAATCTGATCACACATTGGAAACAAATCAATAGACTTCACAAACTAGGTAGTCATCCTCATATAATGTTGCCTCTATACTTCTTTATCATCGTCACAATTTTCTCAAAAGTCCTCAATGTGAAGGAGGTGAGCATACTACCTTACAAATTGCTTCTTTAGTTTGTCATGGGGATCCAAGCCTCCTCTATCTATATGCAATTAAAATTTATACTCCACCATCTCTTTCTTAGAGTTCTTGGTGCATGGAGCAGTAAGGAAAGCATACATTCCCTATCCGAAGGTGAGGGGGTATGGGAACCGAACATGGTGCTTGTTGCTCAACAAGGTGTGGGTAGTCTGTAGTTGTTGAGTACGATCTAACAAGATTATTCTATTGTTGGGGTAGCTTGGTAGCTAGTAATATCTCCCTGAGAATCCCTCTACTTTGATGTATGTGAATTTAGGGAAATGGATGAACAAATATCCAAAACCCTTTATAACTGCTTTGGCATTCTATGTCACTCTTCTATGGTAATTTATCCCCAGGGTTTAGATGATATAACTCATGAAGGAATCATTGACTCTTCTGTAATCATTATTAAAATTTATATATTGAAGTTGGGGGTAGTAGTTGTATGCTTTAAGCTACTACTTCTTCATTCTGAATGTCCTAGCACATAATAATCCTTTGTAGGGGAACTTGATAGCTAAGAGATAGACCAAATATGATGTCATATAGAATTGTGAAGTCTTCCTCACTGCCATAAACTAATCATGCAAGTTGTTTCTTATCATCTTTTCCCAGTGGAATTGAACAATGCCTCAGATGATTTCTTGTATGAAGTAGAACATCCATTCCTCAAAGAATGTTGTAGTAGGAAGGCCCATTACTTGCTTAGTAGTGTGACTGGATCATTGGAATCCTCTACAAAGTCACTCCTATATAATGTTTGGGGAACCTTGCTGGCACTGGCCCTCTTGTCTTTCAACCATGTATGATTTATTGTTCTCTTACATCCAATAGGGTTGAGTTTCCATAATTTTAGAGTGAATTCCTTCCCAACCTCCATCTTTTTAAAGGTCAGGATACCAAATTTCTTTCCAATAGATTGAGAAGATAAGTCTTCCAACACCCTACCATCTTTTGCAACTATCATTTTGGTATCGGAACAGTAGCACTCTTAGCAAGAAAAGACTAGTTCTAGAGCAAGCAGAGTGGGAGGAAAGCCACTTTCTTTAGTGAGGCCACTTTCTTTGATCCTCAAGGCTTCCTCTATAGTGGGATTGACCATCACCCTCTACTTAAATTCATCTATGTTGACATGCCTAAGGTCGATGTCATAAAATTTGTCCCAATTGGATGTGATTTTGGAGGTGCAGTCCACCCCATGGAATTGCTACTTCATTTTTTCTTTTTCTTCCTTTCCTCTAGGCATCAATTCTATTTGTTTTACTTTATGAAACTTCTCAATTGGCTTCTTCAATGGTCCCTCAGTAGGTTCCATAAATCCTACACACAAAAGGTACTGTAAGTGCGTTGAAAAATAAAGATAGAAAATATTAGTCAGATAATGCTAATTCATCATTGGATAGATTCAATTACCCTTGGAAGATCATAACATTCACCATATTTCATCATTTGAAACTTCTTTAGGTGGTTTGTAGAAATGGGGGTCTGGCAATATGGGTTTCTATCCTACAAAAGCTGCTAGAATGAAAGCATTAAGGAGCGGTACAAGGGAAGCAAAATTCCATAGGTGACATTATGACAAAAGAAATTCACAATGCTTGGTTGCTAATCAAATTTGGTGTAAAGTCATTTGGTGTGTACGAAAATAGGTGATGGGGGCACCTAAAGTCATTTTCTTTCACTAGATCAATCTTTATATGTGGATGTGAAGGATGCGGAGGTTGTGAGTGGGACCATTGTTAGACTTCCAACATTAGACAATGACCATAAGTGGATGTTCCTCCATAAGCAGAATTCTGCATAGCGAGGTCCACAAAGCCTTTATACTTAGCTAATTTTAGTCTTTTATTATTCAGGGAATTGCTCTTGATTACTTTTCTTGAAGGCATGATCATTTAGTTAGATGTGGGAATTGGGGTTGTGGAATACGTGGTGCAGGGTGCCATGGAGTAATTTACCTTTGGAAGCATCCTTGGACCAACATCATTCCACAAAGGGTGACCCGCATGAACTCTTGGTTTTGAGTTTTTTTCATTCGCATGAAAATTTAAGCTTATGGTCATTGAGGATGTGGGATCCACACTACGAATGGATGCAAGGGCTTTGTCATAGCACCACAACATTGTAGAGGAATCTTTTTGATAAAGGCAACCCACATAGGTAGGCCTGCAATGAATTTAAGATGCTTTGAAGTTCACATTTGAAAGTTAGGGATTAGGCATTCAGGAATGACCACATTCAAGGCCCACGAGGTGGGATGCTAGGTTTTCTCTATTGTGAGGGATGAAATTCCTAAGGTAGATCTCCACACATGATGATCCATAGAAATGGACCCTCAATGACATCTCAATCTAGTGATTTCTCATGGTTATAATTTAAGTTTATCCCATGGTGGTCAACTAGATGGACTCCACCTAGGAAAGTCATGGTAATCTCAAAGATAGTTGACTTCTTGGCTTTAGTCATTAGAAAAAAAATGGGTAAGTGGAAACCTACACATCAAGACCTACAAGGGAATTTGTAGACAAGTTTATAGACTTGGTCATTATTTGTGAGTGGACACTTAAACAATCCTAGTGGTGATAGCAGGAGTGGGGTCCATGAGGCGGATGACCATCTAAGCCCTACCCTTAAGCAATAGCCGTAGGTGGATAGCTTTGCGACAATGGTGTCCTACAATGGTGAACCCGCAAAATATTTTAGTTTGTTTAAGTCTCAAAGGGGGTGTGAGATTCATATGGCGGATAGCCTTAAAGGCTTTATGAAGCAGGAGCATTCGGGTCCATAGGCAATCTTGCATCACCAAAAATATTTCTCTTTTGGTTTTTGTTTATTTTCAATAAGGGCTTAGGAATTTGGAGAATAATATTTTAATTTGCAATAGTGTAGATTCCCTTGATGTGAAATTGTAAATGTAAATCACATGGGAAATAAGCCTTGGTAAAACAGTGAAGCATCTTGGAGGGGACTATGCCTTTTTAGTGTCCACTTTTGGAGAAGGTTAAAAAGTCTTGTATGCATGTATATGTGTCATAAAATGTCATAATATGGGCTGCAAAGGAATCTTGCATGTTGCTTGCATATATTTACATGTTGGCCACAAGCTTTGAATGTTGTTGCATGCCTGAAGTCGTATCTATGAGACCCAATTTTAGTAAAATGGGTATAACTTTTTCATATGGTAACGAAATTAAGAATTTCAAAATGATTCGGAAAGCTAGAAAGAAGGTGCACCAAACTCAAAAATGGTTTGAGGAAATTCTAACAAATGACAGATCGTTGATAGGAAGAAAGTGACAGTTTTTCTTGGTGGTTTAGTGGAGGTTGTTTTGAGAAACCAATGGTGGTTTCTTCTCTCACAACTTATATATATTGATGCTGCTCATTTGGAGAAGGGGGATTTGGAGAAGAAGATTTTTGCATACTTAGATGCTGTTTGAATGAAGCTAGAAATGTTGAGTTGCAGATTTTTGTATGTGTAAAGCCCATGATGTATGGGAGCATATGAGCTCCATGATTATGTAATTCATTTTCAGATTTGAAATCAAGATATGTTGCATTTTTCTCTTCCATATTTGTTGTTAATGTTTATTTGCATCATTCTTGTATAGTGGTGAATGTGTGTGTGGTTTTAGATTTGAAAGGGGGAGAGTTTTCCCCACTTCATCAGTGGTATCAGAGCAGGTGTTCCGGAGTGTGCAGGCAGAGCACCAAATGTGAGGCAGTTTGCACCAGGACCTGAGAGTGGAGATTTTGCATACTGATCGCCGAATGTGAGGCAATTTACATGTGAAGAACTTGAGGGTTTTGGAAGTTGTGTTTTTGAGGCTTTGTGAGGCCTTGAAATGGAAAAGAGGAAGAGGAAAAGTAATTTTTTCATTAGACAGTTTTTTGTGGATTCGTAGACTTGAGAAAATCAAAGAAAGACTGAAGATGGACAAGGTGAGAAAATTTGAGGAGTTGAAGCAAGCAGTGGAAGATTTGAAAGTAGATTGGGCAAGGATAAGAGGTAATGGTAACTTTGTTTATCATTCTAATAATAATTTAAATGTAGGAAAGAAAGAGCATGAAGTAGAATGTCATTTATGTGACACTATGGAAGAAGATGAATGGGAAGAAGTTTCTGAATATGAAACTGAAAATGCATGTCTTTTGGAAAGCGTGAACAATGAGATGAAAGAAGTTGCAGCAAAGGGTGGAGATGAAGATAAAATTGTAGCAGTTGAAGAGGATAAAGATGTTACACCAAAGAATGAAGGAAAGAATAAGGTAAATGGGGAGGTAGAAGTTGAGATGATGAAATTTGAGGGTCCTATATTTGATAAAGAATTTGGTGAAGATGAAGAAGATCTCCTACTTAAAGAGGAGATAAGGAAGATAGATGTCTTCCTTCGAGGGAAAATGACTGATGAATGTGATAAGAGGATGGGGGAGATATAGTTGGGAGAAGATAAGTCCCATGAACATGTTGACCTTGTTTTGTTTGCAGGAAAAAGAGAAGTTGCAGCAGAGAAGAAAGAGGTAATAGTTGATTTACCTTATTATATGCAAGTGAAGGAAGAGAAATTTGAAAGGATAATGAAAAGAAATATAGATGGAGAAGATGAAACAGTTGATGGTGATGGAGAAGAAGATATTTCAGCAGCAATAGAAATAGAGAGAGAAATCTTTGAGGTAATGGTTAAGTTTTCTGATTTTGATTATTACAGTAAAGATAATAAGATGTATGCAATTGAAGTGTTGAATGTAGAGGTAGTGTAAATAGATTTTGTTAGTGTAGATTTGTATGGAGGTATTGTAGAAGAATATGAAGATTCTTCTTGGTGGAGGTGGTTGGTTTGTGGTGGGTTTCATCTCACAAAGGTGAAGGAAGAGAGAAGATGGTGTAAGAGAATGTGTAGTGTTCTAGGCAGATGTTGGAAGAAGAGATGGAAGCAAGAAGGATATAAGTTTTATTCAGTGATAGAGTTTTCTGTAGGTTGTTTACAATCTAGAAGGGTAGTCCTACTAATCAACTCCATTTTGTGAGTTATACTCACAAAATTCAATTTACCCAGCGTGTCTGATGCAGGAGCATCCGGGTCCATGGGTAATCTTGCATCACCAAAAATATTTCTCTTTTGGTTTTTGTTTATTTTCAATAAGGGCTTAGGCATTTGGAGAATAATATTTTAATTTGCAACAATGTAGATTCCCTTGATGTGAAATTGTAAATGTAAATCACATGGGAAATAAGTCTTGGTAAAATAGTGAAGCATCTTGGAGGGGATTATGCCTTTTTAGTGTTCACTTTTGGAGAAGGTTAAAAAGTCTTGTATGCATGTATATGTGTCATAAAATGTCATAATATGGGCTGTAAAGGAATCTTGTGTGTTGCTTGCATGTATTTTCATGTTGGCCACGAGCTTTGCATGTTGTTGCATGTCTGAAGTCATATCTATGAGACCTAGTTTTAGTAAAATGGACATAACTTTTTCATACGGTAATGAAATTAAGAATTTCAAAATGATTCAGAAAGCTGGAAAGAAGGTGCACCAAACTCAAAAATGGTTTGAGGAAATTCTAACAAATGGTAGATCGTCGATAGGTAGAAAGTGACAGGTTTTCTTGGTGGTTTAGTGAAGGTTGTTTTGAGAAACCAATGGTGGTTTCTTCTCTTGCAACTTCTATATATTGATGTTGCTCATTTGGAGAAGGGGGCTTTGGAGAAGAATATTTTTGCATACTTAGATGCTGTTGGAATGAAGCTAGAAATGTTGAGTTACATATTTTTGTATGTGTAAATCCCATGATGTATGGGAGCATATGAGCTCCATGATTATGTAATTCATTTTCAGATTTGAAATCAAGATATGTTGCATTTTTCTCTTCCATATTTGTTGTTAATGTTTATTTGCAGCATTCTTTCATAGTGGTGAATGTGTGTGTGGTTTTCGATTTGAAAGGGGGAGAGTTTTCCCTACTTCATCACTTTACTACTAGTTAGAGTGAAGGAAGAATGGGGTTTTATATGAAGGCGAGTGCAAGACCTTAACATATTTTGGGAGGCATTTAGAACTTTAATAATGTTCAAATGTGAGGTCGAGGGTCACAAAGGCTACTAGTAACCACGCTGATCTGGATGACACCTCTAGAGGTAGGTTTCAGTACAAAATTCATAGTGGTGGTGTTGCTCAAGCAAATTATATTTTGATTCCATAATGACTTGGTGTTTATAGTTAGTTACTTTAGAACCCTAATTTGTTTTTTGTAAATCAATAGTTATGGCAACAGTTGGGACTTACCTTAATTGCTAGCATAGGTTGTTTGTAGTTCAATTGTTCAAGATTTCTCCCACATGCACAAATTCCTTCTTTCCTCCCTTAGAATTTTAAATTGGTTAGTGAAAATCATTAGTGGGAGGGTTATATTTACAAATAGTCTTGCCATTAATGATGGCATTGAATGCACGTATGATGGGCATATGGTCGGTAGATCTGTAGAAACTCATGGCAGCGAGGACTTAGGGTAAATACTTCGGTGGAGAAACTAGGTGTGAAACTTGGGATGCAGGTGGATGTCAAGGGTTAGCTATGAAGAACATCAAAATAGAGACAACAATCTACCTACAAAAACCAATAGTTTGAGACCCACAAATGGAGATGGATGTGACAGCTCCCAATGGGCGAAAACTTGCAAGGCCAATCTTGCAAAATCCCAAAAATTTGTGAAACTTAGGTAGGTCATTTTGGTAAGGATGTGTTTGATATTTTTTTAGGCATGTGACCAACTTAGGCTCAAAATAGGGGCATTCAAAACAAGGAAAAGGTAAAAACAACCCGACAAAGGAAAAACTGAAAGAGGGAGTCCCTAGTCTGAAAGGGGCATGTGTTCTACTGGCACAACATAGTGTATGTATGTGGAGGGCTAGTGAATTGCATGTTGGTGGAGTTGGATTGTTGGGGGATTATTATTTTTGAAGGCACAAAGGTAGAAGGAATTCCTATAGTAATACCTATGGAAGTGTCTATGGTGCTAGTAGGTATGACTGTTATGGTTGGTTGAATGGTAGTTGTGGGTTGAAAGGTTGTTGTAGGTTGGAATGTTGTTGTAGGTTGTGTACTGGTGTATTTAGGATGGAAATTGCTATTGTGGAGGATAGGATTTGAATTCCACCTTGACTTTGAGTAGACCCCAAAGCTTGAGTGGAAGTGGTAATGGTAGGGACAGTGTTGGTAATGTTAAGGACATTGGTTGTAGGAGGTGAAGTCATGGGTAATGAAGTATGGAAACTATGAGACATGGAGGGTTGATTCTCAACATTATTAGAATGAGAGTTAGAGAACCCAAGATCCATGAAAAGTGAGAGATCACTTGATGACATGAGCCTTCAACTACATCTTGTAATAGTATTATGAATAGGACACCAAGTTGTAAAGCTCAAACAAGTTTTACAACCCTAGTGTGAAAACCCTATAATGGAAAAGGGGTAATGTAATAACCTAGAATGAAATGCAATGCTTAGATTCTAATCAATGCATTTTATTGATTACACAATGCAATAAGCTAAAAATAAAATGTTTTGATGCAATTTTAAATTTTTAACAATGCATTAAAATGAAGCAATTTAAGTTAAATGAAATGAAATTGATGAAACAAAAAATCAGGAAACTAAAATAGAAAGGAAATAACACCAAAGAAAAGCTAAAAATTGAGATTTTAATGTCCTAAAAATGCAAAGCAGTAACTAACAGAAACTCATTCGCCAGTAAGGGTGAATGGGTCTTATTTAGATGTTTCTAATATTTTTTTATGAATTTCAGAGTGAATTATGATACTTTTAGTTGCCAAATGGTTCAGATCAGACCTAATTATGGACTCATTTTCTAGTAAAGGTGAATGTCCAATCCTGGTTAGGTATTTTTTAAAAAAAATTAATGATTTGCAAGTTCTCAGTTATATCTTTCATTTCTAGGTCCAAGACATCAAATTGCAGTTTCAAATTTTTCATAAATTCAATGCGAAAATGTAATTAAAAGATGAAATGAAAGGCCTAATTTGAAATGAAATTTTGATTTGATTTTCATTTGTAATTGTATGAGGTTTAAATGAGATACAAAATGACTAATTTTTTTTTGTAATTTTTCAGGTTTAGAGAGATGAAAAACATTGCAAATGTAAACCCTATATGATATGCAAGATTTCAATGCAAAGAAAGTAACCCTAAATGATATCTTAATTCAATTAAAATGAAATATCTAACTTAATATGTAGTGAGAGACTCCAAAAATCATAAAATTGTAATGTTCAATATGTCGAGTTCCCCAAAAAATATATAGGGGAAAATAGGGTCCACCAAAATGAATCCACAAGATGATGGACCACCAATTTTTCAAAGACCTTAAACACTCCAATTATGTGTATGATAAGATGCAATTAAAAATAAAAAATTCTACCTAACTATTATAGCAACTATGGGGGAAGTTTTTTGAGGATAAATTGTTATCTACCTGGTCACAAAGTTGTTTTTGAGCTACAAAGGACTCATTCACCTTCATTGCCAATTGGGTCCTTTTAGGGTTTCAAAAAAATAGTTTCAATATCACATTACTTGATGTATGCACTCTCAAATTCCTTATTATCAACTTTTCGAAGTCTGTATGAAATTTTGTAGATTTAATTCCATGATTTTGCAATTTGAATGACAACTTTTGCAACTTTGTAACTTTAAAAATTTTGCTCCAAACTTGATCTACTTGATCTTCAACCTATAAATATGTAATCACACACTCAAGGGCAGAAAAAAAGGTTATTTTTAGTGAATGGGGGTTTTCCTCAGTCAAACCCCTTTGTAGGTAATAAAAAACAATGATGAAATAATGAAATGAACCATGAATGTGAAATGATCTATATGATGTCACCTTGGATGTTCTCTTATGAAAAAAATCTTTAATCTAACATATAGTGTCAATGAAGAATGTAGATCTTGAATCCTTGAATGTGATTTGAATAATGGTTGCAAGTAGATCTTCAATGCTACATTCGCTTCTTTAGCTCAACAACATTAATGCACTAAACCCTTGACATGATAAAGTGATCTTGAATTGCTGCAATAAACTCTTGAAATATCCCTTAAATTCCTTATGAATGCTCTTGTAATGCTCTATAATGCTCTCTTGAAATTGTTAGGATGCTTCATAAAATTGCTAGGTGAGACAATGCGAATTAACGCCTTATTTATACTAAATTAGGAGATTAACCTTGAAATTCAAACAATTAAGGCTAACACCAAATCTGGAAAGAAACATTATTAAATTCCCATGAAAATGAAATTCAAAAAGGGGGATCTCATTAAGGGAGAACCCATTCACCACCTAGGGAGAATGGGTCTGTGATTAGTTTACTAGGACCTAACCCCAGGTGATTGAAAGATGGTTAAAAACCCATTCTAGATGAACTAAAAAAGTAGGGTCCTCTTAAGGGAGGACCCATTCACTACCTAGGGCGAATGGGTCTTGGCACCATTTTCGAGGAACAAAATTTTCCCAATGAAATATTTTATTAATTAGATTATAATTGTTGAGATAGATCTTTAGGAGGTGTCAAAACTAAGGCTTAAATTTGAATTGAAGGGGGGTTAACTACTCCAATTACTCATAATTAATTAATGACCACCTAGATAAATGTGAAAGTGTTTTATAACAAATTACAACATTTAAATATGGTACAAATTTTGATACTCTTTATTAGGAAGGGGCCCATTAGGCTTAATTGAGCAAATACACCATAAAAAAGCATGAAAGTTTGTTACAACACCTTACAACACCTTTGAAATGGATCGATTAAGGCATTTTTTAGTCAAATAAAGGTCCTAGAATAGTGTGAATGTGTACAACACATTACAACACCACTCTAAGACATCATTAATTTAGATTTAATGTCAATTATCATGCTAAGTAAGGACAAATGATACTTTTTCCATTACCACAAGTTTACATTCATTAGGGTCATTTCTAAAAGTACAACTTGACACATCCACTAAGGACTTTAAGGACATCCACAACTTACTAAAGCACATATCGATGATGAAATGAAACGAAAGAACTTCGAACAAAAGGTATAAATGCAAATTTGATATTATGAAATGTATGTAATGAACCAAATGAATGTATATGCAATGAAATGGATGAAACCAAAACACTATAAATTGAAACAAAAAACTAATGACAAAAAACTAAAATAAAGAAACATAGAATTTAATGTTGTAAAATGCAATTTAAAATCTAAAATGGGAGTAAATATCCCAGAAGGGCATATGTGTCCCAATCAATACTTTTCAAGTGCTTGAATATTGAATAATGTTCATTACAAAATGCCTAGAAATTAGGTAAAATCACCTCTATTGGGACTAAATCACCCAGAGGGGTGTATGAGTCCCAGATGAGGGTTTTTGCACAAATTTTAGAAAATTCCATGTGAAAGTTATGCTTTTTGGTTAGGATGATGTCTAAGATAAGTGCAAATGCATATTTCAAATAAAATTCAATGATGCAAGATTCAAAAATACAACCTATATGCACTTTCACTAAAGTAAGATATAGAAACACTAGAATTCCAATTGACTAATGCAAACCCTCATGCAAAGTTAATGCAAGATAGAACTAGGATGACGATGCACTCCAAATTAGAATTAATAGGGGTTCACCACCAAGTTAGGGCATGGAAAGACTTATGATATGTAAGATCTAGTGTTAAAACCTAATGCAATGCAAAACTTCATTAAATGACCTAGAAATGCATGTAAATCAAAATATAAAGCTAAGAGATCAGGGGTATGCACCTGAAAACCTATAAGATCTTGATTGGAGACTTGAAATGGTGAATATGCTGAAATTAATGCCTTCTGGGACTCATACACCCATTTGGGTGATTTAGTCCCAGATCAAGGTTTCTAGGTAGGAATATAGATCTGGCAAAGGTATCTCTAGAACTCCTAAAATATGTAAACTTCACTATACTAGGACTCATATGCCAAAACTGGCATACCAATCCATTTTGGCTTTTTCAAGAAATCATGACATGAATCTTCTCTTCAATCTCTACTTAATCCTCTCAACCTAGTTTATGGATCTAAAATGTTGAATTATGCTCTATAGATGTCCTTCAATAATGATGTAGATGATGATACCACTTTGACAACTTCGAACACCATGAAAAATTTCTCGAAACTTTCTCTTCAATATTTCTTCGATCTAGATCTTAAAATCACACACTAAAGAGAGGGAAAAAGGTTGTTTAGTTAGTAGAAATGGGTGTTCCTTGGTCAAACCCTGTTTTCATAATCAAACCTTGTAATGAAGTGAAGGAATGATGAATGAACAACATCCAATGTCACAACTTGCCAAACCATAGCAAAAAGGTGTCGTAAACATATATGAAGTGGCTCCAATGGATGCAGATATTGAATCTTGCTTGAATGTGATAGATTTTGAATTGAATGCTAGCTTGAATCATGAAATCCTACATCACAAATGTTAGGTAAAAAAAAAACATGATGCATGATAACTTTGACATGATGATTGATACTTGAATAATGCTCTCTTGATCATAAATTTTCTATAAGGATCACTTGATTGCTTGTCAGATAAAAAAATGAGTGAAATAAACTTGTATTTATACTTGTTTATGCCTAATTTCCTAAAATTACAAGACCACAAACTAACATCAGATCTAGGAGAATAAAATCTCACCAAGAATTTGAAATAAATTTAATTTTGGGCCACATGGAACTCATATGATAGAAGTGGAGAATGAGAGCCATTAGGCTTAACTATAGGACACATTTTTCAAAAATGCTTAGAATGATGCAAAATCAAGATCAAGGCCTTGAAACATAGGTGGGACCCATACCGCCAAGGTGGTGTATGAGTCCCAAATCACTAAATCTGATACACAACCTAAAAAGACATGAATTATAATTGTATGTTGGTTTATGTTGAGATTATCCTCAGAAAGATGCATTAAATGAGGCTTGTGGATGCAAAATAAGGCTAATTAAAGCATAAAGAAGCCTAATTAATTAATAAAACCCTACATTAGTGTGAAAGTGTGGTATAACACTTTACAAAACCCAAAATAAGGTATAATTAAGTCCATTTAGTTTACAAGGGCCTAAGACCTAATGTGAATGTGTTAAACATAGTACAACACTAAATCAAGGCCATATTAAGTTCAATCTAACAAGGAGGGCCCAAATAAATGAAAAAATGTAAAGTTCATTTTTCATCATTACAATTGTAATCATTTTAATTTCTAAATAATATATTAGGTGGCTTTTGGAGCATGGGGTTTTTCTCCCTAAAGAGTTGTCCTGACATAAATCATTTGGTTGTGATACACATGATATTTGTATTTATTTTTTTGTAACTATTAAAGATCTATAAAAGTGTTATATTATTCTCCTATCAATATTAGTGTAGGAAGTTCTTCCGCTATCTTAGCTTCCTTACAAGTGGTATCAAAGTCTAATCACCTTTGGTTTTAGTTGTGGGTTGTTGGGTTTTTTGAACTAATCCATATTTGAGTGGGAGCTTGTGTAGAATACAATTTGTGACCTTGTAGAAAGTTTTCATATGGCAAGTTCATCAGGGAGAATAGAGGTTGATAAATTTTTTGGAAATAATTTTGAAATGTGGAAGCTAAAGATGGAGGATTTATAGATAGATCGATATCTATGGGATGTCATTTATGCCAATGTCTCAAGGCCTATAGATCCTACTCAAGCTACTCAATATGATGTTATGTACCATAAAGACAAGGGTATAATCAAGTTGTGCTTGGTAGACTCTTTTCTAATAAATGCCCATGAAGAGACCTTTGTGCAAAAACTATGAAATAAGCTTGGTGAGATGTATTAAGCCAATTCTTTAGTGAACAAGATATTCTTGAGGAAGAAATTATATTCCTTGAGAATGGAAGAGGGTGGATGAATTACATAACACCTAGAAGCATTAAATATGTTGGTGGCTTAGTTGGCATCAGTTGTTGTCAAGATGGATGAGGAGGAGAAATGTAAGATCCTACTTTTTTCATTGTCTGATTCATGGAATTCTCTTGTTATGGCTATTAGGAGTACTTATGTTATATTAAAGATTGAAGATGAGGTGGGTTATTTTCTTTTTGAAGAGATGAGGAGGAAGGTAACCATCAGTGCCAAGCAAGCCCTAAATGTTCACAAAATACCTAGGGAAAAAGGTCCAAATAAAAATGAAAACTATGATAAATCTAAGTCCAAGGGGAGATCTAAATCTCTTGGAAAGTGTAAAGGTATTTTCTGGAACTGTGGTAAGCCTAGGCATGTTCATAATGAATGAAAAGAAGAAAAATAAGAGATTTGATTTTAAGTTTAAGTTTGAGAAGGATTATAATGATGCATTCATTGCAAAAACTCATGTAGGTAATGATGCATGGTTAATTGACTCAAGTGCATCTTTCCATATGATGTTTAATAGAGATTGGTTTTCTGAATATGAAGAATTTCATGGAGGTTAGGTGTACTTGGGTGATGATTCTTATTTAAATATTGTTGGTTAGGGTAAAGTTAAATTAAGTTTACTAATGGTAGAATAAAAAGAATTAATAGTGTGTTGCATATCCCTAGATTAGAATGAAATATATTATCTATAAGGAAATTAATAGATATGAATGTGTAGGTAGTATTTTCTGATGCAAGATGCAACATGGTTAGAGGTTCTATGGTGATTGCTAGAGGTGTTAGATATGTCACATTATATAAGATTGATGCATGCTTTATTTAGTACAATAGTAATTTTGTGAAAAGAAACTCTATGTAAAAGGTGAGGGTTTCACCTTTAGCAAATGGTCATGGCTTTTGAGTACCCAAGGATGCTCTTTCTTTAGAATCAAAGTTACCTATAGAGAAATCTATGTTATCACACCAAAGAATTGGCCATATTTGAGAAAAGGGTCTAAGGACATTGAAAAATAAGAACCTCATTAAAGGTTTTTCTAATTGTAATATTGATTTTGATTTTTGTGAGCATTACATTTATGGAAAAAAAAATCGCATTCATTTCTACTCAAGTTCTCATAAATCTAGTGGTGTATTGGATCTTAATCATTCTGATGTTTTTGGTCCTATAGACATTCCTTCAATTGGTAAATCCACATATTATGTTTTATTTATTGATGATTATAGTAAAACGAAATGTGTATATGATCTAAAAAGTAAATATAAATTTTTTAGTCGATTTAAATAATTTAAAGAAATAGTTGAGTTGTAGACTAGAAAGGAGATAAAGTGTTTGAGGACTGATAATGGTTGTGAATTTTTCTCTAATTATTTTTATAGATTCTATAAAGATCGTGGTATTCATAAACAAAATATAGCTCCATATTCTCCACAACAAAATGGAGTTGTAGAAAGAATGAATTAGACAATAATGGAGAAGGTTAGGAGTATGTTGAGTGGCACAGGTCTAGAGAAAAAATTTTGGGCTGAAGTTGTTGCCACTACTTGTTACCTAGTTAACATGTATCAGACATCAACTCTTGTTGATAAGATTCTGATAAAGGAATGGTCGGGTCACAAGCCTTTATTAATAAATCTTAGAATTTTTGGTTGTGAGGAATATGCACATTTGCTAAAGGAGAAGCGAATAAATTTGAAGAACAAGGATGTGAAATGTATCTTCATTAGATACATTTATGATGTGAAAGGATACAAGCTTTGGGATATTGTTGTACATAAGGTAATACATAGTAGAAGTGTTAATTTTAGAGAAATTAAGCTTTCTTCTATTACATTGCATCAAAAACAAAGTAAACAGGAAGATGTGATTCAATTTCCTTCTACTCCTAAGAAATTTTAATTGAGGCCCATGGATAGATAAGAAGTTGAAGAGAGCTCATCTAGCTTTGAATCTTTGGAAGAGGAGAACCTCCAACTCAACTTGTTTGTATGTATACAAGGCATAGACAACCACTTGAAAGGTATTCTTTGAATACTAACATGGAGAAACCCAAATCAACATAAGAGGTAGTAGGTATGAATGATGCAGAATCTTGAAATATTTCTATAGATGAAGAAATGGTAGCTTTGAAAAAGAATGATACATGTGATCTTGTACCATTGCTTGAAGGACAAAAACCTATTGGTTGCAAATGAGTGTTCAAGAAAAAAATTGGTTCAAATGGAAGCATTGATAAACACAATGCAAGGTTTATTGCAAAAGGTTACTCTCAAGTTGATGTTGTTGATTATGGTGAGATATTTTCTCCTATTGCAAAAAATAAATCCATTAGATTCTTGTTTTCTATTGTTGCTTCTTATTATTTAGAGGTTGAAAAAATGGATGTGAAAACTACTTTCCTTCATGGTGACATGGAGGAGGATATTAATATGACACAACTAGAGCAATACATGGTTAAACGTAAAAGTAAATTGGTTTGAAAATTGAAGAAATATTTGTATGGCGTAAAACGGAGTCCTAGGATGTAGTACCAAAATTTTGATACATGTGTGTTGTGTTTGGGATTTGAGCATTCTAAATAATATCATTGTTTTTATTATAAAATTGAAGGTGATCATTTCCTATCTATTCTATTATATGTTGATGATATGTTATTTATTGGTAAAGGGAAATGAATTATTTTAGAACTAAAATCTCAACTTGCTACTAAATTTGAAATGAAATACGTTGGTGTAGCTAAACACATTCTTGGGATGGAAATTAAACAAGATAAAGTGAAAGTAAAGCTATAGCTTGGCCAAAATAAGTACGCTAATTCAATTTTATAGAGGTTTACTATGTAGAATTGTATACCATTATGTGTTCCTATTTTAGTTGAAAAAAATTTATCTATTTTAGATTGTCAAACATCCCCATCAAAGATGGAAGACATGAGTATAGTACCTTACCAAAGTGTAGTTGCAAGTTTGAAGTATGCTTGATTTGTACTAGACCTAACATCACCTTGGAAGCAGTGGGAGTTCTTTCTTGGTATATGTCTAATCATGGTAGAGTTTATTGGGATGCAATTTAAAGAGTTTTTAGATACTTGCAAGGTACCTCAAATTATTCCTTATGTTAGCATAGTAATATGGCTGAATATGAAATCTTCCTTGATATTCATGGTTATGTGGATTCAGACTAGGAAAATGATGTTGATTGCAGAAGATCCACCAGCTCTTATGTGTTTAGGTACAATTAGTTGGATGAGTAAGTGACATGTTGTGGTTGCTTTGTCCACAACTGAAGTAGAGTATATGGAAACTCCTTACACTTCTAAAGAAGCCATTTGGCTTAAGAGACTCTATTCAAATATTGGAGTAAAATAAGATGCAATTACAATTTATTGTAATAGTCAAAGTGTAATATGTCTAGCCATGAGCTTGACATTTCATGCTAGGACCAATCACATTAATGTATAGTATCATTTTGTTTGAGATATGGTCAAAGATAGTAGGGTGAAGTTGGTTAAGGTAGATACTTTGATGATTTTTTTTGACTATTTAACTAAGCAAGTGAACACATAGAATTTGAAATGGTGTTTAGAGACTATGGGCCTCTACGTCCCTAGAAATTAAGAGATGACATTTTTACACCCTCTCATTGCTCTTGCAAGGTGTTTGACAAGTGGGATATTTCTTGGGTAAATGTGTCTCAACCTTACAAATACATAAGGTACTATTGATACATTAGTGTGGGGGTTTTCATGGAGGCTACCTCCTTATAGGGATTTGGGGTGGCTCATTCCCCCTGGCTATGGGTCCAAGGTAAATATACCTTGGTGGGGTTTAGGGAAGCACCCTCAAAAGCCACATTTTATACATAATTTATTATTGTAAATTTGGACCATTCATCATTAGGTCTTAGATCTGACGATCAATATTTTTTTGGCTTGAATTACCCTATAAAGAAACCCTATTTTATGATGGCATTGTATTATGACTATGTATTGT
This sequence comes from Sequoia sempervirens, assembly GCA_007258455.2. Taxonomy (NCBI): domain Eukaryota; kingdom Viridiplantae; phylum Streptophyta; class Pinopsida; order Cupressales; family Cupressaceae; genus Sequoia; species Sequoia sempervirens. The sequence goes on from VDFB02281492.1 coordinate 814,085,227, forward strand.
GATGTATTATGAGAGTCGCATAGTGGTTGTGTTGCCTCTAGATCTCTGGTTGGTGATATTCCTATGAGAATCTTGCTTTACAAGTATATTGTAATCTTTGTGATTTTTGAATAATATATTGGGTGGCTTTGGGAGTGTGGGTTTTTTTTTAAAGGGTTTTCTCCATGTAAATAATTTTTTTGTTGTATGCATGATACTTGTGTTTATTTTTGTTCAAGTTTTTTTGTAGTTGTTAAAGATCTATAAAATTTTGCATTACTCTCTTCTCAAGATTAGTGTAGGAAGTTGTTTATTGAATGACTTGGCTTTGTGTTTACAAATTTTATTGAATGACTTGGCTTTGTGTTTTTAAATATTTACAAGTTTTAGTTAGGTGGCGAGACAAATTTATTTCATTTTTCATGAACACTAGCTAACTAGATTTGATTAGAGTCTAAGAAGTCTTGCACTTGGTGTTTAAGATACATACATCTTTTTGTATTATGTCCATCTGTACAATAATATTTACTATAGTGTAGGAAAAGTATCCCTTTTTCACACTTAATTTGTAAATAATTAATAAATAAGTGATCTTACTAATGCCTTAATTTAGTAAAATGGACTTCATTGTGCCTTATTTTTGATGTTGTAAGGTGTACCTTTAGAATTTCACATTAGTCTAGGGCTTTGTTAATTGATTGAGGTTAATTTTCCTTAATTGGCCCCTTTAATTCAAATCCAAGCCTAATTAAATGCAATTTCTGAGGGATAAAACCTGACATTCATAAATTACATTATACAACACTTAACTTTGGAAGATTTGTGTCCTAGGTAATTTACCTACGACCCATTCACCATAGAGTGAATCGGTCCTCACTTACAGCTATGACCCTATTTTTACATAATGTTTAACATTGCTCAATACATGTCCTAGGTAAGTGGCCTAGGACCCATTTTCCATATGATGAAATGGTCCTAACTTAGACCTAAAACCATTCTTTGGAATATTTTTTTGGTGGTATTTTAATGATTTGAAATCTACAATTCAATGTTGGCTTGTGATATTTGAATTTCGAGAATTAATGTTAAGATTCATATAAATATAGGGTTATTTCACTATGTTCCATCCTAATATCCTAGCAATTTTAAGTCTTCAAACATTCTAGGAAATTTATGAGCAAGTGTCATCAAGACCATTCAAGGTAAGATTTATAGAAGATTATTGCATTAATCAAGATCTATTTATCAATTCAAATATTTCTTGCATCATGCATGTTATTTGAGCTAATTGGGTGATGTAGTATTCAAGATATAATCAAGCATATCAAAGGAATTATCTCTAATCAAGTTTCATGATCAAGATCTACATTCATTGAGGAAACTTCATGTTAGTTTGTAGATTTCTACT